>MU226284.1:158056-232360 GCA_018584345.1 Thuja plicata
TCATAGTCAAAGTGATTTTCAAGACCTTCTATCCATTCCATGATTAATTCTGGTTCCATCTTGCCACTAAATAGAGGCACACCTTCTAAGGACTTACCACTCATTGCCTTCAATGCTTTCAAGAATGACTCTTCTTGAAGCACATGGTCTAGCTCTAGAGTAATGTCTTCCTCTGCCACTGCTTTACCCTTTCCATCAGCTTCTCTCATCTGTTCACTGACTCCTATAGTCCTAAGCTGTACTTCTTCCAACTTTGTCACCATTTCGGCTAACTGTTCCTTCAGGAGTCTATTCTCCTCCTTTTTCTCTTCCACATATTTTGCGAGTTTCACATTGGTCACCATCTTAGATGAGTTGACAGATGTTTCTATAGATAACATCCAAACAACACATGCCCAAATCTTTTAGGGCTCTGATACCAATTTGATGTGGATAGAAGTCTTGTTGCTACTACAGAACCAGCTTGGCTCTGTTCTGAGATCTTTCTCCTAGATCTCTTAGGGTGTTCACAACCCTAAACTGAGGTAAGTCACTCTCAACTTTACCTCCTCTTCAAGACTCAGTCCCCATCGAAAAGATTTTTATCTTCTTCTTGCTGAACCTACACAAATAGATTCATTCAACCAATGTTTTTAGAACATTGTTCTCATTCTCTTCCCTAGCTGAAATATTACCAAACTCGCCTAGGGAAAGATCTCCAGACTCTTTGTTGTTGCTTCTCCTACATAAAACAAAAACAAAACTATGTACAAGGGCTCCTCTTGAGTTCCATCCCAACACATGACTCTCACCATGGATTCAGGAATCTCGAGGGGCCATTACTATTTACAACCCAGAATGGGTGAAGAACTAAAAACTCACAAAACATAAAATAAAGTAACTAATCTACTTGCATTCAAAATTAACAAAGAAGGTTGATACCCACTAAACACACTATCTACAACTTCTCATTACTGGAAAAAAAACAAAACAATACAATAATCTGCAACTCTGTGATTTCTTGTAGCTTCTCTTCTTTTTTAGTCTCTACTCTCTCTAGGTCTCCAAAATGAAGGCTTGGGATGTTATTAATAACCATCCTCTCATTGAAACGACCCTAACTGCCCACATATTCGCAACTTTAGGAACCATTACAACTGACCATACTTTCCATAAAAGACAAGATTCTCTTTTCACGGGCTGTTACGACTGACTTTACTGAGCAATAGTAACGTAAAACTGACCACCAGTCTAAATTAAATGAAAATGTTAACCAACGGTGTTAAATGACACAGTGTTAACAAACACAGTGCTAAATGACATAGTGTTAACTGACACAGTGTTAACCGACAGTGTTAACCAAAAATCAGGAAACCAACTAAGAAACCTAGCTAGACATGGATTGACCTAGTCATATCCATCTTAGGGAAAACAAATGACCTTCTAAAGTCCACACAAACTCTCCTGACTTGGCTAGAGTCAGTACATGCCAGAAATAAAAATCTAAGGGTTTGAGCTATGTGTGCTCTTGCACCAAATCTGCAACTTCTAGATCTCTTTCTCCCAAAAATCAATAATCTGTAGATGGGCACATAATGCATATTGTAGCTTCTCCATCTTCTCCTAGTCTATGCTAGGACCTTGATCATATGACAAACTCCATATTCTATTCATTATTTTACTCCCCCTTTGATATTATCTTCTCTATCTTTTTCTGAAAACTCTTTCAAGGATGCTTGACCAACCTTGAGTGAACTAAGATCAAGTGTAAATTTGCTAACCAATTCATTGAGCCTCTTCTTCATATACTTCTCTTCTGCAATATCTGATCTATTTTTCATGACTCCTTCAAATTATATACTCCCACTTACTTATTTACTCCCCATGAGTCTAAGTCTATTATGGGTGTCAAACTTGACAACAATGATGATGATCTATCCAACACTTCAGTCTTCTCTTTTTCTGCTTCCTTTTCTGCGATATCTTAAATCAATAGATCTTCTTGCTAATATAAAGAGTTTTCAAAAATGTTTCTTCAAACTTGTCTAGATCAATATCCATTGCTGCCATTAATACTTCAACATTATCAACCATGAATGTATCCTCCATGTCCTTGGCCATGGGAGCATAATCATGTGGACTTGTCATAATAGTTTTATTTGCTTCTTCACATGATATTTCAAATTGTATCTTCAATCAATTCTGCTCTTACGTGAACACTCTTTTGTTTCATTCAAACTTAGATGATCAATAATAAGTGTGTGCTTTCAAGGATAACATCAGGTTGGCTCCAAAACAAATATCTCCAACGGCTATACTGATACTCTCACATAGAACACTACTCAAAAAGATTTTGACCAATTCCACTTCATGAAATTTATGCGCTGAAGCATATTGATAAATCGCTTCCAAGATTTTTCAAATAATTTCTTGATATCAATCTCTGCTAAAGAATGTAATTGTGACACTTTGCTGCTCGACTATAAGTGCTCCTTTTATTATCTAGCCGCTTACTCAATCGCTAAGTAATTTTTCAACTAATTTCTGAAACGACGTGTCCGTGCTTGGGCTTCATTTCAAACTCGAATTACTTTGCTTAACAAATAAAAATTATCAATCTCCTTTCTTCATTGATGAGAACAAATGTAATGCATTAGTAATACAACTACTAGGGCTTCTATGATCTCCAATCATTTATTCTAACTGCAAGTGAGGACTTGGTGATTGCAAAGTAGATTTCCGCCATTAATACTTGTTGTGTAGACACAAGAAGCAACTGTAAATTTTGTTCTTGTTCCTAATAAAAGTTTAGATTGAGTGCTCTTACATACAACACTACAATGTCACCAAACAATTGTAATCCAAGGTGTATACTTAGATGGTGAGTATACCAGCCACGCAGGGGTCTAGAGCTAATCAAGCTCCCCCTATGACCATGAGGGTTATCTAACCAGAAATAGGAGATGTGTCTATAGCAGTTGCATCTACTACACCATTAACATTGTTATCCTTCTTTAATTCTACCCAAATATTTCTCGTATCTTCTGTATCTTTGACAAATTTGATTTCTCCTGCCTCATCCCATAATGAATCTTCTGACTTTTTAGGGATTTCCTGTTTCTGCACTCTAGATTTACAATGCTTAGAGATGTGTCTAGCTTTTCCACATGAGTGAAAAATGATAGGAGGTCTGATGTTATTATTCATCATGCTGAACTGTTTGGCTGTGTGTCCATTGTAATTACATATCTAACATGTAATGTTCTGAGGGCTTCTAACATTTTGCTGAGGATAACTTCTTTATCTTTGTTGATTCTAATTTCTTTGATTATTCTGATTCTTGTTCTTCTGACTTGTTTTACATTTCATAGATCTATGACCAAATTTATTGCATGAATAAAAGTAACCATTGAAGGGTCTTACCTCTTTACAATTCCTTATAATATGTCTATGCTTGTTACAGGCATAACAAGTACGGTCAACTAGCTTGCATTCATCCTTAGGTGGTTCAACATTGTCTTTAGTCTGATTTCCAATCTCCTTAGTGTCTGTGATGTCCTTTGGTGCTTTCATTCTTTCTTGCATAGCATTAATCTGAATTTGTGCTTCATTGTATCCTATACCGCTGGTATCTCCTTTAACCTTTTGAGCATACAACTAAGATTCTATCAGATCCTTGCTTGTGTGCAACTTGTCAATATGATTTTTTTCTGCAATCAATTTAGATTCCATCTTATCTTTGTTGTTTCTTAGCTCCAAGATTTCCATGTTTGCTTGTTTCAGTTCTTCATCTAACTACTTGTTTACTTTGACTTGATCATCATAGGCATCTTGATTGTTACATAGATTTTCATTTAATTCTTCAATCTGATCCTTCAGAGATGAATTTTATTCATTCAAATTTTTAACTACTTCTCGCAAATAATTTGAAGAACAATTCCTTAATTCTTTTTTCAGTTTCTTGATAAGTATTTGCATGCCATTAACTTTTAGTTTGAGATCTTCATTTTCTTTTTCAGATGTGTCAAGTTCTTCAAGGGCTATTTCAAGATTTTTTTTCAGGTGTTTCAATTCTACCTTGTCCATGATCTCCTCAAGTGCTTAAACTTATTTGATGAGGACCAGAGGTCTGATACCAATTTTTAGGATTAGGATTACTGAGAGGGGGGGGGGGGGGGGGGNGGGTGAATCAGTGATCTATCTATTAATACTATTTCTTCTTATCTTGAATCTTAACTTTAATGCTTAAGTACTGAACTGAATATCAATGCAAGTAAGATAAACATACACAAATCATAACACCAAATATGATTATGGGGAAACCCAATGTAGGTGAAAAACCTAGTGGGAATTAGTACCCACAAATATTTTGTACTAGTTTCTTATGATCCTTTATTAGAAGATCCTTAACCCTGTTAGGAGTTGTCTTTACAATACATGAAGTACAGTGACCTTGTTAAGGGTTGGACCATTTTAGGAGTCTTTTACAATAACCCTGTTAGGGGTGGTGGGATCACTATCCAAGGACTCACTATCCAAGAGTACACTACTCAAATGGTGAAGGCTACAACCTTCTGGATCTTTGATACACACTGTATCTGCAAGGTGAACTGCTGCTGTGACACTACTTGTCTGATCAGTTCATTTTGTGTGCTGATGATTTAACCTCTTGTAAGAACTATAACAAGATTAAATACACTCTAAAATATTCTACTTCAATATCTATATCATCAACATATGACAGATATAGCTTTGTTGCTTTAACACTCTGCTCTTCTTTTCTTATCTCTGGATTTCGCAACTTCTCCGATCACAAATGAACTTCTATAAGTACTTCCTCAAAAGATATGAAAATTTCATATTTAGGAAACATTTTACCATTTATCTTGATCACTTAATTAAGCACACAACCCTTCATTAAGTTGACACAACATTAATTATAACTGCTTTACTCAAACCGAACAAACACGTCTCTTTACACAGTCTGCTCCACCAAATTAGCTCTAACTTATTGCTCCGGATTAAAAAAGTCATGCACCTTTAACCACACATGATTAGATCACTAAAAATATATAATCCAAAGACACAAGTACTAAGGATATGTGCAACTTCTGTACCAAGACAATCTCTATCGACTCTTTCCATGAGCTCTGTCGTGTTCTGGCATTCACTGGCTGTACCTCTTCAACTAGCTGTATCTTCTTCATACTTATAGATCTGATCATGCTCTCTTAGAATTAGCATTTAAACATACTAAAAAGCTTATCTTCAAAGGCACATTCCCTAACTCAGTCGTATGCACATGCACTGATGCTCTGTTCTTCTGGTACTCTGCTAACTGTCCAGTCTTTTGTACTTAGCCAATTTCTGATCTTTTGATAATGTGTGCTAACTCCAAAAATTCATGTGACTTTGTTGCCATAATGAAAACACTAAATAGAGTCATATAAACCAATATAGTCAAATTTCCAACACCTATGACCAAAGAATCATAACATACATTCCTTAACATTTCATTTCCATTCTCCAAGATTGAATATCATGAATCCATATTGCACGCAAGTTATCCTCAAAACTCAGAGACCAAATTTGTCATAGTTCATAGTCAGTCTAGTACCCAGTCTTCACTAAAACATCTATAACTCACTCAGTCTGATATATTTAGCCATGCAAACTTAGACATAAGATCACATCAGATCCTTGTAGACATCACCATCTTCACATGTTCTGAATCAACTATATAATACCCATACATTTCTGTCAGTCATCTAAGAAACATTAATAACCAGTCTATTCTACCTCATTAGAAACATATGTTGACATCAGTGACAACATGAATTCCAACAACAACATCAGAAGCCAATTAAAACAATCTCCACCTTTTCCATTGATGAAAACATATGGAAAAATACATCAACCCAAAAGTACTCTCTCTCAATACAATCTTCTCAAAATCCTCAACACAACTCTCCCTAAAATAATAGGGATTTTGACAGAGAATCTCTCCCCCTTTGAAAATAATGGATAAGGGTATTTTAACTTTACTTCTGACCATCTTTCCTCTGCAAGGTGTAGCTTTTTAAAATCTTCATGCCTGCAACAACATGTGCAAAATCACCCAAATAGGTTCTATATTGTTCCTACAATCACTCTCCCTTGAGGAGTAGATCCATACATCAAGTCCATAAAATGATATAGCTTTGAAAGCCATGGGATTGATACATCCTTGCATCAATTATTTTGTGCAAGAAGGAGATCTCACCCCAAGAATACCTCTGAGATACTCAAAGACATCCTTTGGCAAAGGTTTTGTAAATATATCAGTTATTTGTTCCTTTGTACTGATATATTCCAATCTAATCTCCTTCTCTGCAACCTTGTCTCTCAAGAAATGATACTTAATGGAAATATGTTTAGCCTTCAAATGCATAACTGGATTTTTTGACATATTCATTATGCTAGTGTTATCACAATGGATAACTAATTGGTCATCAAAAGTTATTCTAATGTCCTTGAACATTTTCTTCATCCAAACAATCTGTGTAAAATTTATAGCACCAAAAACATACTCTGATTCAACAGTAGACTAAGCTATACAATCTTTCTTCTCACTTAATCAAGAAAGCAATCTTTTCCCAAAAAATAATGCACCACTACTTGTACTTTTTCTGTCATCAACATTTCCTACCCAATCAACATCAGTATAAGCATACAAATCAAAATCATCAGATTTTTTATACCATAAGCCATAATCCAGTGTCCCTTATAGATATCTAAATATTATTTTTACAATAACAAGGTGTGTCTCTTTAGGATCTGCTTGACATCTTGCCACAATTCCAACTACAATAGAAATATATGGTCTAGTGTGAGTCAAATATTGTAAGCCTCCAATCATAGATTTTTACTTTGTCTAAAAAATACTCTTAGATTCATCAGTAGTAGTAAGATTGTGACCAGTAACCATAGGTTTTCCAACAAGTTTACAATATTCCATTCCAAAAATTTTCAACATTTCTTTAAGATACCTTGTCTTAGAAGTGAAAATATGATTCTTGTTCTGATTAATTTCTAGTCTAAGGAAAAATTTCATCTCCCGAATCATTGGCATCTCAAATTTGTTTTCCATTTCCTTAGATAAATTTTTATTCATAACATCATTTCCTCGAAAAATGATATCATAAAAAAAAATTTCAACTATTAAAATTTCATCTTCACTAGTTCTTAAGTACAAAATACTATCTACATTACCTTTTCTGAAACCTAAAGAAAGTAGATACTTGTCCAATCTTGCATACCATGGTCTAGGTGTTTTTTTTCAGTACATATAAAGCCTTGTTCAACTTGCAAACCATGTCCTCATCTTATGTCAGAGGAAATCCATTAGGTTGTTCAATATATATTTCCTCCTCTAGATCTCCATTCAAAAATGCAAATTTCACATTCATCTGATATACTTTGAAGTCTTTGTGTGCAACATAAGCAAGAAATAATCTTACAGCCTCAAGCCTAGCAACAGGAGTAGATGTTTCTTCAAAGTTTATTCCTTCTTGTTTTGAGTAGCCTTTACAAACCAGTCTTTCCTTATTTCTTACAACCATTCCTTCTTCATCCATTTTGTTTCTAAAAACCCACTTATTTCCTATAATATTTTTATCTTTAGGTCTAGGAACTAGTTCCCAAGTGTTATTTTTCTTTATCTATTCCAATTATTCCTACATAGCCTTAGTCCAAGATTCATCTCTACATGCCTCATCAGTATTTTTAGGTTCCACTTGATAAATCAAAGAAATTTCATCTCTTAATCTCGATCTTGTTATCATGCCTTTATTTGCATTGCCAATAATTTGATTTTCAGGATGATTTCTCTTAACATACCTTAGAGTCTTAGGAATTTTAGTAGGATCATTTGAGTCACCTTGACATACCTTGATCTCATGATCAGTCTCAAAAGGTTCTTTTTGATTTTTAGTAACCTCCTCATTCTCTGTAATCTGGTTACAGTCATATATTCTTTCCTGAAACTTGAACTTTTCATCAATCCTCACATTATCACTTTCAATTATCTTCCTCAATCTTAGATTGAAACATTTATATGCTTTTCTCTTAGTGGAATAGCTAAGGAAGATTCCTTCATCACTTCTAGCATCAAACTTTCCTATCTCATCATCTCTTTTGATATAGCATTTACTACCAAATATTCTAAAATATTTCATAGTAGGAATATGATTAAACCATAATTCATAAAGACTCTTACTTGTACCTTCTTTGATTTGAATTGTATTCAAGTTATAAAAAATAGTACCAAAATATTCTCTCCAATGAACATGTGATACATTTCCTTCAAGCAACATGGTTCCTGCAACATCTATTATTGTTTTGTTTCTTTTTTCTGCTATCACATTCAGTTGTGGTGTCCTAGGAGAAGATGTTTGTTTGTATATTCCATGCTCTTCGCAATAGGTATTGAACAAGTCTAAATAAAACTCTCCATCCCTATCTGATCTTAAAATTTTTATTTTAAAACTTGATTCATTCTCAACATTTGATTTGAATATCTTGAATTTGTCAAAAGTGTCAGAATTCTCTCTTAGATATGTAACCCACATCATCCTAGAAAAATCATAAAAAAAAATGGAATACCTTTCACCATAGTAAGATCTCGTTCTTGTAGGACCACATAGATCTCTATGCACCAGATCAACCTTCCCTTTTGCTGAGTAAGCTTTACTTTTAAAACTGCTCCTAGTCTATTTCCCCATTACACATTCTCTACACATGGTGTTAGATGGTTTCACAATCTTGGGCAAGTCTCTAACAACATTAGCCATACTTTCCTTCACAATATTATACAAATTCACATGAAAAAATATTCTATTCCATAACCAACTGCCATCAAAATTTGCAACAAAACAAGAAGCCTCAGATGTATTCAATTAAAATACATTACCTCTTGACTTAGTACCAGATGCAATCATGGTGCAGAGAACCTCCCATTTTGATGTGTTATTATGTTTTAGGGTTCTAATAGGTGTTGTTGTGTGGATTGGAATAAGATCCAATAGGTTGGATACAATGTTGATCAAGTTCATGTTTGTAAGATCCAAGAGTGCTCACTAGGTGTTTTATGGTCATTTTGTCCTAGAAAGACAAAATGTGTTATTTTTGGGTAGCTTGGGTTTAATGTGTGTCTTAGGACCCTAAATTTCCTAACTAGGGTCATAGAAGTCAACCATGACCATCGAGTTAAAAAAAGAAGTCAAATTGCTCAAAATGCAAAAGTTGCTCGAGCAACTTTTGCAACTTCTTGACAAGAAGTTACAAAATGAAGTTAGAGTGGTTGTAACCACTCATGCTCAGTATATGAGCATGGATTTGATGTTTGTGGAAGGTTAATGAAGTTTTGAATTTTAAAACTTGTTTTTTGTACTTCTGAACGGATGCTTGTGACTGTATTCTTATGATTCACAGTGCTTTCTACAATCTATACAGTTGTGTATAGATTGGGAAAGGAGATTGGACCCCATGATGGTGTAGTATTTCATGTTATCTTTCTTTTTCATATTTTAGTTTTCTTTAAAGTTCTAGGAGTAGAGAGTTACATTAATTGCAAGGTCACTGGTCTATAATTCCATTTGCAGAGTCACAGTGCCCAAAATGGCTCTACCCTAAGCGTACACCTATGCAAATGGCTGAAACCATAGGGGATGAAAGCTTAGAGTCTGTACATAAGGTTTTTTCTTTCCTTTTTATTGTTGCAAAGATGTTTCTAGACCAAGTTTGAAGCCCTATGGCTGACTGTTAGGAACAGGTGAGCCTGGACAGGGTGAAGATGGATTTGGTTCGAGCACCCATGGTCTTGGGGAAAAGACTTAGAGGCATGTGTAGAAGAAATATATAGTCTCCTTGAAGTTTTAAAATGTGGGAGGAGGTGAAACAAAGTTTGAAGATCAATTTGGTGACAATTGGTCAAGACTGGTCTAAAGGCCTAATGAATAGGCTAAAAACTAGGCCCTGATAGAAACTAGGGTTGTGGGTGCATCCATAAGCTAATATTTTGGATTTTGATAGGTTTGATAGACACATTGAATATTTTCAAGGTATTTTATGGGGTTTTTTGGAGGATTTGGGAGCATTAGACCAAAAACGGTGAAATTAGACATATTAGGAAACAAGCCAATTAGGCCTCCTAGTGAATTTGACACCAATTGGATTGGCGAAGTATCTAGAAGTGTGGGAAAGGGTTCAAAAGACCTTTTAATGGGAAAAGAACATAGAAAAGAGCCTAAGTGGATGTATGGAAAGATCCTAAGTGGGGGTTTGGGATTCTAGGAGGAAATCTAGTGAAGAATCCTAGGTAATTGAAGAACTAGTTGGACTAGTTGTACCTAGAAGTGTTAGAATCTTCAACATTAAATCAACTATACCTTGGAGGAGAACTTGATAGTGAGGATCTTGGAGATCCATATTGGAAAATAACAAAAGGAGAGTTAACCATTGGATGGTTAGGAGAGATTAGGAGTACTTTGGGGGAAAGAAAACACTAGAACCCTAAACCCTCTACATCAGAGTTGTATCACAACCATAAATTAACAGTTTGGTGTATGTCTGAAGAAGTAGGAAGCCATGAGGTTGAAAAAATTCCACCTAAGGAAATGATTAAGGATGCCATAGTGGAATTGGTCCAAGAACTATTGGAAAAATCTAATTTGACAGAGACAAAGAGTAAAAAGAAGATCACTGAATGGGGAGATGAGAGTGATGAAGATGCTAAAAGTCAGACAGAAGAGACATCTAACAAAGGTAAAGAACCAAAGATGGATAAAGACCAAAAGGTATTCTTGGGTTCCTTTAAGTCCATTAATAAAGATAGTATGGAACATATATCTTACTACTGTGGCAGCTTGAATGGTGAAGACTTACTAGATTGGCTAGAGGCCATAGACAACTAGTTTGACTACAAGGAGGTATCAGAGGAAAAGAGAGTTAGCTATGCCAATTCTAGACTCAAAGGATCTGAATTGGTGTGGTGGAACATGATGTAGGATGATAGGGTAACAAGTGGAAAGAGGAAGATAGTTTCTTGGGAGAATATGAAGATTATATTGAGGGCACAATTATTGCCTACTGACTATGAGATTCAGATGTATCAAAAGTTGTAGAATTTGAGACAAAAGGAGATGACATTAAGTGCTTACACTGAGGAGTTCCATATACTGATCCTAAGGGCTAGAAGATAAGAAGAAGAAATGGAGAAGGTAGCTAGGTATCTCAATGGGTTGAGACAAGGGATACAAGATGAAATTAGTATGATGGCTCCTAACATTATGCACAAGTGTTTTTAGTTAGCCTTGAGAGAAGAGGATAAGGCTAGAAGGAGGAATGACTTTGATCAAAGAGGAAGAGGTGGTAACAATGACATAGGATTCAGAGGTAGGAGTAATTTTGGTAGGGGAAAAAGCCCAAATAGACCAGAGGAGAATCAATCTATGGATAACAGTGGGGGTAATCAGTTCATAGGATCTTTCCAAAGAGGGGGATACAGAGGAAGAGGACCACCAAGAGGTAGATTTCAATCTCAAGGAAGGTATAATTCAGTCTTCAATGGTAGATACTATAACTAAAATCAAGTGGGTCACACAATGGGTAGATGTACTGAAAAGGCTACCTCATCTTCTATGGGAGATAGAAGGAATCAGTTGGTACAAGAAGATGATACAAAAAGTGTCACTAGTCCCATTTCCAAGGTAGGGCTAGTAATGGATGGAGAGAATCTAATGTTGAGAAGGAATTTTTTGAAATTACCTAAAACCATAGAGCCACCTCAAAGAAAGAATTTTTTTAAGACAACTTGTAGGTCTCATGGGAATATTTTCAAAGTGATAGTGGACTCTGGATCCACTGAGAATAAAGTATCAACAGAGATGGTGGACAAACTAAAAATTAGAAGGGTACCTCTACCACACCCTATAAAGTTTCATGGCTAAACAAGGGACAAAAAATAGTGGTAGACAAAAAACCATGGTAGATTTTGAAATAGGTGAGTATAAGGACAAGGTCCTATGCGACATATTTCCCATGGATGCATGTCATCTTCTTTTAGGGTGTCCTTGGAAATATGATGTGAAGGCTATTCATGATGGAGAAAAGAACAACTATGTAATCACCAAGCTAGGGAAGAAGTTTCAAATGGATCCATTGCAGGAACCTAATGAGGAGAAGCATGTGGGAACCAGTGTGATGCTCTTGAGTGGAAAGGAGTTTTTAAAATCTATGAAGAAGGAGAAAGGATTCTATTGTGTAGTGATAGTGAAGCCAAAGGAGGAGACCAAGGAGAAAGCCAACATGCCACCAGAGGTACAAGCATTGTTGGAAAGGTATCACGACATAGTGGATAATGGTTTTCCAAGTGCACTACCACCCATGAGGGACGTGAGTCATCAGATAGACCTCATACCTGGAGAAAATTTTCCAAATAAAGTAGCATATAAGATGACATCAAGTCAAAATGCAGAGATAGAAAAATAGATTCAAGATTTGTTGGAAAAAGGACTAATAAGGAAGAGTTTGAGTCCTGGTGCTATGCCAACTGTCCTTGCACCTAAGAAGGATAGAAAATGGAGGATTTGTATGGACTCTAGGGCTATAAATAGGATTACAATCAGATATAGATTCCCAATGTCCCAGATTGAGGATTTGATGGACAATTTGGGAGGTTCATGTTATTTCTCCAAGGTGGATTTGAAGTTAGGATATCACCAAATTAGGGTTAGGCCTTGTGATGAGTGGAAAACAGCCTTCAAGACCAATGAAGGGTTGTATGAGTGGCTAGTAATGCCCTTTGGCCTAACTAATGCACCTAGCACATTCATGAGGCTCATGAATGAAGTGCTAGCAGATTTTATTGGTAAGTTTGTAATAGTATATCTTGATGACATTTTGATATTTAGAAGGTCCAAGGAAGAACATATGAAGCATTTGAAGATGGTCTTGAGGAGGCTACATCAAGAGAAGTTGATGATCAATTAAGAAAAGTGTGAGTTTCTGAAAACTGAATTAGCTTATCTTGGTTTTGTGGTTGCTAATGGATGTATGAAGATGGACCCTGATAAGGTTAAGTCAATTTTGGACTGGCCTACACATAGGTCCATAGGGGATGTTAGGATTTTTCATGGATTGGCCTCCTACTATAGGAAATTTTTAAGAAATTTTAGTGATGTATGTGCCCCTATCCTCAACACTATCAAGGGTGGAATCAGATGTCAATTTAAATGGACTATAGCAGCAGACCAAGCATTTGAAATGTTGAAAAAGAGGATAGCAGAATTACCTACCCTTAGGTTTCCCAACTTCAATCAGCTATTTGTAGTGGAGTGTGATGCTAGCAAGCTAGCCATTGGAGCAGTGTTAAGCCAAGAGGGACACCCTATGACATTCTTCTCAGAGAAGTTAAATGAGGCCAAAAACAATTACTCTACCTATGATTTGGAGTTGTATGCTATGGTACAAGCCCTTAAAAAATGGAGACACTATCTCCTACGTAGGGAATTTATGGTCTACAATGATAACCATGCTCTAAGTTTGTTGAATGAGCAAGAAAAACTAAATCAGAGACAACTAAAGTGGGTAGAATCTCTGCAAGCTTACACATTTTTCATCAAACATAAGAAAGAGGTTAGCAACAAGGTTGAAAATTCTCTTAGCCAAAGAGTATTAACTATACAGGAGATACAATTGCAGAGTGTGTGGTTGAATGAATTGAAAGACCTCTACAAAGAGGATAATAACTTCAAAGATGCCTATGAGGCATGTGTAAAGTTCCAACAGGGGTTCAAGGTGGAATTCAATGATTTTATGTTGTAGGAAGGACTATTGTTTAAAGGGCACCTCATGTGTATACCTCAGTGCTCAATGAGGGAGAATATTGTGAAGGAGAAACACCAAGGAAGCTTGGGAGGCCACTTTGGAGAATATAAGACACTGGAGAAAGTGAATAGGCATTAATATTGGCCTAAGTTATAGTCAGATGTTAGGAAATTTGTGGAGAAATGTTAGATTTTTCAAAGGGAAAAAGAACAAAATAGTAATAGTGGATTGTACCAACCCCTATCTATACCACAAAGGCCTTGGGACTGACTCACTATGGACTTTGTTTTGGGGTTACCAAAGACACCAAGGGGTCATGACAGTGTATTTGTGGTGGCGGACCATTTTAGAAAAATGGTAGAAAAATGGCTCACTTCATTCCATGTAAGAAAACCAATGATGCTTCCCAAATTGCAGGTGTATTCTTCAGAGACATTGTAAGGATCCATGGATTGCCACTGAATATAGTAAGTGATAGAGATAGTAAGTTTGTGGGTCACTTTTGGAGGACCCTTTGGAAAATTTTAGGTACAAATTTGTCTTTATCCTCAGCCTACCATCCACAGTCAGATGGGAAAACATAGGTAGTCAATAGGTTAGTTGGAAACTTTCTATGATGCTGACTAAGCAACATGGACAGTCATGGGATCACATCATAGGGCAGGCAAAATTTTCCTATAATGACTCCATTAATAGGAGTACTTGTAAAAGCCCCTTTGAAATAGTATATGGGGTCAATCTTAGAGGGATCTTAGAGTTGAGGGATCTCAGTTTGAAGGACAAAAGGAGTGCCCAAAGGGAGTTATTTGCAGAATAGATGAAGGAGCTTCATGATCAAGTCAACAAGACTTTACAAAAGCAAGTGGAGAAGTATAAGTCTAAGGCTGATCAAACAAGAAGGGATTTGAAGTTAAAAGTGGGGGAGTTAGTACTTTCTTACCTTAGAAAGGAAAGGCTACCCAAGGGTTAGCCCACTAAGCTACTCATGAAGAAGATAGGACCATTAAGGACATTGCATAAGTATGGAAAAAATGCCTATGAGGTGGAGTTGCCTCCTGATTTGGGGATTTCACCCATCTTAAATGTTTGTGACCTATATCCCTATAAGGGACCATCTCTACATAGGTCAAACCACGCTTGCAAATTTAGAAGATGATGATTGGGTGAAAAACTTACCTACCCCAATCCCATTGAAATTGGACAGTATACTAGATTCTAAGGTGATCAAGAAGACAAGGAAGGGTAACTAAAAGGAGTACCTCATCAAGTGGCAGGGACTACCTAAAGCTGAGGCCACTTGGATGATAGAGGCAGATATCTTGAAGCATGGGGTCACCATTGAAGACCTCCTAACTCAAGGGGCTTGAGTTCTTTGTTCCAGGGGAGTATGGTGCAGAGCACCTCCTATTTTGATGTGTAAGTATGTTTTAGGACTGTAATATGTGTTTTTGTGTGGATTGGAATAAGATCCAATGGGTTGGATACAATGTTGATCAAGTTCATGTTTGTAAGAGCCAAGAGTGCTCACTAGGTGTTTTATGGTCATTTTGACCTAGAAAGACAAAATGTGTCATTTTTGGGTATCTTGGGTTTAATGTTTGTCTTAGAATCCTAAATGTCCTAACTAGGGTCATAGAAGTAAACCATGACCATAGAGTTGACAAAAGAAGTCAAATTTCTCAAAATGCAAAAGTTGCTCGAGAAAATTTTGCAACTTCTTGACAAGAAGTTGCAAAATGAAGTTAGAGAAGTTGTAACCACTCATGCTCAGTATATGAGAATGGATTTGATGTTTTTGGAAGGTTAATGAAGTTTTGAATTACATAACTTTTTTTTTGTACTTCTGTACGGATGCTTGTGACTATATTCTTGTGATTCATAGTACTTTCTACAAATTGTATGGATGTGTACTGATTGGGCAAGGAGATCAGACCCCATGAGGGTGTAGTATTTCATGTTATCTTTCTTTTTCTATTTTAGTTTTCTTTGAAGTTCTAGGAGTAGAGAGTTACATTAATTGGAAGGTCACTGGTCTATAATTCCATTTGCAGAGTCTTAGTGCCAAAAATGGCTCTAACCTAAGCATCCACCAATGGAAATGGCTGAAAACATAGGGGATGAAAGGTTAGAGTCTATAAATAAGGTTTTTTCTTTCCTTTTTATTATTTCAATGAGGTTTCTAGACCAAGTTTGAAGCCCTATGGTGGACTGTTAGGAACAGGTGAGCCTGGACATGGTGAAGATGGATTTGATTCGAGCACCCATGATCTTCGGGAAAAGACTTAGAGGAATTTTTAGAAGCCCTAGATAGGCTCCTTAAAGGTTTAAAAGGTGGGAGGATGTGAAACAAATTTTTAAGATCAATTTGGTGACAATTGGTCAAGACTGGTCCAGAGGCCTAATTAGCAGGCTAAAAACTAGGGCTTGATAGAAACTAGGGTTGTGGGTGCATCCATAAGCTAAAATTTTGGATTATGATAGGATTGATATATAAATTGAATATTTTCAAGGTCTTTTATGGGGTTTTTTGGAGGATTTGGGAGCATTAGACCAAAAATGGTGAAATTAGACCTACTAGGAAACAAGCCAATTAGGCCTCCTAGTGAATTTGACAACAATTGGATTGGTGAAGTATCCAGAAGTCTGGGAAAGGGTTCAAAATACCTTTGAATGGGACAAGAAAATAAAAAAGAGCCTAAGTGGATGTATGGGAAGATCCTAAGTAGGGGTTTGGGATTCTAGGAGGAAATCTAGTGAAGAAGCCTAGGTAATTAAAGAGCTAGTTGGACTAGTTGTTCTTAGAAGTGTTAGAATCTTCAACAAATCAACTATACCTTGGAGGAGAAGTTGATAGTGAGGATCTTGGAGATCCATATTAGAGAAGAACACAAGTAGATTTAACCATTGGATGGTTAGGAGAGATTAGGAGTACTTTGGGGGAAAGAAAACACTAGAACCCTAAACCCTCTACATCAGATCAATTCTCCTGACTTACTTTTGATAGAATATTTCCCATCAATGAATTTTAATTGATAACCTTTGTCCACCAGATGTCCAACACTCAAAAAATTATGCTTAAGTCCATCAAAAAGTAAGACATGGTCATTATTAGACTTTCCATCTAAAGAAATAGATCCAACTCCAATGATAAGCTTAGGAGTGTTGTCACCAAATCTCACAACACCACCATCATACTTGGTTAGTTTAAATTTTTTTTTTCTATCTCCAGTCATATGGTGTGAACAAACACTGTCTATGACCCATTCAGATTTATTTTCAACATGTGACACTAAGGCTCTCTCTTCATGAATAGGTTCATCATCCTTGATAGCAATAAATCCAATCTCATCATAATCAATAGTATCATCATCATAAAAACCTTCACTAGCATAGTAACATTTCTTATCCTTGGAATAATTAGGTCTATAGAACTTATATTTATGCTTAGGAACCCTTATAGGATATCTAGATGAAAAATGAATTATCTTCTTGCATGAAAAACATTTCATAGGTAACTTTCCTTCAAACTCAGCCTTACCTCTCTTTTCTCTTCTAGCAATCAGAGCCACAATTTCATCTAGCTTCCTTTCTTCTTCCTATATCTTTTTCCAGTCATCATCATATTCACCAAGCTCTTCTTTCAAGTCACTACTATTGGTGCTCATAATCCCTGATACAGTCTTTCTATTTTTATGCACATTCGCATTGAATCTCGTCTCAACCTTGGGTAATGAATCTCTGAGCTCTGAGGCCTCAAAAGTAGTTAATTTTGCAATCAAAATTTTTCTATTGAAGTTCATTGTCAAACATATGATCTCCTCTATAGCTTGCACTTTAGTTTTATAAATAGGTGTCACAAATATCATAATTTTGTGATCACTTCATATTCTTTGTATGTGCCTCTAGAGTTTCTAAAGCCAATAAAAACCTCTGTAACTCTCTGTACATATGATATAATGTTCTCATCATCTTTCATTTTCATATTTTCAATCCTTTTCTTCTAGTTCTACAACTTGTCTTGTTTAGTAAACTTGTCTCCTTCATATAGCACTTCCAATATTAAACAAATTTTATGTGCAGAATCGAAGTCTTTAACCTTTGTGAATTCACCTTCAGAGAGTGCAATAATCAATGCTTCTCTTGCAACTATATTATAAGAAAACAAATTCTTTTCATCATCAGTAGCTTTATCCATTTCATCTTCAGTCTTGATCAACTCATCTTTCTTTGTAATAATCTAGTAGTCAATTCCCAAACACAACAAATGAGTCCTCATTTTGCTCTTCCAACTGTCAAAGTTTTCAGGATCAAACTTCAGACTATCATTCTTGTAGTGTGCCATTTCAGGATCACCTCAAGCTGTTAAGATTTCTCTCTAAGGACTAGAAGCTCTGATACCAATTTTTAGAAATAATAGTCCACCATCACAACTGGGGGGGGGGGGGGGGGAAACNGGGGGGGGGGGGGGGGGTGAATCAGTTGTGAGAAAGATTATTAAACTTTAGACATTATAAACAAAAACTTTAATCCAAATGATAACACAGTAAATGCAATGTCATAACCCAATCCTTTTTCATCAAGGAAACCCAATTAAAGGTAAAACCCCAGTGGGAATTATCACTCACAAATAGTGTACTAAGAGTATAGTATCCATGCTAAAAGATTTATCCCTATTAGGATCTTATTAGTGCATTACAATACATGGTCCCTGTTAAAGGACATACCCTATTAGGAGTCAAGAGTAACACTAGGCTCCCTACCTAGGCACACTACCTAAATAACGTTAAATCCACTTTTAGGACTCACTTTCTGAAATGAAGGTGTATATGAAATATACAATCCAATGAATTATCTGATAGAAACTATTTTTTCTTTGTCAATTCCAATGAAGTCTCTTAATCACATCCTCTGCTCTACATCCAACAGTCTTCGCAAAAACAAGCTCGTAACTTCCATACTTTTTTTTTTTAATGTTGGAAATGGGTTCAGTAACTGAGAGGGGAAGGGTGAATCAGTTACCACAAAAAAAAATCCAAGTCCCTTAGATGTCTTAATCAAACTTATCACTATTACTCGGTTAACAAAGATATTATGCTATTACTCGGTTAACAAAGCAATCTTAAGATATTAACTGTGATTATCCTTTAGTGATTAAGTGCATAAACATAAAGCATAAAGAAAATAATATGTATATGGAAACCCAATTTGGGAAAACCACTAATTGGAACTAGTTACTATTTTTCACTCTTCTAAAGTGAGCCCTATTAGGAGCCAACCCTGTTAAAGGTTACAAAACACACTATTAGGTGTGACCCTATTAGATGATTTAATCACCCTATTAGGAGTGACCTTGTTAGAGGTCATCAAACACTTCAATGTAGAAATGCCACCTTATGAGAGGATTTATGAAAGACTGTTAAGTCTACTCTGTAGAGAGATTTGGATCACTGCTACAATTGTTAGAGAGTAACAATGGATTTAACTATTTGAAGAAGCAACTGTCTTTGCTGATTCAGATCTCAGCTCTGGATTTAAACTGGATCCTCATTGATCGAATATTATGTCCTTAATAAGAACTCCATCTTATTTCACCTTCACTCTTCATATCAAAGAATTCCTTTTTATATTTCTTCTACTTCTTCTCCTTATTCAATCCAAACTTGACCTTGTATATATATGATAAGCCTTGTCAAGTCGGCTTGAAAAAACTTCCAAATAAATAATAAAACTTAAGTCTGTCGGCTGCATATAACCAATTAAACATAAAGTGTAAACTCCTATTAGTCGGATGACATTAAGTGTATAACTTGGTTAACACTGTAATCCTTCAATTCCTGACCATTACTGAAATGCCTGAGTGAACTCGGTTAGAACTAAAAATCACTTTGGCTAATATTTGAGTCTTCTTCAATGCCCAAGAGAGTTTTGCATACATTGACTGTGCTCGGTTTAGGTATAGACATTTGTGTAACATTACTACATTTGTGTACATCAATGACAATACATATTTGAATAATTGTCTTCAATAGTTTCCTCACTTTTCATAAAAGAAAACAACTTTCTTTTATACAGATTTATAATAAGCAATTAGGTCATCCAATTAAGACTTCCCCAATATACAAATAATTACATAACTCCTTGCTAAGATACACACGGTACCTATAACAAGTAAAAATCAATTAAAATTCATCAAATATAATCCAAGAATCGTAATCCATAATACATGCTTCATCTCTGAAGTTAGCCCCAAATAGGTCTCCTCTAGAATACATGCCACAAATGATGTCACCAAGGGTCCTATGGCCCAATAATCATAACATACATTCATTAACATGTCTTTTACATTCCCTAATCTTGCATACCATAAATCCATATCACACACAAGTTATCCTCAAAACTTAGAGACTAACTGTGTCATAGTCCATAGTCATAGTCGAGTACTCAATCTTCACTAAAACATTTGTAACTCACTCAATCTGATATATTAAGCCATGAAACCTTAGACATAAATCACAACACATCCTTGTACACATCACCATCTTTTCATGTTTTGAATCAATCATACAATACCCTTACACTTCTTTCAGTCACTAAAGAAATAGTAATAACTAGTCTGTTTTGGCTCATTAGAAACATATGTTGACATCAGTGACAAAACATGAATGCCAACAACAACATTAGAAGCCAATTTCAACATAAGCTAGTTCCAATGAGAAATATATGGAGTTTGAACATGGAAAATTTAATTGTACCTGATGTCTTTGTTGATGTCAATTTAATTAAGGAAGCGACAAACCAATATTGTCCTATATCTAGGGCGATTAGAAGGAAAAACACAACTTCCGTAGTTTCCATTGACAAACATAGTTGTATGGAAGCTTTTAAGATTTTTGGTGCTATATGTACATGGATAGACTTGTAACAGATAACAAGTGATTATGAAAGGCGTGAAAAGGTGATTAAATGACATGAAATGCCCAAATATCTACCTAGGGTAGATGGGAAATTGGTCAAGGTCCCATGTAATTTAATACCACTATTTGACATTTTGTTTCTCCACTATTATATGCAATGCACAATCTATGGGTTGTGTAGGGTTTTGGGATTTGATGGAGATATAGTGGTGATAGTTGATTTTCTAATGATAGCCATGGATATTCAACACCAATAGATTAATATAGATTATGACTATGTTTGTTACATGGTGGATTGCATAAACAATGCCTTGGTGGAAATTCCAAATGGTGCTCCTTTTCCTAGATTCAAGCACTATTCAATATCAATATTTTTAATCTTATTCTATAATGAGAAGTTCATGGATAAGGAGTTAGAGTTGTTAAAATAAGATTTTGGAGTTGAAATGTCATTGCAGAGATGGACTTAGGTGTGGGATTGTAAGTCTCCTCAATCCTCTTTCATTTGTTTTGAAAATTGGATTGTTGTCCTAATCATGGATATATTAGGGGTTGACAAGGAAAGATTGTCCATTGATGTGAGGAAAATTTTCAGACCCTGGTAATTTTTTCCAAGTTGGCCTATTACCCATAATTGGGGGGTTTTTATTCTTTGATAACCTCACTATAATCGGTGTCTATAGGTGTTCCCAGACCCCATATGTCTTACCAAAATTTGTCATTGTTGGGATTTCTTTCATGGAGATCATTTGGAAGTTAAGCCTAGTTGATAAGGAGTATTTAGAGGGGCATAATAAATGCACATTTGTCCCTAGGCTTTGGGTAGTGTTTGATTTCTCTATTGGTAAGAATGTGTTTGATGAAGTGAATAGTTTTTTAAAGTAGTATAGGTTGGTTAAAATTGTTTCAAAATTCTGTGATTCAGAGAGTTTTCTAAAAACTGCATTGAAAACTATAACTTCCTCGGCTACAATAAGGGATCATGACCCTTTGGATGATGAAGATGTGGTTAGAAACTTGCTAGAGAGGGGTGTGGTCCAAGAAAGGAGAATAAAGTGGAAGGATTTAATGAGAGTAGAAGTTGAGTGGAAAGAATTAGATCCTACCTTTTCTGGTTTCTATTCTGATACCCCATACTTTCATAGGATTGAAAAAATGCTTGGTTTATATGAGACCTTAATGGAAAAAGTACCATATTTCTACAGTGAAGGTGCCCAACAACAAGAATCTTAGGGTACACAAGCCTTACATGGTAAAAGGTTTTTGGGAGAAATGGAAGAATATGTAGAAAGTGGTGATTAGGCAGTCTCCTTTAAAGGTCTACCTGCAAAGAAACAAAAAATTGAAGAAATAACAACAATGGTGAAAAGAGATTCAACAAGAGTTGTTATCACAAAAGATGACACCTATTTTTGATAGGTCATAACACAATTGAGAGAAATAAAATAGGATGAAGAACAAGGAGAAAATGATATGGCCATTGTAACATGACTTGATGAGAGATTCATGATGTCAAATGAATTCATGAAAGATGATAACTTTGTTAAGTCCATTGAATTAAAAAGTTTCTTGATTAAACTTGAAAATGAGGATTTAAGATAGAACCTAATTTTAGAAGAGGGTGGTGAACAAAGGAATGAGGAAATTAACAAAACATTGCAAGAGTATGATTCTGATAGTGAGTTGATCAATGTTGAGAATGAAAGAGAATTGGTAAAGAGTAGTGGTATGTTATTGATGCTTGATTGGGATGTATAGTCTACCTTCATTATTGATCAGATAAGGAAATAAGAAAACACAATGTTTAAATCTGAATTTGAAATTGATGATGTAGTGAGAGGATCAGGTTTTTGATCCCAAATTAAAAAATTAGCTATTTGATCTTTGGCTCCTCCTACACAAAAGCTACATTTATTGAATATTAGAGAGGAAGGGAAGGCAAATAGGATGATTTGGGATCTACAAAATACTGGTGATACAAACATTGCTACCTTGATGACTCAAGTTTCATTCATGAATTTGGCAAAGACAAAGGATCTTTCTAAAAGGTATGAACAAACTTTTAATCAAATTATTTATTTGGCTAAGGAGTATGATGAAGTGATAATAAAGAATAATAGTTTGGAAGAACAATTGGAAGAGTAAAAAAAAACATGCAAATGAGCCCCTTCAAGTGTTGATAACAGATAAGGTGGATGCATCTACAAAAACTTAGGTTGACGCAACACTTATGGAGGGAAAATCAAGATAATCTAAGAAATAAAAATTTCTAAATTTGTTGTTATTGTTCTTGAATTACTAAAGCATAGAGTGGATGTCTTAAAATGGAAAGCATCAGTAGTGCATGAATTGCACAATTTATTACGAGATGAAAGCAAGGTAGTCTCTGATGCTGTGACATTCCTTGGACCTATATTTAATCTTTGGTTAGGTAGAAGTAGATTAATGGATAGATTGGATACTTCTATGATGTATAGTAATGAATTCCAACCAAAAATCACTGAGACTAATAAAATGGGAGAGGAAATTAATGCTTCTTATGCATTTTTTAATGGGAAAGATGTTTTAATAAAAAACAAGCTGTAGTTATTTAGAAAATGATACAATGCATATATTCCCTCAATTTATGATGACAACAAAAAATTGAAGACATATTCAATTTGGGAGGGAGAATTTGATTCTATCTTGATGAATTATGATGTAAATGAACACCTCAACAAATAGATTGACACTGGTTACTTCAATGATTTGATGGATACTTTATTTAAGGTTGAGGTTGATTTGGTTAAATTTATTGTTGATGCCAAAGCAGTTGTAGATGCCAAGTGGAAATATGTTGTTAAAAAGCTGGAATAAGGGCATTCAACTGGCCAACTGACAAAGAGGTTATGTTAAAGAATAAGTGAGCTTATTTTTGTTGTAATAAACTATCTTTCTCGTGAATCTTTTATCATTCCAGATTTTATCTTTTCTATTTTCTTGTTGAATATTATTGGTATAAGTTAGATTATTCAAACTAGTTCAAAGCTTGTTGCATCCTTATCATATAAAAGTATTCCAAGACTACTTTGAGATAGAGATAGCCATTTTTAAATCGATAAGATTGTAAAAATTCTCATATTAGACCAAGAATTTGAATAGGTAGTTTGAAGCTTATTTTAAATGTACTAAATATTTTGATATCAATACAAATACAAGTACACAGGCAGTTTTGAAGTTCCAATATGATTGTCTTTGTTCTAAATTTCAGCTTTTGTTTAAATTGAATGGTTAAAGAATTTTGAATTTATCTATCTGTAAGGCAGATTGTGAGATTATTTAGGGTTTCTTTCAAGGTAATAATTAATTTAATTAGAGTAATTTCAATGAGATCTAAAGTTATTTACAAATTTGACGATTACATCTATAGTGTAAATGTGGAGTGATATGTAAGGCATATTTATTTTTTGTAGAAATCTACAAGTGTACTTAAGTGAGTGTTGTTGTTAAGGGTTTGTGTATTTAGAATGACTCCATACCCTAGGATAAGCCACTGGTATTTTATGTAAATGGAGTGTGTGGCTATTATCATTCAAAAATACTTTGTTAATCTGGTATGTTTTTTTTATTAAATTAGTCAGTTACAGAACAAGTTTTTGTAAAATCCACTGTAAATTTGCTTGGTTATTACTCTATGTGAGTCAATAAACAAAGGAATAGGTAAAACCACTTGAGTTATGGAACTCAGAGTTTTGAAGGTAGAAATACCTTGTTACTGTTGATATTTTCCTTTCTTGGTCAGTGTTTGGGAAAATATTAGACCATACTTCTTTTACAAGTGTTATGAATCAACAAGAAAATTACCCAACACTGGTCACTCCAAGGCCTTGGAAACAAAACCAATGTTAACAAGATAAATAGGGAAACTATAGTTTCGAGATATATACCCTAAATATACCTTATGTAGTCAAATTATAGCCTAGAGGACATAGTAAGAGAGATCAACATATGTAGAGGGAACTTAAGAAAGACATTCATTCATACCATTATTAACCAAAATAAATAAGCATCCATAACACATAACACATAGGATTGGACCAACAACATCATCTATATTATATATTCACACCAAAATGTATGTCTGATTCTTTTCTTTATGATATCACCATATATATATATATATATATATATATATATATATATATATATATATATATATTCTATTTTATTCTATTACGTGATCCATATATCTCAATTCTATTTTATTCTATTACATGATTAATTATAGATATCATTTAGAATGAAATTATATACAAATCCCTATGCCTATAGTCATGTATTTCTATGGTTGGATAGTAATCTATTTATATAATGCACATCTGCATATTCGGTAGCTAGAGTTGGCTCTATCCCTAGTATATAACCTACCAATAATCATTAACATTAGCATCCACAAAAATATACTTCTAGAATCTAGCGCTTAGCACATCTATCCTACATAGATGACTCCATATTGTAGTTGCAATTTTTTCTCTGTATTTTGTTTTATCTTGATCTACCCTTTTGTCCTGCATTTATGTTTCGAGCTTTAATCATTCTTTTAGTATTATTTATACTTGTGATCTTTAGCTTATTTTATTACACACATCCCACACATAACCACACATAAAAAGTATTAGGTGAAGATCTAAGATAACTTGAATCTCCCTTGAGGACTATATTCAAACCATTTAGATCTATTTTTAAAATTAAAATTAATTATAGATTGATGGACATGTTAGTCTAGGATCACATTTTTACCATTTTATTCTGGTGAACCCAACTTAGCTTGCACTTAGAACTATTTTAATTTTTCTTTCATATGTTGTACTTAGTTAATTAGGTAATTAATTCTATGATTTGTTTTCATATATTCTTTAACATTTGTAAATGCATTATCTTTAGTTCAGAAAATAAATCTCTAAAACAATTTCTCTTGACATGTCGTCTACATATCCACCGTGTCATCGCTTTCTCTTATTCGGTTTCCTTCTAGGAGCATGCATGTGCTCTGGAACTTAATATTTTATGAGTTTTATGACCCAATGCTCTAAATTTGAAAACACTTATAGAAGAACTTAACTAATAATTTCCTCGTGTGCTTTGGATAGCTTTGGTGTTGAGATTGAATTCATTAACACCTTCATTAATCACGTTTAGGAATGGAAGCTTCCTCTAACACAAATCCTATTTTGAAGACAATATTTGAGCTACAATTGCTTCATTATTCCTTAGATATGGACCACTATGCGCTATGGATTCATCATGCTTAAATCCAAAAGTTAGACAACAAGATGGCTCCTCTTATAAAGATTCAAAGTATAATTTTGTTCAATTATTTCCATGGTGTGGAAATTATATATAGCCTAACTCAAATAGTGGATACAAATGTTTTTGAAATAATAAGAATCCAATTTAGGGGGTTGTCTCTTTACAAAAACATAGCCATTGGCTACGAAGGATACAACACCACCACAAGAAAAGTGGTGGTAGACAAAAATAGGACACTAGAGGCACATTGTCAGTAGAATAGAACTATGAAAGATAAACGACATGAATCACCACTTACAATGCATGTGACAAGATAAATCATTGACAATACACTGCCAATAAAATGACACACTACCTTCAACCTGCAAAGTGGGACAAACAACTGAAACTAAATGAAACTGTGAAAAATGGATAACATCCTCCCTGCTAAAAATCACTACCTCCCCACAAAACACATTTCCACCTCAATATGAAATGAGCACACCTCTATAGTAGTGGGATAGGAATAAACCATCCATAAGGGAAGGGCATCACAACTCCTTTCCACACTCAAACAGTCATATGAAGGATGAAACCACATTTCAATCCAAATCTCCTCTTTCACGAGGCATATCTCCACCTCCATAGGAACCATGATAGAGAAAAATAGGAGAAAAATGAATCCATCCACCCTAGTAGTCAACACAACTGCCCCAAAACCAGCTACAATAATTAACCAAAAACCATAGACCAGATGGAGCCCTTAAAAAATTCCAACATATGACTGAACACAAGAGAAAACAAGAACTCTGTCCATATTGACTAAAATATATATGATGACATTATTTTTCCATTAGTATGAAAAGAACACTTTCTGTAAGAATACACTAAAAGATAGGACAAAGAGCAAACCAAAAATGTAGATATAAGAGATCACCGAAAATTGCTAAGTATAAAGAAAACTGATGACACAATTTTGTGTGTAAACCAAAATTTCAAAGTGGAAAGGATAAAGAGGAACCCGACAGTTGAACCCAAAAAGTAGATCATAGTGTGAACCAAGAGAATGGTCACAGAGGAAACCAAAAGATAGTTCAAGCAGGAACACCAATAAACAATTTAACTAACTTCAAAGCATAAGCAACAGACAGAAACTAAAAGTCAGTTGCAGCCTGCAAAAAGTGGATTTGACTTCCACGTCAGATAAAATAGTCATATTATATTTATAGAGTCTTGATTTGTTTTTAAAACCATTTCTTTAGGGACAAGAAACATGAATGTAAGTGCTTTAATTAGTTTAACTAATTTAAAACACATAGACTAGGAGATCAAGGTAAAGTTGTAAACCTGTGATCTTAGATTTAATATTGTTTTACGTGAAACTTGATTAAGTCAATCTATCTTATAAATAGATGATGTAATAATTTATTATGATGTGATGTGTGAATGGATGAGAGGATGAATGAAGCACATGAGCACATCTATGGATCAGATTGAAATTTTCAAGAACAAGAACATCAAAAGGTGAATTTGGTTAGCAAGAACCAAGAACATAGACTACCGAGCATCAAAGGTATTATTCAATCCTATTACATGATATACTTATTCATGTAATATTAAATGGATCTATAATAAAAAATAGGAGATTGCATACACCAGGTCAAATTGTAAATTTCTCTCATTCTAACAAGTGAGGCAAAGTGTAAAAATCCTTTCAAGGAAGGTGGATTTAACAGTCCAACTATAAATCTCTTAACCGAGTGCACACTCAATAGTGTTGCTAAAGCTCTTATCATAGTAGACTTTAACAGGTCTCCAAAGCTACTCTTAATGTGGTAGATCATCAGAAGTGATCAAATTGTAAGCCTTAACTGGCCCCTTCCAATCTGTAGATAGTGAAGAATTTATGGGTGTCATCCCCACTACATTTTTTACTTCTTAACAGGAGTTTTCTACGATATCATATCTTGTGTTATGTGTCAATTACTTCCATGAATGTTCATAGGTATGGTTAAGTTTATGAATTGATAAATCTTACATCAAGATAACATAGAAAGAATGGTTGGATAAACATTTGATAACTCAAAGGATAAAGGTTATAAGATACAAAAAGTTTAAGAGGTATTGAGTCACCCCTCCCCTCTCAGTACACACTTCCCATTAATTCCAAAAATTGGTATCAGAGAAAAGTCTCTTCTTTGGAAAATCTTGAAGGCTTAAGAGAAAATATCATATAATGGAGAAGTACAAACTTGAAAAAAGTATTGAGAATAAGAAGCTAGAAATTCAGATCTTCTATGAGCAGTATATAGAATCTAGAATCAATATGAGACAATTGTTAGATGAAAGAAATATTATGGCATCTCACTATAATGAAATAGATTACCACGAGGAAGAGATACCAGATTTCTTTAAGTCTTCAGGATCAACTACAAGAAAAGCATCAAACACATCAGAAGAAAGTATCACAGGCCTAAATGAGATCAATCAACATCTGGCTGGGCAAGTTAAATCTCTAAAAATTGATCAAGAGAAATAGATGGTAAGAATGATTGATGTCATGAACAATGCTATACAAGCTGAGAAAGAAAGAACACTAGCTATTGATGATAGAAGGAAGATTACTGAAAATATACAAGAGAAAGAATTTGAAATACAAAGACTTACAGAGCATCACCATGAGATTACAAATTAGATTATTCTTATGATTCAAGAGGCAAACAAAATGAATGTTGAACTCATTGAAAGAATAGAAGCTATCGGTGAGCTAAGGGAAGAGAATGAAAATTTGAAACATGAAATAAGAATTCAGTAGTAGCATAATGAAATTATCAAGAAAGATGAAGAAATAAATAACAGAATGGATGATTTTCTTGAAGGAGAACGAAGAGTCAAAAACAACACCGGTCTAGGCTTTACCAAGAATGGAGAATCACCCAATGAAGCTGATCCAAAAAATGTATATGCAAATCCAAGACCAAGAAATATGACATGCAATCACTATGGAAAGCAAGGCCACACATCAAATGTATGCAGAGGCAAAATGAAAGGTATTCCTAAATGCACATCTTCATTCATAGGATTTTGTTATAAATGTAACAAGAAAGGACATAAAGCATATGAATGTAAGTCTTAGATGAAAAAAGCAAACAAGGAAACCTACATGGAAAAATACTGTCCTACATGCAAAATGAATGGGCACACAACTCTTGAATGCTGGAAAAAGAAAAAGTAAGCATGGAAGCCTAAAGGTCAAGAAACTCCCCATCAACCAAAAAGAGTCGGTAACTAGTATGTATGGGATTACAACACTTGGACAAATTTTACAACATGTGGAAGATTTGGTCACATTGCTGTAAACCATATGAGACAGTGGACAAGAAAGTCTAGAGGCTGGACTAACCTCGAAATGGCATGCTTACATTGTCATAAAGTTGGTTATCTCAAGAAAGACTGCAGAGACTGAATGACAAAGACCAACACATATCTGAATGGAAACACATTTGAAGACATCCAGAGAACAAGATACAAAATGTGGAGAAAATCTTCAAACAATGATGAAGCTAGACCGAGCAATGCAAATGGTGACACCCCATCTAATGGATCTGGTGACATCACCACCCCCAACTAAGCAGAACAAGTAAGTATTGAACTACATTACACTATGTATTATTTTACATTAGTTCCATAATATGTTGATGAAATGAAAAATTAGCATAAGTAAAGATGCATCATGATATTACTTGTTAAAATCTATGATAACTATTCTATCGCGTAATACATACCAAAATCCATCAGTATACGCTCAAAGCTAAAACTACCTACACTTACCGAGAAACATCGGTTAACATGAGAAAGAAAAGTTTCTAGTGTAAACCAAGACTCGTCGGTAATCAAGAAAGTTGAATAAGTTGTTTGCGCACAACACTGAAACCCGTCGGTAAAAGCAAAAAGTTAAAACAACCACCCCAAAATGTCACATTGTCACCGAAGAGAAGTTAATGTTCAAACTTACTAAATCAATCTTCAAACACTGAGGAGTGGTTGAGAATTAATGACTTGATTTTAGGGAAAATGCCTATATAAGGGCGACAGAAGGGTTTCATTCTTCACCATGACCAGAGTAGAGTGATGAAAGAAAATTTTGAGCAAACAAAAAAATCATCATAGAGTGGCTTCAACTTGACCCAGAGCACTCCAACTGATCAGTGATCACTACATGTGTAAATAGTAAGTTTCTATGACAACCAAGAATTATGTTTACACATTTCTTAAAAAATCCTAAATTCTCTAAAACAATGGCCATGAATTCAAGAACCACCAAACAGAAGAACATCAAGAAGGATGAGGTTAAACTCATCAAGAAATCTACCTGTGAGGAACCTCAACACAATATTTTCCCTAAGGTTGCATCACAACCCAACAATGCTAGAGCATTCTTGCAAATACCAGCTTGGGTTTTTCTTGTCAAAGACATGCAAGCTTACATCCACTGCAAGATTGCAGAAATTGGTGATTTAGAGGTGGAAAAAGCTTACAAGGAGCTGTGTAATGAAGATGGATCCATAAAAGATGAACACAAACAAATACAGGTGAAAGGGCTCACTAATTCCCTATTGTTCTCGAAGGTATTCAAAACTAAGTGGATTTGGTTAGTACTGAGCTAAATGCATAATCACAAGCTATGACTGGATGAGCCTAAGATGATAACCCAAGATGTTATCTATGCAGTCACCAGTTACCTTGTAACTGAGAAGGTAAAAAAATTAAAACACCCACCCAAGGCTGAGATTGAGAAGAACAAAGGAGCCAAGTGTGATGGTAGAGGATTGAAGGTATCCACTATAACCAATGATGAACTTAAATTTAGAGCATGTGTTCTAGGTTATAAATTATTCCAAGCAAGCAGGATGAACAACATAGCATCCAGAGCTATAGATACAACCTATAAGATTGTAAATAAAGGTACTCGATTGGATCTGTCAGTGCTTCTACTTAACCAATTAGAAAAAAACTTGAGGACAATACAAAATGCTAAGACAAATACATGTAAGTTTGGATCATTTATCATGTGCATTTTCTTTTACTTTCAAGAATAATTTCCATCAGTAGGAAATGTAAAATGGGATACCACAAAACTGGTCACCATGCAGATCAGTGAATACATAAAATCACTGGGAGACAAATTTTAAACATTCATGGATGAGTAATTTATAGGATTCAAGGACCGAATGGAGAAAAGGGTAAGGATCCCTGAGCAACTTATAGAGAAATTTGAGAATGATATATGTTTTATGGTTGACACTAACCACACATACATAAAACCTATTGTACCAAGGATAACATGGTTACAACCTTTGGAATATGAGGTAGATATTGATCAAGCATCCAATGGAATCGATGCATTGATAAATGAACCGTTAGACAAGAAACAACCAAAGTTCAAACTTATGAAGAGGCCAAATCAAGAATCAAAACCGGATTGGTTGTGAAGAAAATTGACATAAACAAAGATAAAATGGTTAAGAACTTAAAGAAAATAATGTTGGTTAGTGAAGAGGAAACTGAGAAAAAGGAAGAAAATGAAGGACAATCACCCGACAGTGAGGTTGAGAAGAAAAGTGACTCTGAGTCTACAGAGTCACATACTCCATTGCCAACACATGTAAAGAAGCCAAGAACCATAGTTGCTTCAAGAAAAAGAACCCAAATAGTTAAAGACTCAAGTCCTTCACCCTTGAAGAAAGGAAAAGTAAGAACCTACAAGAGGAAACTGGCTACATAGAAAAGAGGGGCAACAAAGAGAAGGGAGTTCATAAGAACCAGAGAAGATATTGAGGACACCAAACAAGATGAAGGTGTACAAGCAGAAAATATTAAGGTTACAAAAACCATTGACGAGGTATGCAAATCTATTGCAAATTCAGGATCTATTACAGATCCTAAGATAAGAAGATGGCTAAAACTGGATCCAGAAGATCGAAACAAAGTTGAGGATGCCATCATTGGAAAGATGTACAAATTCAAATACATACCACTACAATTTGAAGGTTCAATGGTACTAAAGGAGCTCATCGATAGATTATATGCCAGATGGTCATTTGCATTAAAGAATGAGAAGAAGATAAGGGAAAGAGTACTTTTTTCTCTTATGCCTCCTAAATCAAAGAGGGAAGAAATTGATGAGATGATGAAGAACCATAAAAAGGAGTTCTCACACCACATGAGAGCCTATAAATTTCTTGAAGGAAGGCTTATAGAGATTGAAAAAGAAAGTCACAAAACTTGGAGTAAAATACTCAATAGACCTATTGAGGAAGCAAGCCCCAAAAAAGGACAACAATAGAAAGATGATAATCAGGCAACTCAAGAGAAAATAATAATCAAAGATGCAGAAGATGACACACCGGTTGAGTTAGATAAAGAAGAAAACACAAAAGACAACAAGAATATGGATGTTGTAGATGAAACATGGCTGGACGCCACTATGGAAAACATTGTGGATGACATAGTCATTGACATAACCAATGACCCAATAGAAGAAATACAAAAGGATGAAGATATCACTATTATCAAGGACAAGATCGATGAACAGGACACAACATTTGACACCTCACAGGTGAACATATCAAGAAACATGCCAATATTGATGCAAGCCATCAATATACTTCAAGAAACAGACAAGTCACCTGACAAAGATACAAGCATTACCCAGGATGCAGGGGAAGAAGGAAAGAAAGACAACACTGATGAAAAAAATCTCATCAGAGATACTCATATTGTAACCAAAAATGACAAGGTTATAGAAGGAGATTTACAACAAATAGATGGTGACACTAATGAGAAGGATGGACAAAAAAATGTATATGAAGTACATAAGGACACTGATGAAGGAGAAAAACCTAAAGATGGCACTCCTGAGGAAACCAAAAAAGTTGCAACAAAAAAAGTAAAGGTTGATGTGGAGACGTCTACTAAAAAATGACAAGTTGACACTAATGCAAAACAACAAAAAGAGGCAACACCACAAGTCACTTCATTTAGTACCATAGAAAAAGATAAGAAGATGGCTATGGTCTACACTCACATGAAACTCAAAAGAAGAAGAAATCCAAAAAGAGTAAGTTGGAAGTCACTCTAGATGAAATCATAGAGATACCCAAATGTGACCCAACTACACTTGACTATGAAGCACTGAAAGAATATGGTGAAATAAGAAAGAGGAAGGCATTAGAGGAGAAGCTAAGAAAGTAGCACTGAGACTCCATGCTACTCAAAACAACTAGGGACATCTTGCACTAGATTGTACCCGACATTGATATTGATCAGACTAAACTGATCCTTGATCAACTAGCCACTCTCACAGAATCCATTACAACATAGAACATTGATGTAGAGAATGCAATTGAAGAGAGAGAAGAGAAGAAATATCAGCACAAACTTGTTGAGAAGAACAGCCAAGAAGTTGCAGTAAATAAGGTAAATCTTTTACAATTCATGAGTGAATTAGATCCAATAATTGCTGAAGTTATTTCCTTGATCCAACAATTGAGCACAATTGATAAATTTACTAAAGATCATAGTGATAAGATATCAAAGTTATATTCTGATCTAGCTACAAGTGTTAAAGGCTTAACCACTAAAGAGAATGCAATAAAGTTGCATTATGAGAAAATTATTGAAATAAAAAGGTTAAGACAAGAACTGTGGGAAGCATAAACATAATTCAGGGAAGAGGTCACAGAGCTCTAGACTCAACTTCTACAAAATCTAACACTACTTCAACATCTTATCAGTTTAGTAAGACAACTGATAGCCACCCCCGAGATGTGTGTAGTAGACAACATCTACGATATGCACTCAAGGATCACACTCAAGCACATGGCTCTAGAGAACCTGAAGGACCAATGGGAGAAGATGATGGAAGACATGAAGTCTTCACACTCTCACATTTTTGATAAGCTATAAGGTATACACCTTTTCCCTTTATATCAAAAAAGGGGGAAAATTTTGATATGTACAGATAGGAAACTATGTAGTACTATAGGGAAAAAGAACAAAAAAAGGGGAGAGTATAATGATATACTTACATATACACAGGGGGAGTCATAAAATGACTAAGGATTATATATGTTGTATATACTTAAGATCTTGTCAATATTTTGCACATATCAGTTTTGATACTAATGTCAAAGGGGGAGATTGATGACATCATTTTTCCATTAGTATGCAAAGAACACTTTCGATAAGAATACACCGAAAGACACGACAAAGAGAAAACCAAAAATGTGGATATAAGAGATCACCGAAAACTGCTAAGTACAAAGAAAACCGATGACACAATTTTGTGTGTAAAGAAAAATTGCAAAGTGGAAAGGATAAAGAGGAACTCGACAGTGGAACCCAACAAGAAAATCATTGTGCAAACTAAAAGAAAAGTCATAGACGAACCTGAAAGATAGTTTAAGTAGGATCACCAAGAAATAGTCTAACTGACTTCAGGGCATAACCGACCGACAAAAATCAAAAGTCAGATGCAACCTGCAAAAAATGGACCCGAATTCCACGTTAGATAAAATAGTCATGTCCTATTTAAAGAGTCTTGATTTATTTTTAAAACCATTTCTTTAGAGACAAGAAACATGAATGTAAGTGCTTTAATCAGTTTTAACTGATTTAAAACACAGACTAGGAGATCAAGGTAAAGTTGTAAACCTGTGATCTTAGAGTTAATATTGTTTTACCTAAAACTTGATTAGGTCAATCTAGCTTATAAATAGATGATGTAATCATTCATTATGATGTGATGTGTGAATGAATGAGAGGATGAATGAAGAATAATCTATGGATTAGATTGAAAGTTTCAAGAACCAAAACAACAAAAGGTGAATTTGGTTAGAATGAACCAAGAATAGAGACTACCGAGCATCAGAGGTATTATTCAATCAAATTAGGTGATATACTTATTCATATAATCTTAAATGGATATGTAATCAGCAATAGGAGATTTCATACACCAGGTCAAACTATAATTTTCTCTCATTTTAACAAGTGAAGCAAAGTGTAAAAATCCTTTCAAGGAAGGTGGATTTAACAGTCCAACTATAAATCTCTTAACCAAGTGCATTCTCAACAGTGTTGCTAAAGCACTTAACAGAGTAGAATTTAATAGGTCTCAAAAGATACTCTTAATAGGGTAGATCATCAGAAGTGATCAAATTGTAAGCCTTAACTGGCCCCTTCCAATCTGCAGATAGTGAAGAATTTGTGGGTGCCATCCCCACCACAGTTTTTACTTCCTAACAAGAGTTTTCTATGATATCATATGTTGTGTTATGGTTCAATTACTTTCATGAATGCTTCTATGAATGTTCAGATGTATGGTTAAGTTTATGAATTGATAAATCTTGCATCAAGATAACATAGAACAGATTGTTGGATAAACATTTGATAACTTAAAGGATAAAGGTTAATAGATATAAAAAGTTTTAGAGGTACTGATTCACCCCTCCCCTCTTAGTACCCACTTCCCATTAATTCCAAAAATATAGGATTTTGAAAATGAAGATAAAACAATCAGTAACTTCCCACATAGAAACTTTAAAGAACATGAACTCCATATTGGCATCCAAAGAGAGATGTCAGTCCACTCATACCACCAACCTAGATAGAGAAAACATCATATATAATCTCAGTTTGTATCTTCCTCATTCAAAACAAAAAAGGCATAGACAACTAGTTCTGATACAAATAAGCAGTCCTCCATTGTATTAGGGCCCAAAAATGGGACTCCCAATTGAAACCCACAACCACAGAAATAGAGTAAAGTTTTCTTACCTCATGAATAGAGGAGCACAAATACATAGTACAAATATCTATAAAAAGGAGGACTCTGAGTGTTCTCTTCCACAACATCTTCACAACCCGAGCATTCCAAAACCCCAATAAGAAAATGTTGACAATGATCATGACCAAAACTAGAGAAACCCAATTAGTGATCCCACTATAGAGGAAGGCTAACAAAACCCTTCCACCATGTAGCATCCTCCACTCCAACCAGGAAATTTGAACAAACCTATTAACAAGAAGCATTTCTTATCACTAGAAAATGAAGGTAAACTTGGAGACAAAGGCCTGAGTTGAGTGCAGAAGAGCCCAAACCATTATGGAAAACCTCATTCGTTAATGAAACAACCCCAAAGAGACAACATAGGAGAAGGAGCTGAGAAAATATAGCTGTAGACTAATTGGAAACAATGCATGGAAGGCATGGGAAAAAATTATCCTCCAAACTCTAGTGGGGAGCCAACGTTTGGGCATCAAGACTAGACAAGATGCAACCCAAGTAGAGGACATCAACCTTAATAATATTAAGAAGAAAAGGGATAGTCCTATAAGGAATTTGAACTCGCCAAACAATCCATACTTAGGTAGGAGAAGCCATCAAAATAAGCTCCACATAAGCCAAAAATAGGGCATCATGAAATGGATCATGTAGACAAAGGGAAGAACCATGGAATCCATCATTCCCACCATCAAAATTGTAAGGGGCCACAACATTATCAACCTACCAAATGGAGGGAGCCATCTCCATGGAAGAATGCAAGTGAGCCAAAGAGGACCCACAAAAAATGAAAATAACCACTAGAGAAAATCTTTCCCAAAGGGCCACAATAGAAAAATTACTAGTATCCAAGTCAACCCCATGCAAGTCCAACATAGAGAACCCAAGAAAGAGGCTTGAAGAATAAGGAGGGGGGTAGTAAAGGAGTCCACCTCCCAGACAAGGCCACTATAGAAAGCCATAGGCCCTTAAAATATCCAAATGTAGTGAGCCGCCACCACAAACACCACAAAACCAACCAGAATGGAGTCATTCAAAGTAGGAACCAAAGTAAAAAACCACACAAGGTGCACATATGGTCTAGGAAACACACATCCATCCAATTTCCATTTTTAATAGTCTCAGACCTGGAAATAATCTCCATTGAACAAAAAACCTTATCATGAAAAGGTATCCCCTTACGGGAAAAAACTAGCACTCTTCCAAAATGGGCATACGACCAGGGAGAAGGGGGACCAATAAAAATGAGTATGCAAACAAGGATAACTCCAATGATAGTAGCTTGAGCATTGGGGAAAGGGACAACATTCCCAATGCAAACTAGATGAACAACGAGCAAGACCAAAGAATCTATAGGGGAAAAAAAAAACCATCTTCACAAACTCCATCCAAGACCAAGAAAAAGTTGAAAAATAGGGAACACATGAGAGAAATCCTTCCCATGGCCACCATGATCATCTTCATCATCTGTATATCCACCCCCGCAAATCTTAGAATTTGAAAATCCACCCTCACTCCTCTTCCCTCTCAAAGCAATTGGTCTAGAAGAATCCAGAGGGGCTAAAAGAACCTCATCTTCAAAAACTCCATCCAAGACCATAAAAAGTGGTAAAATAGGGAACACCTGAGAGAAGTCCTTCCCATGGCCGCTAGGATCATCTTCCTCATATGTATTTTCATCCCCAAAAAGCTCAAAATTTGAAAATTCACCCTCGTTCCTCTTCCTTCTCAGAGCCATTGGTCTTTTATAGTGGATACAAATATTATGTCATTATCTAGTTCCATAAAAAATATCCACAATGTGTCTCCTCAAAACCACATAGGGACATAGGTGTCAATACCCATGTTGAAATCTCCTATTCCTACTTTCAATTTTATTTTTGTCACATTTTTTGCCTATTTAAATCAATATAACACAAATGACAAAAAGAATATGGATGTTATAGATGAAACATGGCTAGACACCACTATGGAAAACATTGTGGATAACATAGTCATTGACATAACCGATGACCCAACAGAAGAAATACAAAAGGATGAAGATGTCATTGTTATCAAGGACAAGACCGATGAACAGGACACAACATTTTACAATTCATAGGTGAACATATTAAGAAACATGCCAATATTTATGCAAGCTATCAATATACTTCTAGAAATAGACAAGTCACCTAAAAACGATACAAGAATTCCCCAGGATGTAGGGGAAGAAGGAAAGAAAGACAACACCGATGAACAGAATGTCATCAGAGATACTCATATTGTAACTGAAACTAAAAAGGTTATAGAAGGAGATTTACAACAAATAGATGGTGACACTAATGAGAAGGATGGATAGAAAAAGTTAGATGAAGTACATAAGGACACCAATGAAAGAGAAAAACCTAAATATGGCACTCCCAAGGAAACTAAAAAAAGTTGCAACAGACAATGTAAAGGTTGATTGGAGATGTCTACTAAAAACTGACAAGTTGATACCAATGCAAAACAAAAAAAAGAGGCAACACCAAGAGTCACTTCATTCAGTACCATAGACAAAGCTGATAAGATGGCTATGGTTCTACACTCAAGTGAAACTCAAAAGAAGAAGAAGAAATCCAAAAAGAGTAAGTTGGAAGTCACTCTAGATGAAATCATAGAGATACCCAAATGTGACCCAACTACACTTGACTATGAAGCAATGAAAGAATACGGTGAAATATTCTAGAGGAAGGAATTACAAGAGAAGCTAGGAAAGAAGCACTAAGACTCCATGCTACTCCAAACAACTAGGGACATCTTGCACCAAATTGTACTTGACATTGATATTGATCAGACTAAACTGATCCTTGAACAACTAGCCACTCTCATAGAAGCCATTCCAACATAGAACATTGATGTAGAGAAGGTAATTGAAGAGAGAGAAGAGAAGAAATATCAACACAAACTTGTTGAGAAGATCAGCCAAGAAGTGGCAGTAAACAAGGTAAAGCTTTCAGAATTAATAAGTGAATTAGATCCAATAATTACTGAAGCTATTTCCTTGATCCAACAATTGAGCACAATTGATAAATTCACTAAAGATCATAGTGATAAAATAGAAAAGTTAGATTCCAATCTAGCTACAAGTGCTAAAGGCTTAACCACTAAAGACAATGCAATAAAGTTTCATTATGAGAAAATTATTGAAATAAAAAGGTTTAGGAAAGAACTGTGGGAAGAAGAATCACAATTCAGGGAAGAGGTCACCGAGGTCTAGGCTCAACTTCTACCAAATCTAACACTTCTTCAACATCATATCAGTTCAGCAAGACAACTGATAGCCACCCCCGAGATGTCTATAGCAGACAACATCTACGATATGCACTCAAGGATCACACTCGAGCACATGGCTCTAGAGAACCTGAAGGACCAATGGGAGAAGATGATGGAAGACATGAAGTCTTCACACTCTCACATTTTTGATAAGCTATAAGGTATACACCTTTTCCCTTTATATCAAAAAAGGGGGAAAATTTTGATATGTACAGATAGGAAACTATGTAGTACTATAGGGAAAAAGAACAAAAAAAGGGGAGAGTATAATGATATACTTACATATACACAGGGGGAGTCATAAAATGACTAAGGATTATATATGTTGTATATACTTAAGATCTTGTCAATATTTTGCACATATCAGTTTTGATACTAATGTCAAAGGGGGAGATTGATGACATCATTTTTCCATTAGTATGCAAAGAACACTTTCGATAAGAATACACCGAAAGACACGACAAAGAGAAAACCAAAAATGTGGATATAAGAGATCACCGAAAACTGCTAAGTACAAAGAAAACCGATGACACAATTTTGTGTGTAAAGAAAAATTGCAAAGTGGAAAGGATAAAGAGGAACTCGACAGTGGAACCCAACAAGAAAATCATTGTGCAAACTAAAAGAAAAGTCATAGACGAACCTGAAAGATAGTTTAAGTAGGATCACCAAGAAATAGTCTAACTGACTTCAGGGCATAACCGACCGACAAAAATCAAAAGTCAGATGCAACCTGCAAAAAATGGACCCGAATTCCACGTTAGATAAAATAGTCATGTCCTATTTAAAGAGTCTTGATTTATTTTTAAAACCATTTCTTTAGAGACAAGAAACATGAATGTAAGTGCTTTAATCAGTTTTAACTGATTTAAAACACAGACTAGGAGATCAAGGTAAAGTTGTAAACCTGTGATCTTAGAGTTAATATTGTTTTACCTAAAACTTGATTAGGTCAATCTAGCTTATAAATAGATGATGTAATCATTCATTATGATGTGATGTGTGAATGAATGAGAGGATGAATGAAGAATAATCTATGGATTAGATTGAAAGTTTCAAGAACCAAAACAACAAAAGGTGAATTTGGTTAGAATGAACCAAGAATAGAGACTACCGAGCATCAGAGGTATTATTCAATCAAATTAGGTGATATACTTATTCATATAATCTTAAATGGATATGTAATCAGCAATAGGAGATTTCATACACCAGGTCAAACTATAATTTTCTCTCATTTTAACAAGTGAAGCAAAGTGTAAAAATCCTTTCAAGGAAGGTGGATTTAACAGTCCAACTATAAATCTCTTAACCAAGTGCATTCTCAACAGTGTTGCTAAAGCACTTAACAGAGTAGAATTTAATAGGTCTCAAAAGATACTCTTAATAGGGTAGATCATCAGAAGTGATCAAATTGTAAGCCTTAACTGGCCCCTTCCAATCTGCAGATAGTGAAGAATTTGTGGGTGCCATCCCCACCACAGTTTTTACTTCCTAACAAGAGTTTTCTATGATATCATATGTTGTGTTATGGTTCAATTACTTTCATGAATGCTTCTATGAATGTTCAGATGTATGGTTAAGTTTATGAATTGATAAATCTTGCATCAAGATAACATAGAACAGATTGTTGGATAAACATTTGATAACTTAAAGGATAAAGGTTAATAGATATAAAAAGTTTTAGAGGTACTGATTCACCCCTCCCCTCTTAGTACCCACTTCCCATTAATTCCAAAAATATAGGATTTTGAAAATGAAGATAAAACAATCAGTAACTTCCCACATAGAAACTTTAAAGAACATGAACTCCATATTGGCATCCAAAGAGAGATGTCAGTCCACTCATACCACCAACCTAGATAGAGAAAACATCATATATAATCTCAGTTTGTATCTTCCTCATTCAAAACAAAAAAGGCATAGACAACTAGTTCTGATACAAATAAGCAGTCCTCCATTGTATTAGGGCCCAAAAATGGGACTCCCAATTGAAACCCACAACCACAGAAATAGAGTAAAGTTTTCTTACCTCATGAATAGAGGAGCACAAATACATAGTACAAATATCTATAAAAAGGAGGACTCTGAGTGTTCTCTTCCACAACATCTTCACAACCCGAGCATTCCAAAACCCCAATAAGAAAATGTTGACAATGATCATGACCAAAACTAGAGAAACCCAATTAGTGATCCCACTATAGAGGAAGGCTAACAAAACCCTTCCACCATGTAGCATCCTCCACTCCAACCAGGAAATTTGAACAAACCTATTAACAAGAAGCATTTCTTATCACTAGAAAATGAAGGTAAACTTGGAGACAAAGGCCTGAGTTGAGTGCAGAAGAGCCCAAACCATTATAGAAAACTTCATCCGTTAATGAAACAACCCCGAAGAGACAACATAGGAGAAGGACCTGAGAAAATATAGTTGTAGACTAACTAGAAACACTGCACGGAAGGCATGGGAAAAAAATATCCTCCAAACTCTAGTGGGGAGCCAACGTTTGGGCATCAAGACATCACAAGATGCAATCCAAGTAGAGGACATCAACCTTGATAATCTTAAGAAGAAGAGGAACAGTCCTATAAGGAATTTGAACTTGCCAAACAAGCCATACTTAGGTAGGATAAGCCATCAAAATTAGCTCCACATAAGCCCAATATAAGGCATCATGAAATTTATCATGTAGATAAAGGGAAGAGCCAGGGAATCCATCATTCCCACCATCATCATTGTAAGGGGCCACAACACTATCAACCTACCAAACGTAGGGAGATGTATCCATGGAAGAATCCAAGTGAGCCAAAGAGGACCCACAAAAAATGAAAATAACCACTAGAGAAAATCTTTCCCAAAGGGCCACAATACAAAAATTACCAGTATCCAGCTCAACCCCATGCAATTACAACATAGAGAACCCAAGAAATAGGTTTGTAGAACAAGGAGGGGGGTAGTAAAGGATTCCATGTCCCAGACAAGGCCACTATAGAAATCCATAGGCCCTTAAAATATCCAAATGTAGTGAGCGGCCACTATAGACACCGAAAAACCAACCAGAATGGAGTCATTCCAAGTAGGTAGCAAAGAGAGTGACCACACAGGGTGCACATATGGGGTAGGAAACACACATCCATCCAATTTCCATTTTTAATAGTCTCAGACCTAGAACAATCTCCATTGAACAAAAAACCTGTCATGAAAAGGTATCCCCTTATGGGCAAAAACTAGCACTCTTCCAAAATGGGCATGCAACTAGGGAGAAGGGGGACCAATAAGAATGAGTATGTAAACAAGGATAACACCAATGATGGTAGCCTGAGCATTGAGGAAAGGGACAACATTTCCAATGAAAACCAGACAAACAATGAGCAAGACCAAAGAATCTATAGGGGCAAAAAAAACCATCTTCACAAACTCCATCCAAGACCAAAAAAAAGTTGAAAAATAGGGAATACATGAGAGAAATCCTTCCCATGGCCACCATGATCATCTTCATCATCTCTATATCCAACCCTGCAAATCTCAGAATTTAAAAATCCACCCTCACTCCTCTCCCCTCTCAAAGCAATTGGCCTAGAAGAATCCAGAGGGGCTAAAAGAACCTCATCTTCAAAAACTCCATCCAAGACCATAAAAAGTGGTAAAATAGGGAACACCTGAGAGAAGTCCTTCCCATGGACACTAGCATCATCTTCCTCATCTATATTTTCATCCCCAGAAAGCTCAAAATTTGAAAATCCACCTTCATTCCTCTTCCTGCTCAGAGCCATTGGTCTTTTATAGTGGATACAAATATTATGTCATTATCTAGTTCCATAAAAAAATCCACAATGTGTCTCCTCAAAACCACATAGGGACAGAGGTGTCAATACCCATCTTGAAATCTCCTATTCTTACTTTCAATTTTATTTTTGTCACTTTTTTTGTCTATTTAAATCAATATAACTTTTTTCCACCCTCCTCTACCCTACAATTTAATTGTCAAAACACTCAACCACTAGTTTCCCAATACAGGATTAGTCATTCACCTCCGCCATTCAATTACCAAAACACAAATCACCATGTAGTTAGCTTAATTCCATCACACTCTACCAATTTTCCTATTTATCTTGTCATAATGTAAATTTTACAAAATTAAACACCTTTAGAAAAAAATAGATAACTTGAAACAAAGTCAATCTTAGCCTAATATTTCAACATATTAAACCTGTAGAACATTATCATAGTCCATCCTAAAGACTCAAATAATGAAAACATTGAGGCATGTCATTTTGAGAAGTACAATTATAAGAGAGAGCCTAATAGCCATGCATCACCCTTTACTGTACTATGCTATGATTTCATATTTGAAGATTCTCTTCTTTCAAAAAAAATTCTTGACTGGTTGAAAGAAACAAATTTGGATTTTTTTCATCACCCAATAATTAAATTCACTCATTTTCACAATTTGTTTGGTAATTTATTCAACACTTCCAAGATAACATTGGAGCTCATGTCTCTTTTACTGATTTGGTTCATTGTGAGCAAGGGGTGAAGGAGAAAGTGACTAATTTTATATTGAATTATCAAGCTCTTTTCTCTCGAATATCTTATCCCCTCTCATATGTTGATATGTAATAATTTTTAATTGGGAACTTGTACCAATGCATGCTAGGAATAACAACCCACCAAAAAAACTGAGAGGGGCAGGGGGGTTGAATCAGTTGTGAGATAGATTATTAAACATTAAACATTATAAACCAAAACTTTAATCCAAATGATAACACAGTAAATGCAACACCATAACATAATCCTTTTTTGTCGAGGAAATCCTGTTAAGTGTAAAACCCTGGTGGGAATTAGCTCCCACAAATAGTGTACTGAGAGTATGGTATCCCTAATAAAATATTTAGCCATGTTAGGAGATTATTGATGCATTATAGTACATAGGCCCTATTAAAGGACAAACCTTGTGAGGATTCAAGAGTAATAGAAGGCTCACTTCCCAGGCACACTTCCTAAAGAAGGTTAAATCCACCTTCAAGACTCAATGTCACAAATATAAGTGTATATAAAATATACAATCAAATGAACTATCTGATAGAAAATGTCTTTCTTAATCAGTTCCAATGAAGTATCTTAATAAAATCCTCTTCTCTACATCCAGAAGACTTCACACAAACAAGATCGTAGCTTCCACAATTACATGTTACCACACTATCCATAAAACAAAACAACTTTCTTTTATTTATATTTACAATAAGCAACTAGGTCATCCAATTAAGACTTCCCCAATGCATAAATAATTACATAAACCCTTGCTAAGATTCACATGGTACCTATAGAAGTAAACATCAATTAAAATTCATTAAATATAATCCAAGATCTGTAATCCACACTCTCAATCCATAATACAGGCTTCATCTATGAAGTTAGCCCCAAATAGGTTTCCTCTAGAAAACACGCCACAACTGACGACACCAAGAGTCCTGCAACCCAAGAATCATAAAACACATTCCTCAACATGTATTTTTCCTTTCCCCAAGGTCACATAATATGAATCCATATCAAACACAAGTTATCCTCAAAACTCAGAGACTAACTCTATCATAGTTCACTGTCACAATCTAGTACCCAGTCTTCACTAAAAATTCTATAACTCACTCAATCTGATATATTAAGCCACATGACCTTAGGCATCAGATCAAAACACATCCATGTACCTAGATACACTTCTGTTAGTCATCTAAGCAAAAGTAATAACCAATCTATTCCACCTTAATAGAAATATATGTTGACATCAGTGACAAGACATGAATGCCAACAACAACATCAGAAACCAATTCCAACAGTCTCCCCCTTTGGGATTGATGGAAACATATGGGAAAATCCATCAACCCAAAATTTCTCTCTCTCAATACAATCTTCTCAATATCCTCAAAATAGCTCTCCCTAAAACCCTAGGGATTTTCACATTCAATCTCTCCCCCTTTGACAACAATGGGAAAGGGTTCCATAACTCTACTTCTGACCATGTTTACTCAGTAAGGTGTATCCTTTCCAAATATTCATGCCTGCAACAACCAAGTGCAAAACTCACCTAAATGTGTTCTATATTTTTCCTGCGATCACTCCTCCTAAGGAGTAGATCCATACCTCAAGTCTAGAAGATGATATAGCTCTGAAAGCCACTAGACTGATGCATTCATGCATCAATTTAGTTCTCTCAAGGAGGGGCTCTCACCCCAAGCATACCTATGAGATACTCAAAGGAATCCTTTGACAAAGGTTTTTTAAATATATCTTCTATTTGTTCCTTTGTGCTGATATATTCCAATCTAATCTTCTTCTCTGCAACCTTGTCTCTCAAGAAATGATACTTAATGGAAATATGTTTAGTCTTCGAGAGCATAATTGGATTTGTTGATACATTCACTATGCTAGTGTTATCACAATGGATAACCACTGGCTCATCCAAATTTATCCCAATGTCCTTCAACATTTTCTTCATCCAAAAAATCTGTGTAATTTATAGCAGTAGCAACATAATCTGACTCAATAGTAGAATGAGCTATACAATATTGCTTTTTACTTAACCAAGAAAGCAATCTTTTCCCGAGAAAGAATGCACCACCACTTTTACTCTTTATGTCATCAACATTTCTTGGCCAACCAACATCAGTATAAGCATGCAAATCAAAATCATTAGATTTTTTATACCATAAGCCATAATCCAATGTCCCTTTCAGATATCTAAATATTCTTTTTTAAGTAGCAAGGTGTGACTCTTTAGGATTTCCTTGATATCTTGGTACAATTCCAACTACATTAGAAATATCTGGTTTAGTGTGAGTCAAATAGTATTGGCCTCTAATAATAGATCTATACTTTTTCTAAAAAACATTTTGAGATTCATCAGTAGTAGTAAGCTTGTGACCAGTAACCATAGGTGTTCCAACAGGTTTACAATATTCTAGTCCAAACTTTTTCAACATTTCTTTAAGATACTTGGTCTTAGAAATAAAAATATGATTTTTTTCTGATTAATTTTCAGTCCAAGGAAAAATTTCATCTCCCCAATCATTGACACCTCAATTTTGTTTTCCAGTTCCTTAGAGAAATTTTTACTCATACATCATTTCCTCCAAAAATGATATCATAAAAAAACTTCAACTATTAAAATTTCATCTTCACTAGTTCTTAAGTATAAAATATTGTCTGCATTACCTTTTCTGAAACCAAGACAAAGTAAATACTTGTCCAATCTTTCATACCAAGATAAAGTCTTTATATTATTATGCACAGTTGCCTTGAATGATGTCTCAACCTTAGGTAATAAATCTCCCATTTCTACGACGTCAAAATTAGTTAATTTTGCAATCAACATCTCTCCATTGAAGTTTACCATCAATGGTATGATCTCCTCTATAGCTTTCACTTTAGTTTTGTAAATAAGTGTCAAAGATCTCATAATTTTTGCGATCACTTCATATTCATTGTATGTTCCTCTAGAGTTTATAATTCCAATAAAAACCTATGTAACTCTGTCTACATATTCTCTAATTTTCTCATCATCTTTCATTTTCATATTTTCCATCCTTGTCTTCCAGTTCTTCCACTTTTCCTGCTTAGTAAATTTGTCTCCTTCATATAGTGCTTCCAATATTGACCAAAATTTATGTCCAGAATCCATTTCTTTAACCTCTATGAATTCACCTTCAGAGAGAGCACTAATCAATTCTTCTTTTGAAACTATATTATATGAAAACAACTTATTTTCATCATCAGTAGCTTTATCCAGTTCATCTTCAGTCATGACCGACTCATCTTTCTTTGTAATCATCCAATAGTTAATTCTCAAACACAACAAATGAGTCCTCATTTTGTTCTTCCAACTTTCAAAGTTTTCAGGATCAAACTTTGGACTATCCTTCTTGTAGTTTTCCATTTTAAGGATCACCTCAAGCTGTTAAGATTTCTCTCTAAGGACCAGAAGCTCTGATACCAATTGTTAGGAATAATAGTCCACCAACATAGCTGAGAGGGGGGGGTGTGAATCAGTTGTGAGATAGATTATTAAACATTATAAACAAAAACTTTAATCCAAATGATAACACAGTAAATTCAACACCATAACACAATCCTTTGTTGTCGAGGAAACCCTGTTAAAGGTTAAACCCCGGTGGGAATTAGCACCCACAAATAGTGTACTGAGAGTATAGTATCCCTGCTAAAATATTTAGCCCTGTTAGGAGCTTATTAATGCATTACAGTACATAGTTCCTATTAAAGGAAAAACCCTGTTAGGATTCAAGAGTAATAATAGACTCACTTCCCAGGCACACTGCCCAAAGAAGGTTAAATCTACCTTTAGGACTTACTGTGTGAAATACAAGTGTATATGAAATATACAATCCAATGAACTATCTAATGGAAATTGTCTTTGCTTGAGAAGTTCCAATGAAGTCTCTTAATCACATCCTCTGCTCTACATATAGAAAACTTTGCACAAACAAGCTTGAAACTTCCACAATTCCTTGTTACCACACTATTTATAAAAGAAAACAACTTTCTTTTATATAGATGTACAATAATAAATTAGGTCGGCCAATTAAGACTTGCCCAATACACAAATAATTACATAACCCATTGCTAAGATAAACATGGTATCTATAACAAGTAAACATCAATTACAATTCATCAAATATAATCCAACATTCATAATGAACGCTCACAATCCATAATACTTGCTCCATCTCTGAAGTCGGCCCCAAATAGGTGTCCTTTAGAAAACATGCCACAACTAATGTCACCAAGATTCCTGCGACCCAAGAGTCATAAAAAAAAATCCTCAAAATTCCTTTTTCCATTTCCCAAGCTCGTATAACATGAATCCATATCGCATGCACGTTATCCTCAAAACTCAGTGACTAACTCTGTCATAGTTCACTGTTATAGTCCAGTACCCAGTCTTCACTAAAAATTCTGTAACTCACTCAATCTAATATATTAAGCCACATGATGTTAGGAATAAGATCACAACCCATCCATGTATGCATCATCATATTTTCACATTCTAAACCAATTGTACAGTACCCATACACTTATGTTAGTCATCAAAGCAACAGTAATAACCAGTTTGCCCTTCCTTAATAGAAACATATATTGACATCAGTGACAAAACATGAATGCCAACAAAAAAATTAGAAACCAATTCCAACAATGCATCCATGAGAATATGATTTTTGTAAATTATCCTTTATTTACAACATGGTTTTGATTACCAATGATCAATTATGATGTAGGATCATCTAGGGTGTAAGAGAAATCTTGCATCACCCAAAAATATTGTTTATTATTTCAATAAGGGATATCTTTGGGCTTCGTGCATTTATAGAATGGGGTCATAATAGACAATCCCCTTAGTGGATCACAAGTTAAGGTTTTCAGAAGTTGGGTCTTTAGGAATCAATTTTCAATACAAAAGGAATAGTGAGAAAAATCACTTCAGGCGGGAAATTGAACCGCTGGGCACTAAAATGGGAAAAATTTGCTTTATAGAATATTCTAAGGTGGTTAATTGTAATACTTATATAGGGATGAAGGGGAATTTTAGGGTTCAGTTCTAGTTGTGTAGGTTTTGGATCTGTCTTGCAGAACATTGTAATGAAAATTCCCATGTTGTTGTAGCATGTTATTTTTTTGAATATTGTAATGTCATTTGCTTGAAGATAATAGAAAGAAAGTGTGTATGTTCTTTCCATTATTCTGTTCACATAAATATTTTTTTATTTCTTTATCATGTTGTGTGTTTTTAGTTGAATAATGGGAGTACCCTTCATCAAGTGGTATCAAAGAATAAGTTCCTGAGTGTGTAGATAGATTTCCAACTGTGGTGGAAGAGGTGCGGGTGTGATAGAAGAGGATTTCTGAGCCTTCTAGACGAAAGTGAAAGAATTGCAAGAGGAGCTGGGTAGAGGATCTGATATTAGGGAAAGAGATCCAAGTGAAGATGAATATGAAGATGAATGAGAGTTTGAAAAAGAACAAGAAAAGGTTAGGGATCTTGATGAAGCTAGGTTTTTTAGGGCCATTTCTTAGATTGGAAAGATACCAAAGATTGACATTTATACATGTTTTGGAAATATTAATCTAGAATATTTGATTGGTTGGATCAATGATATGGAGGAATAATTTGAGTTTGAGCAAATATAAGATCCTGAGAGGGTCAAATTTGCAAAGGCCAAGATAAAAGACCATGCTAAAACTTGGTGGAAAGAGATTCAGTTGGAGAAAAATAGAAGCTAAGAAGAGGGAAGGAGAAGATAACAAAATGGGATCAAATGGTGGAATAATTGAAGAGATAATTAATTCATTTTGACCATGAGATTTATTTTCTGAAGAAAATGCAAGGGTTGAAATAAGTAGGAAGATCTGTCTAGGAATATACAGAAGAGCTCCATCAAGTTCTTATCAGAACGGGTCATTCTAAAGCTAACAAGGAGAAGGTTGCTCGTTACATAAATGGGTTAAGGTTGGGTATTCAAGAAGAGTTGATCATGGTAATATAGTATACAATTGAAGATGCATATATATTTTGTTTGAAGGTAGAAGAAAAAATTAATAAGAAGTTTGAGATCAAGCAAAGCGAAAGAGGTCGTGGTGGAAATCCTAGTGGACACACTTATGGAGACCAAAATGAATACTAGAAGAAGAATGGTGACTCTAGTAGTAGTTATAATTAGAGGAGAAATAATTTATATAACCATCATGATAAAAATAGCTAATATTGGAGAGGAAGAGGAAGAGGAAGAGGGAAAGGACCAGGAAGAGGAGAATTTTGTGGGATGTGTTTCCATTGCGGAGAAGAAGGGCATAGAGTTTAGGAGTGTACCCAATATCAAGGGAGAAAAAAGAGAAGACCAAATGATATTGCATGAGTTGCACATGTAGATGAATATGCCAAGTCATAATATTATGAAGATACTAAAAGATGAGAGGTCCTTGTTACTTGAAGAGCTTTAATAAATGATGAGAAAGAACTTGAGAAAAGGAAGAATTGGTTTTACACAAGGTGTATATATAATAGTAAAGTATGAAATGTAATTTTTGAAAGTGGTTGTATTGAAAACCTTGTTTCAGAGGAAATGGTTGGTAAATTGAAGTTAGAAAAGAAAGCATCCAAATCCATATCACATTTCTTAGCTGCAGAAGGATCAAAAGGTTATGGTCAATGAACAGTGTTTGGTAAAGTTCAAAATTGGAAACTATCATGATGAGGTATTATGTGATATTATGGTTATGGATTCTTGTCATATTTTTTTAGGGATACACTGGAATTTTGATCATCGTACTATACATCATGGTTTTGACAATACTCATTCTTTGACAAAGGATGGAGTTCGACGCAAGCTGAAGCCATTAAAGGAAATAGAGGAAAATGTATGTAGTAATGAAATAATATGTTTAGTCGATGGAAGGAAGTTTCTAGAAGGCATGAAGCATGAAAATATGTGTTTTTATTTAATTCCAAGAGTTGATAAAGAGGATTTAGGAGATGCACCTGTGGAAGCTGCAAATTTGTTGGATGAGTTTCAAGATATTGTATCTGACAATGTTCTTAATGGATTTCCACCAATAAGAAATATTAGTCATCAAATAGACTTGATTCATGGAGATAGTTTTCAAAATAAGGAAGCCCATAGAATGAATCCACCAGAGAGTGAAGAATTGAATAGAGAACTGCAAAATTTGTTGTAGAAGGGGATAATTTGAGAGAGTTTGAGCCCATGTGTTATACCAACAGTACTAGAAACAAATAAAAGTTGAGAGTGGAGCATGTGTATATATTATTTGTCTATCAATAAGATCACTACCAAGTATAGGTTTCCCTCTTGCCAAGGATGGATGACATTATGGATTGCTTGAGTGGAGATGAGTACTTCAAAAAGTTAGATCTGAAGAGTGGATATCACCAAATCTGGATTAGAGAAGGAGATGAATGAAATAAAACCTTCAAGACAAGGGAGGGAATGTATAAGTGGTTAGTCATGCCTTTTGGGCTAACCAATGCACTGATAACATTCATGTGGCTCATGAATGAGGTATTGAAAGAATTTATGAGTAATTTTTTTATTGTTTACTTGGTTGATATTTTGATCTTTAGTGAGACAGCAGAAGAGGATATTATGTATATTTGTAGGGTCTTCAAGAATTTAAGGGAACCTAAGTTGTTGATTAATCTGAAGAAGTGCAGCTTTGTGAAGGAGTTAGTGCACTTGGGATTTTTTGTCTCAACAAATGGTCTTAAAATGGAGCCAGAGAAAGTGAAGTCTATCCTTGAATGGTCTATTCCAAGAAGTGCTACAGAGGTAAGGCCTTTTCATGGTTTGGATAGATTTCACATAAAGTTTATCTAAAATTTTAGTATTATTTGTGGACCCTTAATTGAAACTATGAGGTGTATAGAAAAGAGTTTAAGTGGATTATAGGCGTAGTGAAGAGTTTGATTTGTTGAAGAGAAAAGTTACAAAGAAACCTATTTTGACACTTCCATATTTTGATAAGGTATTTCAAGTAGACTGTAACGCTAGTGGAAATGACATTGGAGCTTCTTTGAGTCAGGAAGGTAAAATCATTGATTATTTTAGTGAGAATTTGAATGATGCCAAAAGAAATTATTTTGTTTATGATAAAGGGTTTTATGCTATAGTTCAAGCATTGTAGAAGTGGAGACATTATATTTTTCCTAAAGATTTTTTTTTGTTTACTGATCATAAAGCTTTGCAGTATTTGAATAGCCAAGGAAAGTTTAATCAAAGTCTTTTAAAATGGGTTGAGTTTTTGCAGAGTTATACTTTTATTTTGAAGCACAAGAGTGGGATATCTCATAGGGTTAAAGATTCCCTGAGTAGGAGGTAGAATTTGTTGATAGAGATGCAGATCAAAGTTTTTGGGTTAGAGGAGCTCAAGAGTTTGTATCCTGAGGATCTTGATTTTGGTGAGGCCTAGAGAGATTGCACATAACTTGTTACTTTAGACAGGATCAGTTGGTTAGTTTTTATAATACAAGATATAAATTTATTCAAAGGGAGCCAACTGTGCATTCCAAAGAGATTCGTGAGGGATAATCTAATAAAAAGAAGCATAATGGAGGATTACCTAGACACTTTCATTGAGATAAAACTATTGCTCTAATTAGTGAGCATTATTATTGGCCACAATTGCTACAAAATGTCAAGAAGTTTGTATAGATTTGTAGAATATGTTAGATGTCAAAAGGAACTAGGAAGAATACAGGGTTATATCAGCCATTACATGTACCAAAGAGGCCATGGGATAATATTAGTATAGACTTGAATCTTAGTTTACCAAGGACTTAGAGAGGGCATGATTCCATTTTTGTGGTGGTGGATAGGCTCTTGAAGATGGAACACTTCATTCCTTTTAGGAAGACTAATGATGATATTCATGTGACAGAATTGTTTTTCAGACAAGTGGTGAGACTACATGGTCTACCAAAAAGCATAGTTTTAGATCGAGACACTAAGTTTTTTGGGTAATTTTGGAGGATATTGTGGAAGAAGCTAAAAAATAATTTGAAGTTTATCTTAGCACACCATCCACAGACTGGGAGATAGACATAAGTGGTGAGTAGGAGTTTGGGAATTGTTTTGTGTTGCCCCATTTTTGGTTTGCATATCTTTAGAGAAAAATGGATGTTTGGTGTGTGGTAGTGGTTTTGAAACATCATGAAATTCATGAGTCTAAGTCTAGTTTTTCTCTTAGGCTAGAGAAGCCTTTATCAGGTTTTCCCAAATTGCCTTCTCCTTTGTAAGCCGGGGGTTGTTATCTAGAATTATGTCATATTGGGTAGGTTAGGCTCCCAAATTTGATAAAAGTCACCTTTCAGTAGTTCTTAACATTGATCTCATGTGATTCCTAAAATCTTTATTTCTAATACTTCATTTTGTCTCAATGGCAGAAAATTGGTTTCGGGCTTCTCCTTGGTGGAAAATCACCTGCAGAGTGTGTTTTCCACGGTGGGTAATTCCAAAGGTCTTAGCAGTCAATTGAAGTTGGAAATAGATAATTAAAGATTAGAAATGATATTGCATTCAACGCAAATCCCATCGGGTCAGAGGAATGATCAAATGATGAAGAATCTAAGAGGGAAATTGCAATGGCGAAAAAGCGGAAAATGGTTTCTCCACTACTTCAAATAGACAGGTTCTGACCCATGAGGTGCATTTTCTGCCAGATCATTATATGCAAGATTCATGAAGAAAAACTGACTTATGATGGTATTCAAGGCATAAAGAAAGAAAATAAAATCACCACATGTCATTTTATCATTGCAACGGGCTAAGATTCCTCCTTGGTGGATTTCTGAGAAAGGAGCACCACAAAAGCATTTCTCCGCCCAAAAGAGAAGCAGGAAAGCAATTATCCGCTACCTCCAAAAAGTTACCATTACAGTTATCTAAAGTGAAAAGATGTTTCTTAACGACCCATAGAGGTAAAGTAATTAATTCAAATAAATTCATTTTTCTTCATAATGGAATTTTTCATAAATGCTTAGGTCTTTTCATTCATGTGGCACAGGAAGTCAGCCGTTAATGGTAAGAATTCAAAAAGTTATAAATTCAATGAAGTGATACAAACAAGAACTATCATCTGTTTGACAAATTGTTTGAATTAAAAGCTCTTGGAAATAGTTGTTCTTTTCTTTCATGTTCCTAAGATATATCCCTAGTTCCCTTTTCAAATCAATCAAAGCATGGCTACCAAATTTGTGGGGTTCGATGGAATGAACGGTATCACTTGTGATTGGCTCAAAATCACAGACACTTCACTGAAGTTCTTTGATACACACAACTTCCAAAATAGATTGAAAGCAGACCAAATGCACCCTGTTACTAAGAAGCTAAAGGAGAGTGGATTCATTGAAGCTGCTAGTTTCCCTGTTGCAATTCGAGCTCCCGAACTTGTTTGAGAATGCATAGGTCACTATAAAATGGACACCAAGCAAATCCTCTTGCCCGATGACACTGTGCTACTCTCTATTGACAAAGACTCTATTTAGAACTCCCTTCATATTCTAGAACAAGCTGAATACTCAAAGATGACATACAGTTGGGCGGTTACTGAATATGGAGTGAAGAAGGTCGTGTGGAAGAAAGAGACAATGAAGACATGGTTCTAGGAGTTGAAGAGCACAAAGGGCAAGTTGCCCAAAACTCTATATGGCACAAATGTGAAGCCAGAGATTGTGGATATCCTGGTATTGCTTTACAGGATCAGAGGTGAGAGTGATGCACTAAATTTTGTTGAGCATCATTTCTTCCTAGTCCAAGTGATTTGATCTCAACACCATTTTATTGATTGGGCCCTCATGGTAAGAGAAAATATCTCTAATGCCCTAAATATAGCTAAACACCAAAATGAGTTCTATATGTCCTTAGTTCTATTATATATTTTGGCTACAATTCAACTTTGGATAGGACTTCCTAGATTAGAAGAATTCCTGAAAGATGTTAAGAGCTATGAGTTCTTTCCCTGTCTGTAATTGCATAATAGTTACATTGAATATCTCAAAGTTAACGATGCATTTACAATGAGACTATGCAAGGAGTTACAAGGTTGCACAAAAAGGAGATTTTATCTAGAAGCCATGGCATTCATCAACCAATTTAGAGCTTATTTTATCCAATTTGTAAATTTCTCATACATCTGTCTTGCAGGATTTGACGATTTCCCTATGAAACTACCTAGATATCTAGATGACATGATCGTGCTGGTTGAAGAGATGAGGCAAGCAGTCTAAGTGAATCTGATCTGTGCGGGCAACCAAAAAAAAGGTTACAATTTCCAGATGATCATTGGAGCCTACAGTTGTGCATCCCGGTCCGATGCAAAGAATCTTCTGAAAACATTCTCAAAGAGGTTTCATTTAGAAACATATGATGTCCTGATGCCGCAGTATGATCCTGTGAACTATGCTCAAGATTATCTACAAATGGGTCACACTATCCATCACATTGATGATATTGAAGATTATTGGGCCAACTACAAGGATGACTTAGAGAGCCGAGAAAGGTTCTATGCAAGCTTAACTATTGAACAAATCAAAAAGTTCAAAGTTAACATTGCAGTTGAAGGGATAGAAGATGACGACTAGCATATGTATGATGATACATACATAGAGAAGATCAAGCACCTTCCCATAAGCTCTGAACCCATGGTAGGTCAATCTATTGATGACTTGGAAACCTTGATGGGTGGGATTTATAGAAGGATGGAACAATGGGTTGAGTAGACGGTAGGCAAAAGGAAGAGGTCAGAAAGGAGGCCCCTGTCTGGACAAACTCCAACAAAAGAGACCGGGAGTAATCTCGCATCATCTTTAGTAACTATTCTGACCATATCCAAAGAATTAGTTTAACCAATGGGTGGAGGTGATGAGCCTCCTAAAGAGATGATTCCATTGGATAAGACTTGTGGAGATGGCTCAACCCTAATCATTGGTTCAATAGAAGAAGAAGTCTCTACTGAACCAGTCAAGTCTACGACTGAGCCTGTTAAGAATATAGGAACAAATCAACCAGCCCAAGTTAGTATCATGGGCATGGAAGGTGATACCTTGACCCAAGATACTCCAAGGTGATGTTCTCCTATCCTAGTGGAAGTGGGTGAAGATAGTTCCAGCATAGCGGCCACAAAATCAGATGAAGAGGCTGGAAAGCAATAGAAAGATGCTCAAGTTATTAAATTAGTTTCCTCATCCCCTACCTCAGTGAATCCATTTGCTTCTAGTCCTAAAGATACCCATCCAATCATCAGGAATTTGTTCATAGAGGAGTTGGACTTTGCTACTAAAGTCACTAGCGCAGAGTCTTGGATAGAGAACACTTTAGAGTGCAAGAGGAAGATGATCAAAGAAGGAGCTCCTAAGAAGGATACTCTCCCATGAGCCCTGCAGTCTAGTGATAGAATGAGCAAGGTAGAAAAAGAAAAGACTCTATATACATTGGGTTGAGACCCAGAAATAGGGCATTTCACCATGGAGGTAGCAAAGCCCACCAAAGAAGGCAAGATAAAATATTTGACCACTGCCAATTTCAAGCTACAGTCATTTGATTTGGGACTGGCTCACCATGATACTAAGGTTGATTGGTGGAAATCCACCAACATTGTAATTGAGGAAGAGCTCAAGGAACTCAAAATTGCTAAAGTCCAACTTAAAGTAGAGGTTTCTGAACTAACTAACTTCATTAGACAGTTAGTTACTCCAGTGGCCAGCATTCCGAGTACTCAAACCACTTTCAACCCCAATCCTATAGAGAATTAGGCTATCATAGCCAAGTTGTAGGAAGATAGACATTTTGGGAAAATTGGTAAATGATGGATGAAGAGGCTCAAATCTGAAGGGCTGGTAGTTGTTGCGCAGCTAGGTAACACTCTAGTGAATTTGGAGAAAGAGAGGAGCTACATAGAAAATAATTTGCAGACTCTCACATCAGAGAGGGTAAAGTGTCAAGAATACATAGTCTCACTACATGTAGTAGTTAAAATGAAGACTAATAAGGCACTAAAGGTCAGGATCCTGTAGAAAGGAGATGAGCCTCTGTTTGAGTGGCTTTAAAGCTTGGATTTTAAGATCAAGATGATCATTCAAGTTGAAGGAGGATCGCAATAGACATACGTTAAAATCAAAGAAGATCAGAGAAATGATTTTAGACTCCTTCATGGTCTCCATGTGGAGTCACAGAAAAGCGGTCAAGGAAAAGAGATGATCGGAGTGACCACCATACATAAATCCTTCTCTGACTATTTGGATAAGTTGGTAGAGTAGTCCTCTTCTTAATTGGATAAGGTGTTAAAACTCCAATAGTTGAGTGGATGTATCTATAAAGCTATGAAAGAGTTGAAAGACCGGGTAGATGCAGTTAAGAGCCTTACCAAAGATCACTCCAGGTGGCTCATAAAATATACCAATGTCCATGTCAATAGACATGAAGATCTAATTTTGGTCATCACAACTATCACCACCTACATGGAGAAAATGGATTAAGGGAAGAAAATAGAAACATAAATATTTCCTCTTGTATTAATTTTGATAAAGCTTGTAATGGATAAACATGTGCTTATCATTTCTGGTTAGGGAAGTTGAACCATTTTCGTTACCCCTTTTTGTAATGGTCCAACTGTGGGATCTATATGTACTCTTTTGAAAATCAATAGAAAGGTCGGCTAAATTTTGGTGTGAAGAATGGAATTTTACTGAGTCAAATTTGTTTATATCTGAATACCATTGTTGTAATTGTTCCACTACATTGCATTCATCTTTCTATTAATTTGAATGTTTCATTAAAATTAGATTTATAATTTATGATTGAACCGAGGTTCTGTATTATGATTTGATACAATTAATCAAGGGGAAATTTTAGTGTTACTCAAAATTTGAGAAACCTTTATATTAGATAGATTGATTCATTATTGTTTTAACCAGAAATATCTCATTCCTACATCCTGCATGATCATTATCTATCATTGTATTACCATTTTTTAGAGCTTTTATGATTACTGAGATCTCGAGATTGGCTAGATTTAGTTGAATTTAATATGTTTTAGCTAGTTCCTTTCTAGGCCTAGCTTGGTTCACCTCTTCTATTCTCGGGTTAAGAACATACCCCTGTTAGATTAGGAAATATCAATATTCATTGAAGATCATTCATTTAAGGGAGCTGTACCTTCAAATTCAGAGGGAAATTATTTATTCATTTACATTTCCCAACTGTTGTATTCAATTGTTTCTTTAATATTTGGGTATTTTAGAGTTAAGGTGAAGAAGAACAATCTGTTTACTAACAGATGTTTGACGACTCTACTAGGGAGATGAACATTTGCTAGACCAGAACCTATATAATGAGGATTGATGGTGCTTCCTCATGAAAATTTGATTCCTGTACTTTAGCCAAACCTTGGATTCCAAGAGGATCTCATCTCCTCACTGAATACTTTTGTCTGGAGACATAGAAGAAATAAAAAGCATTATAGAAATGTTAGTCAAGTGCTTGAACAAGAAGAAGTGAAGGCAGAAAAAATTGAATGAGCCATTCAAAGGAGGAACTTAAGAAGGGCTCAACGCCAAGCAGAGCATGAGGCTAGATTACCAAATTAGTGGAAATCCTAGAGCCTACAAGGTTTCTTAGAAGTATAAAGAAAGAAGGTGGTAGAGACCCAGTCTTTGAGAGACTTGCAAAAATTTACTTTTCCCTACTTGAAGTACCTTGTTAGAGAGATAGACATAGTAAAAGTAAAAGTACACCACCTAAACAATCATCCCTTTTGTCCACCACTTGCCAAGTGCTATCCCTACACGGAGTAGTTGCTCCTCCCATTGTAAACCGAACACCTTATCTACCTTAGGTGGTTATGGAACTTCCTTGGGCTACCGTAGTTGGTCCCTTATAGTTAGTAACATATAACCACTACCCTCAGGGTCAAGGAAGAATTTTCCCAAATTTTGCGGAGATGGGACAATATCGACAAATGAACATATTTCTGCTTTCTTTGCAGCCATCAATATATTAGCAGTACAAGAAGAAGATGTGGCTATCAGATTATTTGTTGAGACCCTTTTGGAGGGTGCAACAGATTGGTTTTATCATTTTCCAGTCTCTTCTATTATAGATTGGGCTTCCATGAGAATGGATTTTGAAAGAAGATTCAAAACTACTGAAGATGAGCACGCCCTGTTAACACTATTGACTTTTATAAAAAAAGAACCTTTAATAAGCATGAGAGATTTTGTTGCTAAATTTAACAATCTAGTTAAACATATCCCAACAGTTAATCAGCCCATGACCAGTAATTTGAAAAGTTTCTTTATAAGTGCTATGCCTCCTGACATTAGTTATGATTTGAGAAGGACAAACCCAGCCACTTTGGATCTTGCCCAAAGGACTGCGATGGAATTAGAAGATCACATGATATCGGTGGGAAAATGGAAATGAGAGATACAAACTCGTGCTAGTACTAGCAACACCACATCATCAGACAAGATGATCCAAAAATTGTCTAATGAGTTCACTGCTTTCAAAAGACAACTTCCCAAATTTAACAATCCTTACCAGTGGAATTTTCAAGATCAGTCTGGAAGAAATAGTGATGCAAGGAATACTGATGGGAAAACATTACAAATGACTGCTCCTCCATAAAGGTTGGCTATAGAAGATCCTCCCAAAAGGGGAAAGATGTGTGCTTTTCACCTGCAAACAGATCATGATGGAGAAAGTTGCCCCGATGTAGCTCGTGCCTGGTAGATGCGCCAAATGGATGAATGGAACTTTGGAGTATCTGGAGATGAATTAGATTTGTGCTCACATGTCGACTCTAAAAATTTAATTTTTTAGTACGTATCATATTCAAAATGAGATGCGACATATTATGCTACCATAGATGGGACATCCTATGCAGTATTAACCTAGAATCAAAAAGATAAAGTCCTTGTTTCCCCACCTCTATCAAAGGGTAATGAGGTGTCTAGTTCTTACTCTAAAGATACCAACCAAGGAGTGAAAATGTTGCAACCCGATAAGGAGCAAAAATCTTTTGATATTATTCAATTATGCAAAGATTCCAAAATTCAGATTTCTCCCATAGATTATCTCAAGTCTAATCCTATAGAATTGCAAAAAATAGTCAACTTTTGTAAAGGAGAGGCCCAAGATTTAAATCAAAATGTTATAGCTTCATTATAAGAAGAGTCTGTTTTGACAGTTCTATTTGAACAAGGAGAGTCATAGGTTTTGGTTACTTCCCCTAGGCAAAAACCTGACCCTTTCTATGTATCATTATTTATAAATGGTTGCAAGTTGAGTAATTGTATAATAGATTTCTGGTGCCTCAGATAATGTGATGCCATCAACTATAGCCAAGGCTTTAGGTCTGACCCTCACCAAAGCCCATGGCAGATACTATTCTATGGATGCTAAAGAGGTCCCCTTGATTGGGAAAATCAAAGATTCTCAAGTGGCTCTAGCAGCACACCCTAAGAAGAGAATGTTATTAACTATATTGGTCACTGATATACATGCTAGTTATAGTTTTTTGTTAAGAAGAAGTTTTTCTAGGGATCTAGGAGGAGAAATAAATCTGGACTAGTCTCAAGATTTGATCCCGGTGGGTAAAAAAAAGATTAAATTGGTTCCTGAAGAGAAATCAAAGTTCACAGTGTTAAAATCTGATGATCCTAAAGCCCGAATTCTGTACCAAGAAATAGAGTTTGGTAACTACATTTTATTCACAGATAGTCATGAAGAAGAAGCTGAGCCTGGATAAAACAAAGATTAGTCTACCATTGAAGAAACACCACCACAAGTTTGGACTCTAGAGTTTGATGGTAGTTGTGCATCGTCAGGATCTGGTGCAAGCGTAGTCTTGATATCGCTAGATGGAGAATATGATCCCATGGATTACAAATTGGAGTTTGGAAATACCAACAACATAGTGGATTATGAGGCCCTACTTCTCAGAATTATTGCTACAAAAGAGAGAGGTGTGAAAATCTTAAGAGCTCGAGGTGGTGCTGAGTTAATTGTGCACCATGGTTAAAAACCAATACTGTATGAAGAATCATAGATTAAAAAACTACAGGAATAGGGTATTGGATGAAATTGAAGCCTTAAACACATTCTTCATTGAATCTGTGCCAAGAGAGTTGAACTCTAAAGTGGACTCTTTAGTAGTATCAGCCTTATTTCTCCTCCCTCATCCAGACTCTAAAGACAAGAGGTATCAGATAGAAGTGATGTATAGACCATCTATACCTGACAACGTGTAATATTGGTAGGTGTATGAAGATGGTCATAATCTCCTCTTTTTAGAGAGTGGCGGTGACTTTCATAAAGATGCCCCTGGTAATCATAAGGAAGATCGTCAAAACAATCAGAAGAGAGATAAGTCAAGTATCATACAATTGCAAGGTAATATTATGCTGCCTCATTTGGTTACACTTGAAAGGATTTTCAATAGGCATGACACTTTTGTTAAAACAAAGAGGATTGAGAGGGGCCCTACCACTGGTGATTATGAAGGAATTAATATTGAAAGTGAGAAAGATCCCAAAATGATCAACATTTGGAAATGTTGTAATGAGGAAGAAAGGGAAGAGGCCAGGAAACTCTTCCTAGAATACCAATATGTCTTTGCATGGAGTTATGAAGATTTAAAATGCTTCATGGATGGTAAATTCAAACATCGAATTCCTTTAAAACCTAAGGCTTCCCCATTCAGGCAAAAACAAAGGAACTACAATCCCAAAGTTGCGAATGCAATTTCTAGGGAATTTGATAAAATGTTGAAGGCAAAGATTATATATCCTATTAATCATTCAACCTGAGTAGCAAACATAGTACCCGTGAGAAAGAAAAATGAAGAAAAAAGAATCTATGTGGACTTTAGGAACCATAATCAGTCTTCTTTGAAAGAAAATTACACTCTCCCTAACATGGACCGCCTACTAAAGACTGTAGCTAGAGCCAAAATGATGTCTATGTTAGACGGATTCTCAGGGTATAATCTGATCAAAGTAGAGAAAGATGACCAGCACAAGATGACTTTCACTACCCCATGGGGCACTTTCACATATCATAGAATGCCATTTAGGTTAATCAATGCTAGGGCTACCTTTCAGAATGGTATGGATATTTCCTTCAGTGATATGAAGAAAAAAATAATTGGTATGTATCTAGATGATCTTACTGTGTTTTCTAGAAAAAGAGCAGACCATATAAATGATTTAAGGAGAGTGTTGCAAAGGTGTAGAGAAGATGAGATTTAATTGAACCCCAAGAAGTCAATTTTTTGTGTAACTGAAGGGAAATTAAGGGGTCACATTGTTTCTCAAGAAGGCATAAGAATTGATCTAGAAAGGGTTAGAGCAATTCAGCAACTGAGCTTACCTGTGAACAAGACTGGAGTGAAATCATTTTTTGGTCAGGTAAAGTTTCTCAGGAGGTTTGTCCTAGATTTTTTAGAAATTACCAAATGCATAGTGGATATGATGAAAGGAAATATAAATTTTAAGTGGAACAATCCTGGAAAGAAAGCTTTCAAAAGAATTAAGAGCGCCATAGCCAATGCCCCACTTTTATGTCACCCAGACTACAAAAATGATTTCATAATTTATTTTTATTCCTCTGAACCTACTCTATCAGTCATCCTCATGCAGGAGAATGAGGAAGGAGTTTAGGCTCCTATTTCTTTTATGAGCACACCTCTAAAAAATCATGAGTTGAAATACTCTCAGAATGAAAAACATGCTTTCACAGTAGTAAAGGCTTTAAAGAATTTCAGATTCTATATTTTACACTCTCACTCCCTTGTATATGTGCTTGACATTGCAGTAAAAAGTATATTAACTGAATAGGATGTGGGATGTAATAATAGAAGAGCATGGGTAGCTAAGACTCAGGAATATGACATAGAAATCAAACCCACCAAGTTGGTGAGAGGAAATGCACTGTGCAAAGAAATGGTGGAAAATCAAGTGGACGAAGATCCTAAAACAACGCAATTGGTTTTGGCAGTAAGTAGACCCTTGGTTTGAAAATATTGTGTATTTCTTGACATATGGTGAATGTCCTAAAGGATTGACTTTGAAAAAAATGAGAGATTTAAAACTAAAAGCTTCTAAATATGTTATTTGGGAGGATAGACTGTATAAGAGATCTATAGATGGGACTCTCCTCTGGTGTGTTGACAAACAACAACAAGAGAAGTTGTTAAAGGTGTTTCATGACGAATCTTGCAATGGACACTTTTCCTCATCAGTCACTGCATTCAAGATATTGAGACAGTGCTAATAATGGATGGGAGTGTTCAGAGATGCATATCATTGGGTGGAAAGATGTGAGAAGTGAAAAACGTTTACTGGAAAGCCACAACTAGCATTGCTACCCCTTAGACCAGTAATAATCAAAGGTCCTTTCCTATAGTGGGGCCTTGATTTTATTGGTCCTTCTAATCCCACATCCAGTGTGGGTCATACCTACATAATCATAGCAATGGACTACTTCACGAAATGGGTGGAGGCGAAAGCGACTAAGAGGACTACATCTGAAGTAGTATGTGAGTTCATTAAAGAAAACATCTTGGTAAAGTTTAGGGTACCTATCAAGTTGGTAATGGAAAATGCCACATATTTATCTTCTTGGGAAATTATTGAATTTTGTTATAATTATGGCATTATGGTCAGTCACTCATCTAACTATTTCCCATGAGGAAATGGACAGGCTGAATACAACAATAAGAACCTGGTAAAACTTATGAAGAAACTCATGGAAGATAACCAGAGAACTTGGCATAAGAAAATCTATGAAGCCCTCTAGGTAGATAGGGTGACTCCCAAAAGAGCCACTGGAGTTTCTCCTTTTGAACTTGTTAATGGGATTGAATCCAGTCTACCATTTCCATTGGAATTGGCAACTTGAAAATTAAGGACAAGAGTAGAAGATGGCATATATAAAGATGGTTTAGAAAAGAGGATCCTATATTTAAAAAATCTTGAAGAGGAAAGAGAGAATATGGTAGATCACATCACACAGCATCAAATGCATTTGAATAATTTTTTTGACAAAAGGAGGAGGCCTCAAAAATTTATGGAAGGAGATATGGTACTATTGTGGGAAAAATGTAGAGCACCTAAAGGTATGCATGGGAAATTTGAGATGCTATGGAAAGGGCCTTTCAAGATCCATCAGGCTTTAGAGAAGAATTATTTCAAATTGGCTTATCCAAATGGTGAAGCACTTCCCCTGACATACAATAGTCAGGACTTGAAGCTGTACCAGATCTGAAACTAAAATAGGTAACCCCTGTATTATATAATAGTTATGTTTAGTTCCCATTTTTGTTTTCCTTAGTTAGGTTTCCTTTCCTTTCTTTCCTTTCCATGTTTTTGCTTTAGTTTTGTTGTGAGCCACCTTTTTATCAAGCTTTGTGAAACCAGAGACTTGAGTTGCTTGCTTGGACATGTGAATGTCCAAGTATCCAAACAAAGCTAGCTGTTGCCCCATTTTTGATCTGCATATCTTTAGAGAAAAATGGATGTTTGGTGTGTGGTAGTGGTTTTGAAACATCATGAAAGTCGTGAGTCTAAGTCTAGTTTTTCTCTTAGGCTAGAGAAGCCTTTATTGGGTTTTCCCAAATTGCCTTCTCCTTTGTAAGTCGGGGGGTTGTTATCCAGAATTATGTCATATTGGATAGGTTAGGCTCCCAAATCTGATAAAGGTCACCTTTCAGTAGTTCTTAACATTGATCTCATGTGATTTTGAAATCTTTAGGTCTGATACTTCATTTTGTCTCAATGACAGAAAATTAGTTTCAGGCTTCTCCTTGGCGGAAAATCGCTTGTAGAGTGTGTTTTCTGTGGTGGGTAATTCCAAAATTCTCAGCAGTCTGTTGAAGTTGGAAATAGATAATTGAAGATTAGAAAGGATATTCCATTCAACGCAAATCCCATCAGTTTAAAGGAATGATCAAATGATGAAGAATCCAAGAGGGAAATCTCAATGGAAAAAAGCAGAAAATGGCTTCTCCTCTACTTCAAATAGACGGGTTCCAACCCATGAGGTGCATTTTCCGCCAGATTGTTATATGCAAGATTCATGAAGAAAAACTAAACTATGAGGGGATTCAAGGCATAAAGAAAGAAAATAAAATCACCACATGTCATTTTAGCATTGCAATGGGCTAAGATTCCTCCTTGGTAGATTTCTGAGAAAGGAGCACCCCAAAAGCATTTCTTCGCCCAAAAGAGAAGCAGGAAAACAATTATCTACTACCTCCAAAAAGTTACCGTTACGGTTATCTAAAGTGAAAAGATGTTTCTTAATGGCCCGTAGAGGTAAAGTAATTAATTCAAATAAAGTCATTTTTCTTCATAGAAAACTTTTTCATAAATGTTTAATTCTTTTTTATTCGTGTGGCACGGGAAGTCGACTGTTAACGGTAAGAATTCAAAAAGTTATAAATTCAATGAAGTGATACAAATAGGAACTATCATCTGTTTGATGAATTGTCTAAATTAAAATCTCTTGGCAATAGTTGTTCTTTGCTTTCTTGTTCCTGAGATATATCCCTAGTTCCCATTTCAAATCAATCAAAGCATGGCTACCAGATTTATAGGGTTTGATGGAATGAACAGTATCACTTCTGATTGGCACAAAATCATAGAAACTTCTTTGAAGTTCTTGGATATGCAGAGCTTCCAAAATAGATTGAAAGTGGACCAAATGCACCCTATTACTGAGAAGCTAAAGGAGAGTGGATTAGTCTAAGCCACTGGTTTCCCTATTACAATTCAAGCTCCCAAACTCATTTGAGAAACCAAGAAAATAATCTTGCCTGATGACACTATGCTACTCTCTATTAACAGAGACTCCATTCAGAACTCCCTTCATATTCCAGAACAAGAAAAATACTTAGAGATGACATACAGTTGGGCAGTTACTGAATATGGAGCAAAGAAGGCCATGTGGGAGAAAGAGATAATGAAGACATGGTTCCAGGAGTCAAAGAGTGCCAAGGGAAAGTTTCCCAAAACTCTATATGGCACAAATGTGAAGCCAGAGATTGTGGATATCCTATTATTTCTTCACTAGATTAGAGGTGAGAGTGATGTGCTAAATTTTGTTGAGCATCATTTCTTCCTAGTCCAGGTGATTTTCTCTCAACACCATTTTATTGATTGAGCCCTCATGGTAAGAAAAAATATCTCCAATGCCCTAAATAGAGCTAAACACAAAAATTATTTCTATATGTCCTTAGTTATATTATATATTTTTGTTACAATTCAACTTTGGCCAGACTTCCTAGATTAGAAGAATTCTCAAAAGATGTTAAGAGCTATGAGTACTTTCCCTGTCTGCAATTGCATAACAATTACACTGAATATCTCAAAGTTAATGATGCATTTACAATGAGACTGTGTAGGGAGTTACAAGGTTGCCAAGAAAGGAGATTTTATCCAGAATCCATGGCATTAATTATCCAATTTGGAGCTTATTTAATTATCCAGTTTGCAAATTTCTCATACATTCGTCTTGCAGGATTCGACGATTTCCATATGAAGCTACCCAAATATCTAGAAGACATGATCGTGATGGTTGAAGTGATGAGGCAAGTGGTCCAGGTGAACTTGATCTATGCGGGCACCTAGAAGAAAGACTATGATTTACTGATGACCATTGGAGCCTACAGTTGTGTGTCGTGGTCTAATGCAAACAATGTTTTGAAAACATTCTCAAAGAGCTTTCATTTAGAAACATATGATGTCCTGAGGCCATAGTATGATCCTGTGAACTATGCTCAAGATTATCTACAAATGGGTCACATTATCCATCACATTAATGATATTGAAGATTATTGGGCCAACTGCAAGGATGAATTAGAGAGCAGAGAAAGGTTCTATGCAAGGTTAACTATTGAAAAAATCAAAAAGTTCAAAGTTAACATTGTAGTTGAAGGGATAGAAGATGATGACCAGCATATGTATGATGATACATACATAGAGAAGATCAAGAGCCTTCCCGTAATATCTAAACCCATGCTAGGTCAAGCTATTGACGACTTGGAAACCTTGATGGTTGGGATTTATAGAAGAATAGAACAATGGGTTGAGTGGATGGTAGAAAGAAGGAAGAGGTCAAAAAGGAGGCCTCCATCTGGACAAACTCCAACAAAAGAGACCTGGAGTACTCCTGCATCATCTTTAGCAACTATTCTAACCATAGCCAAAGAATTAGTTCAACCAGCAGGTGGAGGTGATGAGCATTCTAAAAAGATGATTTGATTGGATAAGACTTGTGGAGATGGCTCAACCCCAATCATTGGTTCAACAGAAGAAGCATTCTCTACAGAACCAGTCAAGTCTACAACTGAGCCTGTTAAGAATAAAGGAACAAAGAAACCAACCCAAGTTAGTATTGTGGGCACACAAGGTGATACCTTGACCTAAGATACTCCAAGGTGAGGGTCTCCTATCATAGTGGAAGTGGGCGAAGATAGTTCCAGCACAGCGGCCACAAAATCAAATGAAGAGGCTGGAAAGCAACAGAAAGTTGCTCAAGTTATTAAATTAGTTTCCTCCTCCCCTACCTCATTGAATCCATTTTCTTCTAGGCCTAAAGCTACCCCTCCAGTCATCAAGAAGCTATTCATAGAGGAGTTGGTCTCTGCTACTAAAGTCACTAGCGTAGAGTCCTGGATAGAGAGAACTTTAGAGCGCAAGAGGAAGAGGATCGAAGAAGGAGATCCTAGCAAGGATAATCTACCATGAGCCCTGTAGTCCAGTGCTCCCATGAGAAAGGTTAAAAAAGAAAAGAATCTATCTACATTGGGTCAAGACCCAGAAATAGGGCATTTCACCATGGAGGTAGAAAAGCCCACCAAAGAAGGCAGGATCAAAGATTTGACCATTACCGATTTCAAGCTACAGTCATTTGATTTGGGACTGGCTCGCCATGATACTAAGGTGGATTGGTGGAAATCCACCAACATTGTAATTGAGGAAGATCTAGAGGAACTCAAAACTGCTAAAGTCCAACTTAAAGCAAAGGTCGCTGAACTAACTAACTTCATTAGATAGTTAGTTACTCCAGTGGCCAGCATTCTGAGCACCCAAACCACTTTCGACCCCAATGCTGCAGAGAATCAAGCTATCATAGCCAAGTTGCAGGAAGACAAGAATTTTGGGAAAATTGGTAAAGAATGGATCAAGAGGCTTAAATCTGAAGGGCTGGTAGTTGTTGAGCAGCTGGGTAACAATCTACTAAAGTTGGAGAAAGAGAGGAGCTACATTGAAAAGAATTTGCAGAATCTCACATAAGAGAGGGTAAAGTGTCAAGAATGCATAGTCTCACTGCATGTAGTAGTTAAAATGAAGACTAAGCAGGCACTAAAGGCCAGGATACTGCAAAAAGGAGATGAGCCTCTGATTGAGTGGCTTTAAAGCCTAGATTTTAAGACTGATATGATCATTCAAGCCGAAGGAGGATTGCAAAAGACATACGTTAAAATCAAATAAGAGCAGAGAAAAGATTTTAAACTCCTTCAGGGTCTCCATGCAGAGTCAAAGACAAGCAGTCAAGGAAAAGAGATGATCAGAGTGTCCACCATGCAAAAATCCTTCTATAACTATGTGGATAATTTGGTAGAGAAATCCTCTTCTCACTTGGATAAGGTGCCAGAACTCTAACAGTTGAGTGGATGCATCTATAAAGCTATGGAAGAGTTGAAAGACCGGGTAGATGCGGTTAAGAGCTTGACCAAAGATCACTGCAGGTGGCTCATCAGATATACCAATGTCCATGTCAATAGACATGAAGAGCTAATTCTAGTCATCACAACTATCACCGCCTACATGGCAAAAATGGATAAAGAGAAGAAAATGAAAAAATAAATATTCCCTCTTGTATTAATTTTGATAAATCTTGTAACAGATAAACATGTGTTTATCATTTTTGGTTAGGGAATTTGAACCATTTTGGTTACCCATTTTTGTAATGATCCAACTTTGGGATCTATATGTACTCTTTCAAAAATCAATAGAAAGGTCGGCTAAATTTTGGTGTGAAGAATGAAATTTTGCTGAGTCAAATTTGTTTATGTTTGAATACCATTGTTTTAACTATTCCACTACATTGCATTTATCTTTTTATTAATTTTAATATTTAATTGAAATTGGATTTACAGTTTATGATTGAACCGAGGTTCTGTATTATGATTTGATACAGTTAATTAAGGGGAAATTTTAGTGTTATTCAAAGTTTAAGAAACGTTTCTATCAGATAGATTGATTTATTATTGTTTTAACCAGAAATATCTCATTCATGCATCTTGCATTATCATTATCTATCATTGTATTACCAGTTTTTAGAGCTCGTATGATTACTGAGATCTTGAGATTGGCTAGGTTTAGTTGAATTTAATCTTCTTGAGCTAGTTCCTATCTAGACCTAGCTTGGTTCACCTCTTCTATTCTCGGGTTAAGAACATACCACTGTTAGATTAGGAAAGATCAATATTCATTGAAGATCATTCATTTAAGGGAGCTCTACCTTCAAATTCAGAGGGAAATCATTTATTCATTTACATTTCCCAACTATTGTATTCGATTGTTTCTTTAATATTTGGGTATTTTAGAGTTAAAGTGAAGAAGAACAATCTATTTACTAACATTTTGATATGCTTAGTAGGAGATAAACCGAAGGGGTGGGATTTGATCTTACTACAATTAGAATTTGCATACAAAAATTCTATCAATAGGAGCACTGGTAAATCACCATTCCAGATTATATATAGAAGTATCCGCATAAATGATTCAGAATTATGGAAGCTGGAAAATGTAGAAAAGAGTAGTGTTGAAGCTTAACACTCTTCAAAACACTTGAAGAATTTTAAGGAAGAGGTGAGGAAGCATATTAATAAAATAAATATTTAGTACAAGGCTAAGGAAGATTAGAAAAGCAGACAAAAGGAATTTTATATTGGAGATGAAGTCACGGTTCATTTGAAAAAGGAGAGATTTCTAATGGGAGCATACAATAAGTTGAAGATGAAGAAATTTAGACCATGCAAAATCCTGAAGAATCATGATTTAGAAAATGCTTACGAAGTAGAGTTTCCCATTGAACTCAATATTTCACCTGTGTTTAAAATTTCAAATTTGGTAGAGTATTGTGAAGGAAATATGGAAGATGAAATAGAAGATTCATAGTAGAATATTCCAGCACCTACTTCAAATACATAAGAGATAGAGGATATCCTAGATAGTCGTGTGGGTAGAAGCACAAGAAATAGGAAATATGAAGAGTATTTGGTCAAATGGAAGGGATGACTTGTTGAATATTCATAATGGATATCAAAGGAAGAGGTTGACCACCTTGGTTTTCCTCTAAACACTTGAGATGTGACAAGGTCACTTCTCAAATTACCCTGGGTGTCTGATGCAGGAGCATCCATGGTGTAAGAGCAATCTTGCATCACCTGAAAATATTTTCTAGTTTTTCAATAAGGGCTATCTTTGGGCAGATTTTGAGAAAGTTTTCTATTTTTAGTAAATTGTTCATTTAAGCTCAAATTTTTCCATTTACTTCCCTAAAAGTTCATTTTGGATATATATGTCTACTGGTAAAGCTTCATGGAAAGATCAAGTCTAGTTTTGAAGATATTGCATTTTTTATTTTGATGGGGTGATACAAAAAATTTAAACTCAGTTTTGAAGGTCTTAGAGGCTCCAAAAAGGGGTCAAACTTTGATCAGATTGTACTTCATGAGCCTGGGGCATAAAGTGCTTTGTGGCATTTCCAAAATGGGGGTCATAATAGCCAATAGACTCAATGGTTCACAAGTTAAGGTTTTTGAAAGTTGGGCTTTCTGGACTCAAGTTTCAATACAAATGGAATAGCGAGAAAAATCACTTAAGGGGGGAAATTAAACTTCTAGGTGCTGAAATGGGAAAATTTCACTTTCTAGAATATTCTAAGGCGGTTAATTGTAATACTTATATAGGGTTGAAGGGGAATTTTAGGGTTCAATTCCAGTTGTGTAGATTGTGGCTCTGTCTTGCAAAATGTTGTAATGAAAATGCATTTTTTTTGTATCATGTTATTTTCCTTAATATTATAATGTCATTTCATTAAATATAATAGAAAGCAAGTCTGTATGTTCTTGTCATTGTTTTGTTCTTGCAAATTTCTATTTATTTCTCTGTCGTGTTGTGTGTGTTTGGTTGAATAAGGGGAGTACCCTTCATCAAGTTAGCTAGTATGAGGACTCTTTCTCATTAATTATTTTTGTTCAGTCTAAGGTTTCTCCTCCTAATTTTTAGTTAGTAATAAAAAATCATTAAAATTAATCCTTCCTCTAATCACATTCAAACCAAAGTTACAATTACAACAGCTTCTGTTATGATCCTTTCTTTTCTTAAACCAAGGAATTGAAAAAATTCTCAGCTTTTTTATTCCATCCACTACAATATGATATAATTTCTTGATAATAATTGAATCCATTTCCCTATCTAACCCATATATATATGTCAAAACACTTACATTTTTTTAATATCATCATTCTATTAGTAATAACTGAGAGGGGGGGGGGGGTGAATCAGTGGCTTCAAAAACTTATCCTTAAACTTAACCACCAATCAAATGAACATCATATTATTAATTCCCTACAAGATGCATGCCATGAAATACTAATAATGATTTAATTATCTGTCGGTTTTCCTTGTCTTTCCTTATTCTCCTTGATTACCGATAACCAGTAAAAACTATTTACCGACACTCAATAAATATGTAGAGTATACCGATCAATCAAAAAATGCATATGTGAAATGTAAAATAGTAAAGTAATAAAACATACACACATAACACATGGATTTTAACGTGGAAACCCTGTTAAGGAAAAAAACAACTGGGACCGGTACCCAAAATTTTCACTCTTCTGAAGTAAGCCCTGTTAGGATCCAACCCTGTTAAAGGTTACAAACACATTGTTAGGTGTGACCTTGTTAGAGGATTTTATACATAGAGGTTTTCACTTAGTATCAAGCATTTATTTTCTACCATCCTTGAATTAGCCTCCCTCTTAGACTGTCAATAGGCTTTAGGAAAATCTTGCTACCATCCTTGAATCAGCCTTATTCTTAGACTATCAATAGGTATCTGGCAAGTCCAACACTACTTTCACGAATCAACCTTTTTGGCACTCCTTGGGATGTACCTCAATATATAGAAGATGGTTAAGTCCTTCTTTGTTAAGAGACTTGATGCTTCAATGGTTAAACTGAAACATAATGACCTATTTCTAATGCAACTTGAATTGCAGATTTTTAGATCTATTTAAGTACATTACCTCTCTGATCAATATATCAATTCAATTGTTTGTGCTCCACACTTTCTACTCTGTGATGCTATGCTTCACTGTTTGTCAATTTCTATAGAATTCTTTAGCTCTTATTTAGCTTGATTGATTAGGACTATATGAAGTTATCCTTTATCAGTTTCTCTATAGCATCCTTTTATTATTCACCACCGTTCATGTGATGCAGAAATTAATTAAGCTTGTCTCTTATATAGACATGATATTCACCGTTTCTTGATTCTTGTTATGAAAAAAAATCCAGCCAATATGATTTAAAGCATAACTCTTGATTTATCTCATAGTTATCTTTATGCCAGCTGTAAAAATATTCTTTAAATCAATCACTTAACTCTGGTCGAATAAAACAATGAAAACAACTAGTTAAGTCTATCTTTAGCTCTTGCCAGCTAGATATTTTGTCATTTTCTGAACTCTATGTTCTATTGGTCAACTCTGTAGTTAGTCATCAGTGACAACTTCTAGTTCTATCGGTGTGATTCCAGTCAGCTTCAGGATCTCCATCTGTCAGGCATCATTGCATTTTACTCATCGGGCAACTTTATTTTTAGCTCATCGGGTATCCTGTGATTTTGCTTTGTCGGGCAACACTATCTTCTGCTCGTTGGGTATCACTATGACTTTGGTTCATTGCCTTTACTGATGGTGTGCACTTCGTCGGTGTTATCTGTCACTTAGTGAATACTTGAATTTTATGCATTGCTCAAAGAATAATCTTTGTTCCATTGATTCTCTGAAGTCTTTGGCATTATATACATGACCATATAGATGATATCAAGTTGACATCAATGACAATACAAACCATTAACTGATTTAATGTCTTGAATTATCTTCAAATTAACATTATCAAACATTCAATCAGTTATATGTCGTCAATCTCTCCCTTTTGCATTGATGGCAAAAAACTTATATTATCACACTATATTAATTCTAATACAATATGAAATACAATTGTTGAGATTCATCAAACTACCAATCTTTGTTTGATAATTGATAAAAATGTCTGACCGTTGGTAAGCTCTGTGTTAGCTTAGGTTTGATTCTTGCAATTCTCCGTGTTTCTTCTTCTGATGTGTTGCATCCTTTCCTTGTGTCAATATCTCTCTTTTGACTATTCTTCTTCTTTGATGTCTCTGTCTCTTTTCAGCAACTCTCCCTATGGATATAATCTCTCCCTGTTGGAGTAATATGATAATGGATAATATTTCTTCTTTTTCTGAAGATTGTGATAATATGGAAACTTTCTCTCCCTTTGACAACAATGCCAAACAAATATCTTACAGATATCTGACATTAATGTCAAGTGATCTTTTCTTTCCATCCATAATATATTCCTTGAATTTCCCTTATCCATTAGTAGTACAATAATATGTCCTGGTGCTCGGTTCTGATATATACCTTTCTGTTTATAGATATAGTTTTGAAGTTCATCTTTTTGCTTGCATCAAAATGAATGATATTCTGATAATATATAGGCTAATGTAGCCTTCAATCTTTTACTGACTGGTAGACAAGGGTTTGACCCCTAGTCTCTTTCTCAGGTACTCAAATGTATCCTTGGGCAGTGTCTTGGTGAAGATATTAGCTAATTTTTCTTTTGATTGCACATACTCAAGTATCACCTCTTTTTCTTGAACTTGTTCTCTTAAATAATGATACTTGATTGCAATGTGTTTAGTCTTAGAATGCATGATTGGATTATTGGAAATATTTATTGCACTAGTGTTATCACAATAGATAATCACTAGTTCTAAAATCTTCATATGCATACCTTCTAGCAACTGTTTGATCCATGCAATATTTGAGCAGTTTGTAGTAGTAGAAACATATTCTACTTCTGTAGTAGACTGAGAGATGCATCCTTTCTTCTTGCTAATCCATGCAACAAGTGTGTCACCCATAAAGAACACTCCTCTAGTTGTGCTCTTCCGGTCATCAAGATTTCTAGCCCAATCAGCATCAGTAAACACTTTTAGTTCAAATTTGCCTTCTCTTCTATACCATAAGCCAAATTCCTTAGTATTCTTTAGATACCTTAGGATTATTTTCACAGCAGTCATATGTGATTCCCTTGGGTTAGTTGAAAATCTAGCAACAATTCCTACTGCATGTGCAATATTTGGTCTAGTGTGTACAACATACATGAGTTTTCCAATCATTGATCTGTACAAAGTCTGATTTACCTCTGTTGTCTTGTCTTCCTTTGTTAA
>MU226284.1:232410-251212 GCA_018584345.1 Thuja plicata
GCAACAATTCCTACTGCATGTGCAATATTTGGTCTAGTGTGTACAACATACATGAGTTTTCCAATCATTGATCTGTACAAAGTCTGATTTACCTCTGTTGTCTTGTCTTCCTTTGTTAACTTACATCTAGTAGCCATCAGTGTTCCAACTGGTTTGAAATCTTCCATCTTGAATATTTTTAGGATCTCTTTGATGTATTTGGACTGAGTAATGAATATACCTTCACTTTGTTGAATGATCTGTAGAACAAGAAATAACTTGATCTCTCCAAACATAGACATCTCAAATTCTTTGCTCATCACATTAGAAAATGATTTGCATAGCATATAATTTCTTCCAAATATGATGTCATCAACAAATATTTTAGCAATCAAAGTGTTAGCATCAGTATCTTCTTTTAAATAAAGATTACTATTTTCACCAGTCCTTATGAATCCAATACTTATTAGATAGGAATGATTTCATTCATAACAGGATCTAGGAGCTTGTTTTAATCCATACAAGGCATTGTGAAGTCTACATACCATGTTCCTCTTGTCTGGATCTACAAACCCTTCTGGTTTCTCAATGTATACCTCTTCTTCAAGTATTCCATTTAGGAATGCTAACTTGACATCCATTTGATATACTTTGAATCCTTTGTATGCAGCATAAGAAATTAGTATTCTTACTCCTTCTAGCCTAGCAATGGGTGAAAAGGTTTCTCCATAGTCTATACCTTCTTCTTGTGCATACCCCTTGCATACTTGTCTTGCTTTGTTCCTTATGACTTCTCCATTCTCGTTCAGCTTATTCCTAAATATCCATTTTGTACTGATGACATTCTTGTCATTTGGTCTTGGCACAAATGACCATGTTTTGTTCTTCTCAATCTTCTCAATCTCATCATTCATAGCACTTATCAATTCTTCATTATCTAGTGCAACATTGACAAATTTTGGCTCAAACTCACAAATTAAACAATTTGAGTTTAAAGACTTACTTCTTGTTCTTGTACCATCTTTCTAATCTCCTATGATCTGGATCTCTGGATGGTTCCTTCTTACATATCTTGCAAGTATAGGTACAAATATTTATGTATCAGCTTGATCATTATTTTGATCTTCATTTTGTTCTTCATTACCTTGCACATTATCTTGATTATTATCCTGACCTTCAGTAAAAATAGTCTGACCATTGCTTGCAACATTCTATTGTTCTGGGATTAAGCACTATTGCTCAGGAAAAGTGTTGGGTTCTTCACAATATTCAAACTTGTTGTAGTCCTCTGGTTCTTTTGTGCTTTCCCTCTCATTCTTTTCTACAAATTCATCAATCTTTACATTTTCACTTTTAACTATTTTTTTAGAGGCTTTGATAAGACATTTAAAAGCTTCACTTTTGGTAGAATACCCCAGAAAAATACCTTCATCACTTTTGGCGTCAAGTTTTCCATTTCCATCATCCTCTAAGACATAAGATTGAATATCAAAGATCTTGAAGTAACTTACATTGGGTGTTTTTGTTAGTAATAACTGAGGGGGGGTGAATCAGTGGCCTCAAAAATTTATCCTTTAATCACTAACTACTAATCAAATAAACCTCAGATTATTAAGTCCCTACAAGATACATGCCATGAAATACTTATAATGATTAACTGTCTGTCATTTTTCCTTTTCTATCCTTATTCTCTTTGATTACCAATATGCAGTATACCTATTTACCAAAATACAGTAAATATGTAGAGTATATTGATATATCCAGAAATGCATATGTGAAATGTAAAATAGTAAAGTAATAAACCATACACACATAACACTTGGATTTTAACGTGGAAACCCTGTTGAGGGAAAAAAACCACTGGGACCGGTACCCCAAATTTTCACTCTTCTGAAGTGAGCCCTATTAAGAGCCAACCCTATTAAAGGTTACAAACACACTATTAGATGTGACCTTGTTAGAGATTTTATAAATATAGGTTGTCACTTAGTATCGGGCAACTCAGTTTGCTACCATCCTTGAATCAGCCTCTTTCTTAGACTGTCAATAGGCTTTAGGAAAATCTAGTGCCACTTTCATGAATCAACCTTTTTGGCACTCCTTGGGATGTATCTCAATATATAGAAGACAGTTAAGTCCTACTCTATTAAGAGACTTGATGCTTCAATGGTTAAACTGAAAAAAATGACCTATTTCTAATGCAACTTGAATTGCAGATTTTTAGATCTATTTAAGTACATTACCTCTCTGATCAATATATCAATTCAATTCTTTGTGCTCCACACTTTCTTCTTTGTGATGCTGTGCTTCACTGTTTGTCAGTGTCTGTAGAATTCTTTATCTCACCCTTAGCTTGATTGATCAGGACTATATGAAGTTATCCTTTATCAGTTTCTCTTCAACATCCTTTTTCGATTCACTCCCCTTCCATGTATATTTGGAATGAATAATGCTTGTCTCTTATATAGACATGATATTCCTTAATTATTGATTCTTGATTCTTGGCGTGAAAAAGAATCCAGCCAATCTGATTTAAAGCATAACTCCTAATTTATCTCATAGTTATCTTCTTGCCAACTTTACAAATCAGCTTTAAATCAATTACTTAACTCTGGTTGAATAAAAAAATGAAAACAACCAGTTAAGTCTATCTTTAGCTCTTGCCAGCTAGATATTTTGTCATTTTTTGATCTCTCTGTTCCATTGGCCAAATCTTCAGCTAGTCGTCAGTTACAACTGTCAGTTCTGTCAGTGTGACTCCAGTTAGCTTTGGGATCTCCATCCGTCATGCATCATTGTATTTTTACTTTGTCGGGTAACTCTATTTTAAGCTCGTCAGGCAACCTGTGGTTTGCTTCGTTGGGGAACACTGTCTTCAACTTTTTGGGTATCACTGTGAATTTTCTTCTCTGGCTTTACCAATGGTGTGCACTCTGTCGGTGTTGTCTATCACTTAGTGAATACTTGACTTTTATGCATTGCTGAAAGCATAACCTTTGTTCCATTGATTCTTTGAAGTCTTTGGCATTATGTACATGATCATACAGATTATATGAAGTTGACATCAATGACAATAGAAACCATTAACTGATTTAATGCCTTGCATTATCTTCAACTTAACATTATCAAACATTCAGTCAGTTATATGTCATCAATCTCTCCCTTTGGCATTGATGGCAACAAAACTTATATTATCACACTATACTATTTCTAATACAATTGTTGAGATTCATCAAACTACCAATCTTTGTTTGATAACTGATAAATGTCTAAACTTTGGTAAGTTCTATTTTAGCTTAGATTTGATTTTTGTAGCTTTCTATTTTCTGATGTGTTGAATCTCCTCTGGTGTTAATTTCTCTCTTTTGACTGTTCTTTTGTTTTGATGTATTTTCCTCTTTTCAACAACTTTCTCTTTGCGTAATATTTTCTCTCCCTTAGTATATAATCTCTCCCTGTTGGAGTGATCTGATAATGGATAATCTCTCTTCCTTTTCTCAGAAGAATGTGATAATATGGATAATATCTCTCCCTTTGACAATAATGCCAATCAAATATTGAAATAGTGTCTGTTGCTAATTGTTTCAAATATCTGACATTCATGTCAAATAATCATTTTTCTCTTATCCATAATATATTCCTTGAATTTCCCTTATCCATCAGCAATACAACATTATGCTCTAGTGCTTGGTTCTGATATATATCGGTCTATATATAGATGTAGCTTTGAAGTTCTTCTCTTTGCTTGCATCAACATTTTTGATATTCTGATAATATATAGGCTGATGCAACCTCAGTCTTTTACTTACTGGTAGACAAGGGTTTGACCCCTAGTCTCTTTCTCAGGTACTCAAATGTATCTTTGGGCAGTGGTTTGGTGAAGATATCGGCCAACTATTCTTTTGACTGCACATACTCAAGTGTCATTTCTTTCTCTTGAACTTTTTCTCTCAAATAATGATACTTGATTGCAATGTGTTTAGTCTTTGCATGCATGAATGGATTCTTAGAAATGTTTATTGCACTGGTGTTATCACAATAGATAATCACTGGTTCTAAGATCTTCATATGCATGCCTTCCAGTAGTTGTTTGATCCATGCAATATTTGAGAAATTTGTAGCAGAAACAACATACTCTGCTTCTGTAGTAGACTGAGAGATGCATCCTTACTTCTTACTGATCCATGTGACAAGTCTTTCACCCATAAAGAATGCTCCTCCAGTTGTGCTCTTTTGGTCATCAATATTTCTAGCCCAATCAGCGTCGATAAACACCTTTAGTTCAATTTTTCCTTCTCTTCTATACCATATGAAAAATTCCTCAGTATTCTTCAGATATCTTAGGATTCTTTTCGCAACAATCATATGTGATTCCCTGGGGTTAGCAAAAAATCTAGCAACAATTCCTACTACATGTGCAATATCTGGTCTTGTGTGTACAACATACATGAGTTTTCCAATCATTGATCTATACAAAGTCTGATTTCCCTCTGTTGTCTTGTCTTCCTTTGTTAACTTACATCCAGTAGCCATTGGTGTTCCAACTGGTTTGGATTCTTCCATTTTGAATATCTTTAGGACCTCTTTGATGTACTTGGACCGTGTAATGAAAATACCTTCACTTTGTTGAATGATCTATAGACCAAGAAAGAACTTGATCTCTCCAAACATAGATATCTTGAATTCTTTGCTCATCTCATCAGAAAATGATTTGGATAGCATATCATTGCCTCCAAATATGATGTCATCAACAAATATTTCAGCAATCAAAGTGTTAGCATCAATATCTTCTTTTAAATAAAGATTCTTGTTTTCACTAGTCCTTATGAATCCAATACATATTAGATAGGAATGAAGTCATTCATACCAGGCTCTTGGAGCTTTTTTTAATCCATACAAGCCTTTGTGAAGTCTACATACCATGTTCCTCTTGTCTGGATCTACAAACCCTTCTGGTTGCTCAATGTATACCTCTTCTTCAAGTATTCCATTTAGGATTGCTGACTTTCCATCCATTTTATATACTTTGAATCCTTTGTATGCAGCATAAGAAAGTAGTATTCTCACTCCTTCTAGCCTAGAAATGGGTGCAAAGGTCTCTCCATAGTCTATACCTTCCTCTTGTGCATACCCTTTGCATACTAGTCTTTCTTTGTTCCTTGTGACTTCTCCTTTCTCATTCAGCTTATCCCTGAATATCCAGTTTGTACCGATGACATTCTTGTCATCTAGTCTTGGCACAAGTGACCATGTTTTTTTCTTCTCAATCTCCTCAATCTCATCATTCATAGCACTTATCCATTCCTCATTATCTAGTGCAACATTGATAGATTTTGGCTCAAACTCACAAATGAAACAACTTGAGTTTAAAGACTTACTTCTTGTTCTTGTACCAACTTTCTTATCTCCTATGATCTGGACCTCTGGATGGTTCTTCCTTACATATCTTGCAAGTATAGGTATAGTCCTTTGTCTATTAGCTTGATCATTATTTTGATCTTCATTCTATTCTTCATCACCTTGCACATTTTCTTGATCATTATCCTGATCATCGGTATTTGCAGCCTGATGCTCTTGAGCAGTGATTTGCAGTTCAGGTGCTCTACATTGTTGGTAGGGTAGAATTCCAAGTTCTTCATTGTAAGTGAAATTATTGTAGTCCTCTGGTTCTTTAGTGCTTTCTTGTTCATTCTTCTCTGACAATTCATCTATCTTTACATTTGCACTCTCAATAATTTTGTTGAAGGCTTTGTTTAGACATTTGTAAGCCTTTTTCTTGGTAGAATACCCTAGAAAAATTCCTTCATCACTCTTGGAGTCAACTTTTCCATTTCTATCATCTTTTAAGATATAACATTCACTGCCAAAAATTTTGAAATAACTCACATTGGGTGTGTATCCATACCATAGCTCATAAGGTGTCTTCTTGGTGTCTTTCTTCAATTGTAATCTATTTAGTGTGTAAATAGAAGTGCTAACAGCTTCTCTCCAGAATATTTGGGTGATTCCTTTTTCTATCATCAGTGTTCTAGCACAATCAACTATTGATCTATTCCTTCTTTCAACAATCCCATTTTGTTGTGGTGTTCTTGGTGCAGAAACCTATCTTTTTATACCAAGTTCATTACAAATGTTAGTGAATTCATATGATATAAAATTACCTCCTCTATCTAATCTCAAACATTTTAGATCCTTACCACTTTGTTTCTCTACCAAATCCTTATACCATTTAAACATCTTGAATGCTTCAGATTTATCTTTTAGAAACATGACTGTCATCATTTTAGAATAATCATCAACAAAGAGAATAAAATATCTATCTCCATAATAACTCTTTGTCCTCATACATCCACATAAATCAGTATGGACTAATTCTAGAATTGCATCAGATGTATGAATTTTGCTTTTGAAACTAGACTTTGTCATTTTACCTTTTTGACAGTTTTTACACATGATGTTGTCGGACTTGGTCATTGTCGGTAAGCCTCTGACATTTCTCTTTTTTCTAATTTTAATCATGTTGTAAAAATTCACATGACACAATATTTTGTGCCAAAACCATATGTCCTCATTCGCAGCAATCAAACAAGTGGAGTCAGTATCATTCAGATAGAATAAGTTACCTTTTGTCTGCTCACCGATACCAATCAGATTTCCAGATTTGTTGAAGATCTTTGACTTCTTATTTTCAAATGCTACTTTGTGACCTGAATTATTCAACTGAGAAACACTCAATAGATTATAATTCAATCCATTTACCTAATAATAATTCTCACATTTTATCTGGTTATTCAAAATTATTGTTCCTCTACCTTCAACTGGACAAGGTGTGTCATTTCCCATTCTTACTGATCCACCATTATAGTATTCAAAAGTCTCAAACTTTTGCTTATTACCGGTCATATGATGAGTGTAGCCACTATCTATGATCCAAACATAATTTTTACTAATTTTAGATATGAGAGTTGTTTCTACATACCTTTCTTCATCATTATGTGAATCACCCTTTACAACCACAAACACCATCTTAATATCTTTATCAGATTCGGTGTTAGTATCATCCTCCTTGCAGTTTGCTAGGTAGCTGAACTTCTTTCCTTTGTCCTTTGTAGTCTCGGGTATCTCTTCTTTCTGATTGTCAGTAGCTTTTGTAATTACCTCTATTAGACCTTTTCTCAAAAGATCTGTCATTACTTCTGTCATCTTTTCTTTTGTTAGTACATCTTGCAGCAAAGTGTCCAATCTCTTTGTAATTAAAACAAACAAGTGGTAATTTACCTTTGCCTCTCTGTATTCTTCTGGCCATAAGTGCTTCAATTTCATCAAGATCATCTTCTTCATTTTCACTATCACTATCTCTTCTTATAGTGTCTCTGTGACTTGATTTACTTATTCTCATAGAAGTTTTGAATGCAGACTCTATGTTTGGTAAGACACTATTATCAAATTTATTCATTTCAAATGAAATCAGTCTTCCAATTAAACTATCTACAGTAGCATTGCTATTTCCTACTGCTCTCATTTCTTGAATGACAGATACTGTAATAGCATAGGTAGGCAGTAAGGTTCTTATAATTTTACTTACCACTGTATCTTCCTCTAGTACACCTCCAACTCCTAAGATAACATTGATTACCTCTTTAATTGTTGTGTTGTACTAAGTGATGTTTTCTCCTTCTTTCATTTTGAGATCATCAAACTTTCCTCTAAGGCTTTCTACCTTGGCTCTCAAAACATTTTTGTCACCACCATGTACAAGATTCAATTTGTCCCACATCTACTTTACAGTTTTGCATTCTTTGACATCTTCAAATTTAGCATCGGAGAGTGAGGAAGCAAGCTCTATCATTATGTCATTATGTTCATGCTTCTCTCTCATTTGTTCAACTATTGGTGCTCCTATGGGAAACACATATTCAGTTTCAAGGAATTGAGTAACATCATTACCAATACCTGATAAGTGGAGTCTTATTCTGCTTTGCCATGAAGCAAAATTGTCTTTGTTCAGCTTGGGCACATCTCGTCTTTTCATCTTGTGATCTTTGACTTAGCTCTTGAAACCTTCCTTCTAAGCACACAAGCTATGATACCAATTGTTAGTAATAACTAAGGGGGGGGGGGGGGGGANGGGTGAATCAGTGGCCTCAAAAATTTATTCTTTAATCACTAACCACCAATCAAATAAACCTTAGATTATTAAGTCCCTACAAGATGCATGCCATGAAATACTTATAATGATTAATTATCTGTCAGTTTTCCTTGTTTGCCCTTATTCTCTTTGATTACCGATATGTAGTATAACTATTTATCGAAATAAAATAAATAAGCAGAGTATACCAATATATCTAGAAATGAATATGTGAAATGTAAAATTGTAAAGTAATAAACCATACACACATAACACTTGGATTTTAATGTGGAAACCCTGTTGAGGGAAAAAACCACTGGGACCGGTACCCCAAATTTTTACTCTTCTAAAGTGAGCCCTATTAAGAGCCAACCCTATTAAAGGTTACAAACACATTGTTAGGTGTGACCTTGTTAGAAGATTTTATACATATAGGTTTTCACTTAGTATCGGGCAACTCTGTTTGCTACCATCTTTGAATCAACCTCTTTCTTAGACTGTCAATAGGCTTTAGGAAAATCTAGTGCTACTTTCATGAATCAACCTTTTTGGCACTCCTTGGGATGTACCTCAATCTATAGAAGACTATTAAGTCCTACTCTATTAAGAGACTTGATGTTTCAATGGTTAAAATGAAAAAAAATGACCTGTTTCTAATGCAACTTGAATTTCAGATTTTTAGATCTATTTAAGTACACTACCTCTCTGATCAATATATCAATTCAATTCTTTGTGCTCCACACTTTCTGCTATGTGATGTTGTGCTTCACTATTTGTTGGTGTCTTTAGCTCTCCCTTAGCTTGATTGATCAGGACTGTATGAATTTATCCTTCATAATTTTCTCTTCAGCATCCTTTTTTGAGTCACTCCCCTTTCATGTATATTAGGAATGAATAATGATTGTCTCTTATATAGACACGGTATTCCTTAATTCTTGATTCCTGATTCTTGGCATGAAAAATAATCCAGCCAATCTGATTTAAAGCATAACTCCAAATTTATCTTGTAGTTATCTTCTTGCCAACTGTACAAATCAACTTTAAATCATTTACTTAACTCTGGTCGAATAAAATAATGAAAACAACCAATTAAGTCTATCTTTAGCTCTTTCCAGCTAGATATTTTGTCATTTTATGAACTCTCTGTTCCATCGGTCAACTCTTCAGTTAGTCATCAGTTAAAACTACCAATTTCGTTGGTGTGAATCTAGTTAGCTTTAGGATCTCCATCCGTTGGGCATCACTAGATTTTTACTTTGTCGGGTAACTCTGTTTTCAACTCATCGGGTAACCTATGGTTTGCTTCATCGGGTAACACTGTCTTCAGCTTGTCGGGTATCAATATGACTTTTCTTCTCTGGCTTTACCGATGGTGTGTACTTCATTGGTGTTATCTCTGACTTAGTGAATACTTGACTTTTATGCATTGCTAAAAGCATAACCTTTGTTCCATTGAAAATAAAAACCATTAACTGATTTAATGCCTTGCATTATCTTCAACTTAACATTATCAAACATTCAATCAGCTATATGTCATCGGTTTTACCATACCATAGCTCATAAGGTGTCTTCTTTGTGTCCTTCTTTAATTGTACTCTATTAAGTGTATATATAGCAGTGCTGATAGCTTCCCTCTAGAAGATTTGGGTGATGTATTTCTCTATCATTAGTGTTCTTGCACAATCAACTATTGATTTGTTCCTTCTCTCAGCAATCCCATTTTGTTGTGGTGTTCTTGGTGCAGAAACCTATCTTTTTATACCGTGCTCATTACATAAATTAGTGAATTCATCTGATATAAATTCTCCTCCTCTATCTAATCTCAAGCATTTCAAATCCTTACCACTTTGTTTTTCTACCATAGCCTTATACCATTTAAACATCTTGAATGCTTCAGATTTATCTTTTAGAAACATAACTGTCATCATTCTAGAGTAATCATCAACAAAGAGAATAAAATATCTATCTCCATAATAGCTCTTTGTCCTCATAGGTCCACATAAATTAGTATGGACTAATTCTAGAATATCATCAGATGTATGGGTTTTATTTTTGAAACTAGACTTTGTCATTTTACCTTTTTGACAATTTTTGCACATGATGTTGTATGGCTTTGTCATCGTCGTTAAGCCTCTTACATTTCTTCTTCTGCTTATCTTTATCATGTTGTCAAAATTCACATGACACAATCTTTTGTGCCACAACCATATGTCTTTGTTTCTAGTCATTAAGAAAGTGGTGTTAGTATCATTCAAATAGATGTCATTCTTGCTAACCTTAGATATGAGTGCAGTTTCTGCATACCTTGCATCTTCATCTAAGTCATGCTTCACAGCTAATAATACCATCTCATTGTCTTCATTAGATTTTGTGTAAGTATCATCATCTTTGCAAGTAGCTAGGTAGCTATTCTTCTTGCCTCTATCCTTGTAGTCTCGGGTATCTCTTCTTTCTGATTTTCAGTAACCTCTATAATCTTTGTTATCACCTTTGTCAGATTTCTTCTCAAAAGGTCTGTCATTACTTCTGTCCTCTTTTCTTCTATTAGGACATCTTGCAACAAAGTGTCCAATCTCTTTACAATTAAATCATACAAGTGGTAACTTGCCTTTGTATTTACCTCTGCCTCTCAGCACTCTTCTATCCATAAATGCTTCTATTTCATCTAGATCTTCTTCTTCACTTTCACTATCTTTCCTAGATGAGTATCTATGACTAGATTTGCTTATTTTCATAGAAGACTTAAATGTAGACTCTATGTTTGGTAAGACACTATTGTCAAAGTTATTCATTTCAAATGAAATCAGTCTACCAATTAAACTATCAAGAGTAACTGTGTTCTTTGCTACTGCTCTCATTTCTTGAATGGCAGAAACTCTAATATCATATACAGGAAATAAGGTTCTTAAGAGTTTACTTACCACTGTCTCCTCTTCAAGTGTACCTCCAACACCTCGTATAACATTGACTACTTCTTTTATTCTTGTGTTGTACTGGGTAATGTTTTCTCCTTCTTTCATTCTGAGATCATCAAATTTTCCTCTAAGGCTTTCTGCCTTGGCTCTCAAAACATTTGTATCACCTCCATGTACAAGCTTTAGTTTGTCCCACATTTTCTTTGTAGTTTTGCAATCCTTGACATCTTCAAATTCAGCATCAGAGAGTGAGGAAGAAATCTCTATAACCATGTAGTTATGCTCATGCTTCTCTCTCAATTGATCTACTGTTAAAGCTTATGTAGGCAACACATATTCAGTATCTATGAATTGAGTAACATCATTACCAATGCTTGATAAGTGGAGTCTTATCCTGCTTTTCCATGAAGAAAAGTTGTCTTTGTTCAACTTGGGCACATCTCATCTGTTCATCTTGTGATCCTGACTTAGGTCTTGAAACCTTCCTTCTAAGCACACAAGCTCTAATACCAATTGTTAGTAATAACTGAGAGGGGGGAGTGAATCAGTGGCTTCAAAAACTTATCCTTAAACTTAACCACCAATCAAATGAACCTTAGATTATTAAGTCCCTACAAGATGCATGCATGAAATACTAATAATGATTTAACTGTCTGTTAGTTTTCCTTGTCTCTCCTTATTCTCCTTGATTACCGATAACCAGTAAAAACTATTTATCGACACTCAGTAAATATGCAGAGTATACTGATCAATCTAGAAATGCATATGTGAAATGTAAAATATTAAAGTAATCAACCATACACACATAACACATGGATTTTAACGTGGAAACTAGGTTAAGGGAAAAAACCATTAGGATCGGTACCCCAAATTTTCACTCTTCTGAAGTGAGCCCTATTAGGAGCCAACCCTGTTAAAGGTTACAAACACACTGTTAGGTGTGACCTTATTAGAGGATTTTATACATAGAGGTTATCACTTAGTATCAGGCATCTATTTTCTACCATCCTTGGATCAACCTCCTTCTTAGACTATCAATAGGCTTTAGGAAAATATTGCTACCATCCTTGAATCAGCCTTCTTCTTAGACCGTCAATAGGTATCTGGCAAGTCCAATGCTACTTTCATGAATCAACCTTTTTGACACTCCTTGGGATGTACCTCAATATATAGAAGATTGTTAAGTCCTACTCTGTTAAGAGACTTGATGCTTCAATGGTTAAACTAAAACACAATGACCTATTTCTAATGCAACTTGAATTATAGATTTTCAGATCTATTTAAGTATATTACCTCTCTGATCAATGTATCAATTCAATTCTTTGTGCTCCACACTTTTTGCTCTGTGATGCTGTGCTTCATTGTTTGTCAGTGTCTACAGAATTCTTTAGCTCTCCTTCAGCTTGATTGATCAGGACTGTATGAAGTTATCCTTCATCAGTTTCTCTTCAACATCATCTTATTATTCACCCCTGTTCATGTGATGCGGAAATTAATTAAGCTTGTCTCTTATATAGACATGATATTCACCATTTCTTGATTCTTGATTTTTGATTCGTGGCATGAAAAACAATCCATCCAGTCTGATTTAAAGCATAACTACTGATTTATCTCATAGTTATCTTTATGCCAACTATACAAATCTTCTTTAAATCAATCACTTAACTCTGGGCGAATAAAACAATGAAAACAACTAGTTAAGTCTATCTTTAGGTCTTGCCAGCTAGATATTTTTTCATTTTCTGAACTCTCTATTCTATCAATCAACTCTATAGTTAGTCATGGGTAACAACTGCCAGTTCCGTCAGTGTGACTCCAGTTAGCTTTGGGATCTTCGTCCGTCAGGCATCATTGGGTTTTACTCGTCCGAAAACTCTATTTTCAGCTTGTCAGGTATCCTATGATTTTTCTTCATCAGGAAACACTATCTTATGCTCATTGGGTATCACTGTGACTTTGGTTATTTTCCTTTACCAATGGTGTGCACTCCATCAGTGTTATCTGTCACTTAGTGAATACTTGACTTTTATGCATTGCTAAAAGCATAATCTTTGTTCCATTAACTCTCTGAAGTCTTTGGCATTATATACATGACTGTACATATGATATCAAGTTGACATCAATGAAAATACAAACCATTAACTAATTTAATGTCTTGCATTATCTTCAAATTAACATTATCAAACATTCAATCAGTTATATGTCATCACGTTCTCCTAGACATGATACTAAGTGATGTATGTGTCCTAAAAAATAAATTTAGGACATTAAATCTAATGTCATTTTGTAAGCTAGTATAAATGACAAAGGGAATTCTTCTAGCTCCTCTAAACCAAAAATTTCAATTTTTTTACCAATTCTTTACCACCCCATTCATCTAACCTTATAGAACTGTCCATAGAGATGGTACATACCCATTTTTATTCTTAAGATGACTCCTTACAGACCTAGTCAGTGTGGTAGATTCTTAACTTTACCATACAAAACTTGAAATTGACATTAGATTTATAGGTATAAATGTTTCTATTCATGTACCCAATGGACCTTTGTATATCATTTCCATAATTAATGATAAACACATATGAGGAGTACTCATTGATCTTCTTTGCAAGGTGGTTTTTAATAAAAAGAGTTCCTTTATGTGCATGAATTACACCAAGATACATATCCAAAATAAAAAGGTATTGGTCAAAATGCATGATGGTTCCACTTTTCCAACCCCTAGTAATATATCCCTTTGTGTCTGGGTTGAACCCAAAAGCCTAGATGCACCCTTTATATTAATTTTAATCTCAAATAAATTTCATGTGAAGGTGAATCACCCTTGGCTCAATTTCATGAGAGAGATCCCTTTTCTGATTAATAAGTGTAAAATAAATTTCCTTCAAGGTGACATATACATTGTTCACATAATGTATTTCTATCATCATCTCACTATGAAGACCTTTCACCTTATTAACTTTGGCCTTATCTACCTGAACCCACTAAACCCTACAAGGAATTATTTTCCTTATCACACTAAAAATTTAAATCTAGTAAGATTTCCCAACTGTTTGCCTCTAATTACCTAGGCCCCATTCTAATTTTTTCCCTAAAATATCCTTTATGTTATATGAATATTATTGATGAACTACACCTGATTGTATGTTTGAAGTCATTGAGTTGATGATCAACTGAGTTACTAATGTGATGATAGACATTAATCAGTTAATGTATTGTCATTGATGTCAACTTATTTGATTATCATTGTGGTAACAAACTATTGGAAATACAATATGGGAGAGAAAGATACTGAGAGGGGGGGGGTGAATTAGATCTTAAAACTTTTATCCTTTAAAACAAAACTGATCCACAACCATGCATAAATGTAATTGATCTATCAACAAGTGGCATTAATGACAGTAAATAAATAACTCAAGACACAAATTTTTGGTAACCTAGAAACCCAATAAGGTAAAACTGGGGTGGGGCTGACACCCACAAAAATCTTCACTACTATAGCAATAAAGTGTTCCTGTTAGGGCTACAAAGTTTGATCACAATATGTAATCTACCTGGTTAAAGGTCTACTCGGTTAAGAGCTATAGATCATTACAATCTACCTTGTAAAAGGATTTAAACTTACAACAAAGTAAGCACTGGGTTAAGAGATTTAGAAAGGTCTGTTAGGACCACTCTATTAAGATATTTCACCTAATACACTAGTTAGAATGTCTCAAGAACTGATCCTTCATTATGCACTCTGATGCTGATAACAGATCTCCTCTTTCCAATACCTTCTCTGATCTAATAATCTCATATGTCTTTACTCTGCTACTCATTGCACTTTTACTTTGCTAGATCTATGCTTCTTCTATCAAAATAACCCTTTGTACATCTCTCATGTATGCATACACTTCTCTCATACACACTTACACCACCTTTTTAAGGGTTTAAGAAGCAATCTTATATACTTTATGAATCTGGAATCTAGATCTAGATCAATGATCAAGATCAAATTCTAATACCACTTGGGCATTCCAATTTTCTGATTGACTCCATGCCATGCATTGGGATCAAATAATTAATGCATAATTAACTCTTTTGAAATCATTAAATACATGAACAAGTCGCCCAGAATAGTGTACCTTCAAGTTTGTGCCATTCCTAACATGTATGTCAAAACTATCTTTCTTGGCACATTAAGACTCTGGCGTTCAGCATGAAGATGATCATCTTTTACTTGATTGTCAAGTCACTCAGAAACCATTAACTTCTCAGCAATGACTATGCCGGATAGCTTGGCCTATACTGGATAGCTCAGCCATAGTGATGACCGACTAACCTGCCTAGATAAATGACTAAGTGTGGGACACTAATGATCAACAAAAATTACAGATCAAAAATCTCCCCCTTTGATATTAGTGGCAAAAACACACTTATCATTTCTTTACATCCACAAAATTTTTCCTAAGTACACAATGTACTCCCCCTAAGATTATACTTCATACTTACATAATATACATGCCTTACAAAATATCATGCCTGATTGTGCACATCTTTATCCATTTCCTTATCTGATTCCCCCTTATTTTTGTCACTGATAGCTATAGGGGTTAAGTCATACTTATCCAAAAATGACTTATGAAGCTATAATGTTAGTGTAAAAATTGTATCCCAACTATCCTTTACAAACTTCATAACTTGTAACTTAATTTCTAGCTCAGCAACTAGACTTACCAAACTATCTGCTATAGAGAGATGAGATTCCCTCTTGACTAATTCATTTGCAACTTTAAGTTCCTTCTGTATTTCTCAAAATAGCATAAGCTCTAAGTTTAGGAATAAACTTCTTTTGATATTGATCAATGAATTTAGCTATTTGTTTCTTTGTTAAGTCAAGAATGACCTTAGCCAATGTTCCTTCCCTTATTTTTCTTTTAGTCATTAGTGCATATTGTCATTTCCGAGACAAAATATCATATAGTTAATGACATGTAATTCGTTAAGTGTTTGATAATGTTAAGTTGAAGATATGAAAGGCATTAAATTAGTTAATGGTTTGTATTGTCATTGATGTCAACTTGATATCATCTGTACGGTCATATACAAAATTCCAAAGACTTCAGAGAATCAATGGAACAAAGGTTATGCTTTCAGCAATGCATAAAATTCAAGTATTCACTAAGTGATAGATAACACTGATGGAGTGCACACCATTGGTAGAGGCAAAGAAGAAAAGTCACAATGATACCCGACGAGAAGAAGACACTGTTGCCCGATGAAGCAAACCACAGGATGCCCAATGAGCTGAAAATAGAGTTGCCCGACAGATAGAGATTCTGAAGCTGACTGGAGTCACACCAATAGAACTAATAGTTGTGACCAATGACTAACTAAAGAGTTAACTAACGGAATAGAGAGTTCATAAAATGACAAAATATCTAGTTAGCAAGAACTAAAGATAGACTTAACTCGTTGTTTTCTTTGTTTTATTTGACCAGAGATAAGTTATTGATTTAAAGAAGATTTGTACAATTGGCATAAAGATAACTATGAGATAAATTAGGAGTTATACTTTAAATCAGATTGGCTGGATTTTTTTTTACGCCAAGAACAAAGAATCAAGAATCAAGTATCAAGAATCAAGAATCAAGAATCAAGAATCAATGAATATTATGTCTATATAAGACACAAGCTTAATTCCTTTCAAAACACATCATATTCACAGAAAGGGAATTAAGGGGAGTGAATAGAAAGAGGATGCTGAAGAGAAATTGATGAAGAACATCTTCATGTAGTACTGATCAATCAAGCTGAAGGAGAGCTAAGACATTCTGCAGACACCGACAAACAGTGAACACAACATCATAGAGCAGAAAGTATGGAGCACAAAAGAATTGAATTGATACATTGATAAGAGAGGTAATGTACTTAAATAGATCTGAAAATCTGCAATTCAAGTTGCATTAGAAATAGGTCATTTTGTTTCAGTTTAACCATTGAAGCATCAAGTCTTTTAACAAAGCAGGACTTAATAGTCTTCTATATATTGAGGTACATCCTAAGGAGTGCCAAAAAGGTTGATTCATGAAAGTAGCATTGGATATGACCAATGCTTATTGATGGTCTAAGAGAGAGGCTGATTCAAGGATGGCAGCATTAGATGCCTGATACTAAGTGACAACCTATATGTGTAAAATCTTCTAACAAGCTCACACCTAACAGTGTGTTTGTAACCTTTAACAGAGTTGGCTCTTAATAGGGCTCACTTTAGAAGAGTAAAAATTTGGGGTACCGATCCCAGTGGTTTTTTCCCTTAACAGGGTTTCCACATTAAAATCCAAGTGTTATGTGTGTATGGTTTATTACTTTACTATTTTACATTTCACATATGCATTTCTGGATTTATCGGTATACTCTGCACATTTACTATATTTCGGTAAATAGTTTTACTGCCCATCAGTAATTAAGGAGAATAAGGACAGACAAGGTAAATTGATAGATAGTTAATTATTATAAGTATCTCATGGCATGCATCTTGTAGGGACATAATAATATGAGGTTTATTTGATTGGTGGTTAAGATAAGGATAAGTTTTTGAGGCCATTGATTCACACCCCCCCTCTCTGTTATTTCTAATAATTGGTATCAAAGCTTGTGTACTTAGAAGGAAGGTTTCAAGACCTAAGTCAAAGATCACAAGATGAACAGACGAGATGTTCCCAAGCTGAACAAAGATAATTTTGCCTCATGGAAAAGCAGGATAAGACTCCACTTATCAGATATTGGTAATAATGTTACTCAATTTGTTGAAACTAAATATGTGTTACCTAAAGAAGCACCAACAGTTGAAAAAATAAGAGAAAAGCATGAACATAATGGTATGATGATAGATCTTGCTTCCTCACTCTCCGATGCTGAATTTGAAGATGTCAAAGAATGCAAAATTGCAAAGCAGATGTGGGACAAATTGAAGCTTGTACATGGTGGTGACAAAATTTTTTTGAGAGCCAAGGCAGAAAGCATTAGAGGAAAGTTTGATGATCTCAAAATGAAAGAAGGAGAAAACATCACTCAGTACAACACAAGAATTAAAGAGGTAGTCAATGCTATTCGAGGAGTTGGAGGTGTACTAGAAGAAGATACAGTGGTAAGTAAAATTCTAAGAACCTTGCTACTTACTTATGCTATTAGATTTTTTGCCATTCAAGAAATGAGAGCAGTAGCAAACAATACAATTACTCTAGATAGTTTAATTGGTAGACTGATTTCATTTGAGATGAATAACTTTGACAATAGTGTCTTACCAAACTTAGAGTCTACATTTAAGTCTTATATGAAGATAAGAAAATCAATTCATAGACACTCATCTAGAAAAGATAGTGATAGTGAAAGTGAAAAAGATGATCTTGATGAAATAGAAGCACTTATGGCTAGAAGAATGCAGAGAGGCAAAGGTAAATACAAAGGAAAGTTACCACTTGTGTGCTTTAACTGTAAAGAGATTGGACACTTTGATGCAAGATGTACTAACAGAAGAAAAGATGATAGAAGTAATGACAGATCTTTTGAGAAGAAGTCTGACCGAGGTGATTATAGAAGCTACCGACAATCAGAAAGAAGAGATACCCAAGACTATAAGGACAAAGGAAAGAAGGTCAACTACCTAGAAAAATGCAAGGATGATGATACTGACACCGAATCTGATGAAGACATCAAGATGGTGTTTGTGGCTGTAAAAGATGATTCAGATGATGATGAAGAAAGGTATGTAGAAACAACTCTCATATCTAAAATT
>MU226284.1:253455-267980 GCA_018584345.1 Thuja plicata
TATCTAATAAGTATTGGATTTGTAAGGACTAGTGAAAATAGTAATCTTTATTTGAAGGAAGATACTGATGCTAACACTTTGATTGCTGAAATATTTGTTGATGAAATCATATTTGGAGGTAATGATAAGCGATGCAAATCATTTTCTGATGAGATGAGTAAAGAATTTGACATGTCTATATTTGGTGTGATCAAGTTCTTTCTTAGTCTCTAGATCATGCAACAAGGAGAAGGTATTTTCATTACACAGTCCAAATACATCAAAGAGGTTCTGAAAATATTCAAGATGGAAGAATCCAAACCAGTTGGAACACCAATGGCTACTGGATGTAAGTTGACAAAATAAGACAAGACAACATAGGTAAAACATACTTTGTACAGATCAACGATTGGAAAACTCATGTACGTTGTACACACAAGACCAGATATTGCACATGCAGTAGGAATTGTTGCTACATTTTCTACTATCCCCAGGGAATCACATATGACTGCTGTAAAAAGAATTCTAATATATCTGAAGAATACTAAGGACTTTGGCTTATGGTATAGAAGAGAAGACAAATTTGAACTAAAGGTGTTTACCGGTGTTGATTGGGCTGGAAATCTTGATGACCAGAAGAGCACAACTAGAGGAACATTCTTTATGGGTGATAGACTTGCCACATGGATTAGCAAGAAGTAGGGATGCATCTCACAGTCTACTGCAGAAGAAGAATATGTTGTTGTTGCTGCAAATTGCTCAAATATTGCATGGATCAAAAAGTTGCTAGAAGGTATGCATATGAAGATCTATTGTGATAACACCAGTGCAATAAAAATTTCCAAGAATCCAGTCATGCATGCAAAGACTAAACACATTGCCATCAAGTATCATTACTTAAGAGAGAAAGTTCAAGAAAAAGAGGTGATACTTGAGTATGTGCAATCAAAAGAACAATTGTCTGATATCTTCACAAAGCCACTGCCCAAGGATATATTTGAATACTTAAGAAAGAGACTAGGGGTCAAACCCTTGTCTACCAGTTAGTAAAAAAACAAAAATGAAGGCTACATCAGCCTAATTATTATCAAAATATTATTCATGTTGATGCAGGCAAAGAGAAGAACTTCAAAGCTACATCTATATACAACAGGTATATATATCAGAACTAAGCACCAGAGCCTATTGTTGTATTGCTGATGGATAAGGGAAATTCAAGGAATATATTATGGATGGAAGAGGAAAGATCACTTGACATTAATGTCAGATATCTATAAAATATTTGTTTAGCATTGTTGTCAAAGGGAGAGAAAGTACCCATATTATCACAATCTTCAAAAATAGAAGAAGGATTATCCATTATCAGATTACTCCAACAGGGAGAGATCATATCCATAGAGAGAGAGAGAGTTTGTATGAAGGAATTTATACAAAGGAAGAGTTGCTGACAAGAGAGAAAGACATCAATTGTGAAGGATGCAACACATCAGAATAAGAAACACAAAGAGATGCAAAAATAAAATCTAAGCTAAAACAGAGCTTACTGGCGGTCATACATTTTTATCGGTTATCAAAACAAACTATTTGGTAGTTTGATGAATCTCAACAATTATATTTCATATTGTGTTAGAAATAGTATAGTGTGATAATATAATTTTGTTGCTATCAATTCCAAAGGGAGAGATTGATGACATGTAACTGATTAAATGTTTGATAATGTTAAGTTGAAGATAATGCAAGGCATTAAATTAGTTAATGGTTTATATTGTCATTGATGTCAACTTTCTATCATCTGTATGGTCATATACAAAATTCCAAAGACTTCGTAGAATCAATGGAACAAAGGTTATGCTTTTAGAAATGCATAAAAGTAAAGTATTCAGTAAGTGATAGATAACACCATTAGAGTGCACACCATCGGTAAAGACAAAGAAGAAAAGTCACAGTGATACCTAATGAGCAGAAGACACTATTGCCCAACAAAACAAACCATAAGATGCCCGAATAGCTAAAAATAGAGTTGCCCGATGGACGAAGATTCCAAAGCTGACTAGAGTCACACCAACGGAACTGATATTTGTAACCGATGACTAACTGAAGAGTTAACCAATAGAACAGAGAGTTCATAAAATGAAAAAATATCTAGCTGGCAAGAGCTAAAGATAGACTTAACTGGTTGTTTTCTTTGTTTTATTTGACCAGAGCTAAGTGATTGATTTAAATAAATTTGTATAGTTGGCATAAAGATAACTATGAGATAAATCAGGAGTTATACTTTAAATTAGATTGGCTGGATTGTTTTTTATGCCAAGAACCAAGAATCATGAATCAAGAATCAAGAATCAAGAATCAATGAATATTATGTCTATATAAGAGACAATCTTAATTCCTTTCAAAACACATCATATAAACTAATGAAGAACATCTTCATGAAGTACTGATCAATCAAGCTGAAGGAGAGCTAAGGAATTCTGTAGACACCGACGAATAGTGAGCACAAAATCGCAGAGCAGAAAGTATGGATCACAAAAGAATTGAATTGATACATTGATCAGAGAGGTAATGTACTTAAATAGATCTAAAAATCTACAATTCAAGTTACATTAGAAACAGGTCATTTTGTTTCAGTTTAACCATTGAAGCATCAAGTCTCTTAACAGAGAAGGACTTAACAGTCTTCTATATATTGAGGTACATCCCAAGGAGTACCAAAAAGGTTGATTCATGAAAGCAACATTGGATATGATTGATGCCTATTGATGGTCTAAGAGAGAGGTTGATTCAAGGATGACAACATTAGATGCCCGATACTAAGTGACAACCTATATGTGTAAAATCCTCTAACAAGGTCACACCTAACAGTGTGTTTGTAACCTTTAATAGGGTTGGCTCTTAACAAGGCTCACTTCAGAAGAGTGAAAATTTGGGGTACCGATCCCAGTGGTTTTTTCCCTTAACAGGGTTTCCACGTTAAAATCCATGTGTTATATGTGTATGGTTTATTACTTTACTATTTTACATTTCACATATGCATTTCTTCATTTATCGGTATACTCTACACATTTACTATATTTTGGTAAATAGTTTTACTTCCCATCAATAATCAAGGAGAATAAGGACAGACAAGGTAAACCGACAGATAGTTAATTATTATAAGTATCTCATGGCATGCATCTTGTAGGGACATAATAATCTGAGGTTTATTTGATTGGTGGTTAAGATAAGGATAAGTTTTTGAGGCCACTGATTCACNCCCCCCCCCCCCCCCCCCCCACTCTCAATTATTTCTAACAATAGTTCTATAGGGACATGGTCTCGTATCTCTATAGGTGTCATCTTGAATGCCCCCATCATATTTATTAATGCCTCTTGAATCTTATGCTTGTTTACTATACTTTGTTTTTCATACTGAATAAATTTGAATCCTGCTAATCCAGTTGAACCTCTGATGTTCTTACATACCTCATCAATATTGATTGTTTGTTTATGTGATGCTATATGTATGTTTCTAGGTACATCCATATCTGTCTCCTCATCATCTTTAGACTCCAACTATAGCTTCCTCCTTGGTCTTTTCTTAGCAGGTTGGCTTAGCATAGCCTTGGTTTCAACTTGTTTTCTCTTCCCTGAGTTTCTCTTCCCAGAATTCTTCTTTGTATATAATTTTTCTGTCTGGGAAAGAGATGATGTCCTGAACCTTGGCTGGTTTGCAATAGGAGGGGTAGCCTTAGGTCTGGCTTTGCTTTTTTTAGTTTCCTTGACAACCACTAGTTACTTCCCTTTACCTTTCACAGTGATATCCTCTCTAGGTTCACTGTCTTCTTCACTAGAGATATCTTCTCCATGTCCTGTTGATAGACCCAAAGGTGCATCCTCTACTTCTTCATCACTCTCAGTTCCAACCATCTTCTTCAGATTTTTGACAATTAACTTTCTATTCCTCTCCATAGTGCCAGCCTTCAAATCCATAGTGATTTTGGACTTAGCTTCTTCATAGTTTCCAAAACATTTGAATGTACTATCAATTTCCTCTACCAATAGAGTTGTTATTGCCATAGATGTCTCATCAATGTTTACTTCATAAGGTAATGGCCTCAGCCATGATACCCTCGGTACCACTACCTGCACATAGGTGAAATCTGTATCTACTAGGAAACAAACATCCTCATAATGTTTTTCAACTATTAAACTAGGAATTCTACTCCTTAATCTCATATTTTTCTTGAATTCCACAAAATATGTTCCCATCAAATTGTCAAAATTATCACCTAATTGCTGAATAAATGCATTGATTTGTTGTGTGATAGGTCTATCTTTTTTCCACACCATGTTTCCAAAAGTAGGAAATGTATTATGTATGTAGAAAAATATGCAAGTGAGCAGAGATCCAAACTTACATACTAAATTATTTTCCCTTCTAATTGAAGAAAGGTTCTTGACCAGTTGCATCAGTTGAAGCTTGGCAAGGTCATAAGTATGATCCTTCTTCACAATATTCCAAGCTTGGTTGACTGCAATGCATGAGACACTATCCAGTCGACTCGACTGAAGGAACTTATGAGAAATAATCCTAACTACAAAATCAAGCTCCAAATATGTAATAGTAGATATCATCATCCCTCTTTTATTCCAAACGACTCCAGTTAATTCTTCTATGTTTTCCTTACTCTGACATCTCATAGTTTTCTTCCCATTTAGAATTGGATAACTAGTTACACGATGGATGATTTCCTTTGTAATATTAACTGGTCCATTCTCTAGCCATATGTTCATGTCATGTATTCGACTCAGAGTAATCTTGATCCATTCCATTCTGAATTCCCTTAGAAATTCTAAGGAATGAGTTAACACTCTCTCAGCTAAATGTTTGTGTTCATCTTTTAGGGCTCTATCAATGCACAATTTGTTGTAAGATTCTCTTAGCTCGTGATCTCCAACTTCACTTATCTTGCACATATAACATGACCTAATATCATGAATCATGAGTACCTTAGGTGTAATTGATGATAGGGCTCCGGTCAGATTACCCTTGATGGTGCTCTCAGGAACTGCTCGAAAATTACCAATTGAACATTTAGCAAATTTCAGCCATTCTCTTAGCTAGTGCAGAAGAACTTGCAGCCGTTTTCTCTAAAAAATAGGGTTTTAAGGATCACGAATAGAGTACCTCGGCAATTGAAAAAATCTGCACTTTCCACTAAAGAGGTTTCCGATGGCATGCTGTAGAAATCTTTGAAAATCTTTGCAGAATTCAAGTTCACAAATGCACAATCGCTCTTATGAAATTCTTAAACACATGGTGAGAATAAATGAAATAGCTCTTCCCTTTATATAGGCTCCAACAGTCAAAATTTAGGTTAGCATTAAAAGTTCTTTCCATTGAGTGAGTGCCAAACCACTGTCCTCGGCTGACTCACAAAATTCACTTAGCTCTTGGTCATCAAACAAAACTTAGTCGACATACATTATAAATATACAGTTGCTTGACACCTATAGTGCATTGTGACTTTTCTCACTACATAACTCAAAATGTGTCCTGATACATCTTATCATTTGCAGATATGGACTATTGCACTTTTATATGTTAGAAACTGATAAAAGATATGAGATATAAACATAGTTCCTTACATACCTTTCTTTGCTTAATTAGTGATGTTGGGATCACCTGATCCATTGGATTGGGTGACCTCAGCTTCAGTATCTTCAATGTTGCATGGTTCTTCTTTCCTTATCCATGTTTGGTTCATCTGTGCTCTAATATGCTCAACAGTGGGAGTAGGTACCCTTGTTTGGCAATCTTTCCTAGTATGACCAAGTTTCAAACAATTATAGTAAACTAGGCTTCCATTCATCCAACTATTAGATCTTCCTCTTAAATGTGTCTTTATGCAATTTTTTGGAACATGTCCATACTCACCATCGTAATGACAACTATGCCATGTGTTATAATCCCAATTGTAAGTGTTACCCTTCCTTGGTGCTTTTGCTTGTGTCATTGATGTCTATTGTTGTTTAGCATTAGATCTGCAATCTTGTGCTCTATGTACGAATTTTTGACAGTTGTAACAATACCCATTGAATCTAGGTGTGGGAGGTTCATTATTTTCCTTTTCCCAACATTCATGTGCGTGATGTCCAAACTTCTTACAGTTAAAGCAATGACCATTAAACTTAGGTTTAGGATTGGACTTACCATTCTTGCTTTGGCAGATGTTTGTTGTGTGTCCTAATTTTCCACAGTGGTGGCATACATGCTTGTTGTTCTTTGACTTTGCATTCCTCTTTTCACCAATATTAGATGATTCTCCTTTCTTAGTAGATGTCTGTTGTTCGATGTGACCTTATCCAGAAGATTCTTTAGATATCCTTGATGCTTCCATCAAGTTTTCAAAATGAGTAAAAGCTTCATTGGGTCTGTTCATCAGTTCTTTCTCAGATCTCAATTCATCTTTCAATTGACTATTTTTAGATCTCAGATTCACAATTTCCATGTCTTTCCTACTGATCTCCTAATTTGCAAGTAGCAGTTGATTTACCATGTCAACCTAATTGTTTGTCATCATTTGTACTTCATGTGTCCTTTCATCAAGTCTGACAGTCATCATTCTTTTGTCTTCTTCAGCCATAGCTTTGTCATCTTCAACTTTCTTCTTTTGTTCCACTACTTGACATAGTCTTATTATTTGCATTTCTTGTTCTCTTTTCAGATTTTTGACTTCTTCACACAATGTATTGTTCCTTTCCAGTAGATCTGCAATTGCTACATCTCTCTCAGTAGAGTTTCCATTCTAAAATAGATTTGCAGTGTCTTCTTCCTGATAATGAGTATCATTCATTTTTTTGGTCAAATCTTTCCTTGCTTGCAAGGACTTCTTTAGTTCCTATCTTGTAGTTTCAAGCTGATGTAATGCTATCTTAATTTAAATCTTTTTATTCTCAATGACTTTACCCAATTTGTAAATCTCCATCTCAAGATCTATACTCTCAAGCTGATTAAAACCTTTTATAGGAGAACTGAGCTCTGATACCAATTGTTGGAAATACAATATGGGAAAGCAAGATACTAGGAGGGGGGGGGTGAATCAGATCTTAAAACTTTTATCCTTTAAAACAAAACTAATCCAAAACCATGCATAAATGTAATTGATCTATCAACTAGTAGCATCCATGACAGTAAATAAATAACTCAAGACACAGAATTTTGGTAACCCAGGAACCCAATAAGGTAAAACTGGGGATGGGATGACACCCACAAAAATCTTCATTACTACAACAATAAAGTGTGCATGTTAGGGCTACAAAGTTTGATCATAATATGTAATCTATCTGGTTAAAGGTCTACTCGGTTAAGAGCTATAGATCATTACAATCTACCTTGTAAAAGGATTTAAACTTACAACAAAGTAAGCAATCGGTTAAGAGATTTAGAAAGGTCTATTAGAACCACTCTGTTAAGATATTTCACCTAATACATTGGTTAAAATTTCTCAAGAACTGATCCTTCATTATGCACTCTGATGTTGATAACAGATATCCTCTTTCCAATACCTTCTCTGATCTAATAATCTGATATGTCTTTACTCTGCTTCTCACTACTCTTTTACTCTGCTAGATCTATGCTTCTATCAAAATAACCCTTTGTACATCTCTCATGTATGCATACACTTCTCCTCTCATACACACTTACACCACCTTTTTTAGGGTTTAAGAAGCAATCTTATATACTTTATGAATCTAGCATCTAGATCTAGATCAACAATCATGATCAAATGCTTATGCCGCTTGGGCATTCCAATTTTTTGATTGGCTCCATGCCATGCATTGGGATCAAATAGTTAATGTGTATTTAACTCTTTTGAAATCATTAAATGAATGAACAAGTTGGCCCAAAATAGTTTACCTTGAAGTTTGTGCCATTCCTAACATGTATGTAAAAATTGTATTTCTCAGCACATTAAGACTCTGGTACTTAGCATGAACATGATCAACTTTTTCTTGATTGCCGAGTCACTTAGCAACCATTAACAGCTCCGCAACGACTATGCCAGATAGCTCGGCCGCAGTGATGACTGGCTAACCTGCCTAGATAAATGACTAAGTGTGGGACACTAATGATAAAAAAACTTAGAGATCAAAACAAATATCTATTATGGATTGAAGATATGGAATAAAAAAAGTATATATAGTCAGTAAATGAAGAGTTTTTTATACACCGATTTGGAACAATGGACACCGCGAAAACATAGTGTATACTGAGAACAGTGTTAACTGAGCCAGGAATCACCAACACATCACGATATTGACTGAGTAAAATAAACCGAGGCTGACTAAGATGTTGAGCTGGCAATTATTTATGATTTTGAGGCAATTGATAATGTTTGTTATGTTGATCAAATAGCTATGAAAATTCAAGATGATCAGACGAAGGAGATTGAAACGTGTTTTTTAACACAACTGCCGAGGAACGATGAAGCAACAAAATCAACGATGGAGATCAAGAGGAAAAATATAAGGATGGAAATTAAATGAGTTATGATGTCTATAGAAGAGACAAGATGTTCATTATGAATCACACATGCAAACGCGCACATGCATATTTTTGAAGAGATTAAATTTATGCATGACTGATCAAACTGGTTGATGACAGAACCGAGCAATTTTGCAGACAACACCAAGTGACAAAAAGGAGTATTTACTAAGAAGAATAGAGTATGAATAATTAGAGAGACTAAAGTGGTTATTGATCAGAGGTATTATGTACTTAGCATAGATCTGAGAATTTGCAAATAGAGTTGTATTTGAGTCAGATCATTACTGTATGAGTTTAACCATTGTTACAGAAGATCTCTTAACTGAGTAGGACTTATAGTCTTTTTTATGACATTCAAATGAATTTTGAGTGTTTTCTTGTTGACCCCATAGTGAATGATTGGTTAAGGGAGAAATTTTAGTGATAAATCCTCTAACCAGGTCACAGCTAACAATGTGCATTGTAACCTTTAACAGGGTTGGGTCTTTACCAATCTCACTTCAGAAGAGTGAATTGTTTTGGGTTACCGATCCCAGGTGGTTTTTCCCTTAGCAAGGTTTCCACATTAAAAATCTATGTGTTAATGTGTATGAATGTGTTGGATTTTTACTTTTATTTACACATTACTTTATATGCATTGATCGGTAATCACAATATTGATTTACTGCTACTCGGTAGATGAGTTGATGAGTTTGAAAATAAGTTTGAGATCACAGTTCATATTTCACCTTGATTTATTTGAAATTTTTGTTATACACATCTAGGAGTATTTGGGACTGTACAATAACTGAAACTAACTGATTCACCCCCCTCTCAATTATCTAACATACTATCTCATGAGTAATGAAATTAAACATAGCTAGAAGCTGGTATCCTTCCCCATTATTATAGGTCTAGTTTTTATGTTGAGGTTTCACCCTTTACATCCTATGCAAGGTCATGATGAAAACACCTGACATACAAGACCCCCTCCCTATATTTGAAATATTTCATTTTTTCCTCATGTTTCTTTGGACCCTAAAGGATATCAATTTTGTAATAAAAAGTCCATCCCTACTTGTTGTTTCCCAACCTTCAATAATTCCTTTTTTTCCTCCTTTTGTTCAATAAATAAATAATGAAATCAGATTGATGTTGGGTGTATTTTAGTTTCTTCTTCATAATCTATCTTCCACACTAGATAGAATTATAATTAAAAAGAACACATGGGATGATGTCATGTTGTACATCAACTTGTTGAAAAATCTTCCTCTAATAGTCCTTCTCCTCTATAGTTAGATCTTGGATCAACCCCTTACTCATAATTTTCTTCCCCAACTCTTCAACCTACCCCTCCTAAATATAATCTTTACCTTTACCAACCTAGAAAAAAACTTAAGTTCTTTCCGCCTTCCCTTCTATTTAGTTCGAAGGTCCCTCCTATTTAAAAGATTCTTATTTTTTGCAAATAATGCTTGCAATTCCAATGATAACATATCATACCACATATTATGCTTGACTAAGATGATGATGCTAATGGTGTGAATAAAAAAGTTGAGAAGACAATGGAATTAACTCTAATCTTTGAAAAATATATGGCTTGAATTGTTAACAATAATTTTGAGGGATGAAGATAGAAGTTTTATACTGTAAGGATTTATGGTGTTGTTGTCTTCTCCACTAGACTTAATCCTATTGATGCAATAAGGAAAGATATCTAGACCTAATATTATTTTATAAATTAGAAAAATAGTTGTGTAAATAACATAATAGATTATAATTCAAAAGTATTATATATCCCTTATATTCAATCATTCATTACATTCCTTATATCATGTTATCTTTTTCACCATTAAATTCAAATTTCTCTATCCTAATTTTGATGTATAGTTCTCACTATATACTTATATTTACATTAGAGAATGTGGCTCTTATATAGTATACATAGAATAAGTTTTATATTCCAATTCTTGAATTCTAAAGTCTTCTTTTAGTAAGATTTGGTAGCTTCTTTGTATTTGTATCTATATTCTATTTTCTATCCAACATCATCTCCTCTTCAAAAATTTGAATTGTCCTAAAGTCAAACAATCTTTAGAAGTATATCCTTTTAGATATCATGAAGAGAATTAAATTTATCATCTCACTTATTTTTCACTATTTGAGGCTGATTGATGTGCATTTTAAAGTGTATTATTCACTTATTGTCTATAAAAGTATTTTTGGTATTTGAAAAGTCTTAAGGAAATTTTGTGCCTCATGAAGTATTTTGGTGATGTGGAATAACCATAGATTGACAAATTATCTCGACTGCTAGAATTTTTTTTATTTATTTATACCTTTTCTCCTTGACCTATTACTATTCATCATTAAGATATTCAATTTATACTCTCTTGTCCATCCATATCTTTTAGGATATCATAGTTATTTTGGGGCACAGAGGATTAGCAGTTCCAAATCATCCATCTAAGTCTTAATAGGGTCCAAAAGGTTTGTCCACTATAAACAATATTGGTAGAACTAATTGATCTTTACCTCTATGTTAATTTATGTATTTATTTAAGCTTCTAAGGTAGATTAGGCCATACAACACTATTTTCCTTGCTTTGTTTATCTTTTCTTTTTGTAATTTTGTTTGCAAGGTTATTCTTTAATATTTTCCTTCTATAAAGTCGGATCCTATAATATTTCATCCATCAATGTACTTAATTGTGTTAGAGTGGTTGAAAAGGATCCCCTTTTAGGTAAGGGTACTTGTCTTGTATCTCCTTGATTTCTTCTTCTATGTGCTCTAAAGTTTGTGAATGCTACTTTACGAACTCATCCCAGGCCATCCAATAATATATATCCCCTAATAAATTTTTTTCTAGTGGATATATGCTCCCTACATCCAATTTTTTTTTAGTTATTAGTTGTTGGAGAAATCGCGGCGATGTAATCAATTATATCAGGTGTTATTTTTCCAAGTAGTCTTTGATATTATTCATTGTTTATGTTGTAGAATTAGATATCATATCATTATGAGGTGTTGGAAATGATAGGTACTGAGAGCGGGTGGGGTGAATCAGTACAAACAAATATTGAACTAATTCAACCACTGAACTAAATAACTGTTGCAATTCTTTCCATACCTATAAAGAAAGTAACTGATACAAATATAAATAAAATAGTAATAACAAGCATTCAAAAATTCAACACACATAACATAGTTATTTTCACATGGAAACCCTTGTAAGAGGGAAAAAAAATGGTGGGGATGACACCCATAAGCCCAATACTACAATATATGAGTTTGCCTTGTTAGGAGCTACAAATACCCTTTCTGAGGGTTCAGCCGGTTAGAAGTGACTACTACACTATTAGGAAAACAATAAGATCATCTATGATCTACCTCACTAGATGATTTAAAACCTTAATGAAGAAGTCACCCTATTAAAGGATTTACAAAAATAAATTGTTAGAGTTCACCCAGTTAAGGGATTTTGCTTGGTGCAACTATTAGGGAACACCAATATTTGTGATCTGAATGTAGCACTAATTGATTGTCAGATCCTATACACTCTCTATATTCTATAAATTCTCTTTGATCTCTCCTCTCTGATCACAATCTCAACTTGAAATCATAAAACCCTAATCACACAAAAAAGCTCTTGCAATTTTTCTTAAAAACATAAACTTCTTACTTTCCAATATGGGAAGTTCCTATATATAAAAAACTTGCACCGACTTAAAATTGATCTTCAAATTTCTTTCTTGAGATAACAACATGTGTTAAATTGATAATCTTGATGAAAGAAATTATTTATCATGACCGTGTTAGGTCAAGATAAGATCTGCAAGTTTATATCTGGGTTGAAGCAAGAAGATGAGTCCACTTAAGGTGGAACTTTCATACTTTGCCAAATTCGCAAAATCACACTGAACGAAATGGGTTCCCTCTTAGAATGAATGTGGTCTCGTTTATCTTCGGGGTCTCGAGCCTAAAATTTTAGAAACGGGGTCCCATTTCAAAAACAAAATGGGATCCCATTTTGAAAAATGAAACCGGATCCCGTTTTGAAAAAAATATTATTTTTTTAAAAAAACCTTCCATTGATTCATTTATACGTTATGAATTTAAAAAAATTTAAATGGGCTAAAGTTTACTAAATAAGATCCTGTTTCTAAAATTTTTGAATTTCAAGCCTGCTTTTACTATTGGCTTTTGGTTTGGAAAGAGGCTTGGGTAGCCGAACCATAGCCTTGGACCTGGTTTGACCTGCAACTTGAAGGATCTGCTAGTGTCCAAACAAAATAAGGACTTTAGACATATATCTGAAGAAATTTTTAGAGGAATATTTTGACAAAATAAAAACCCATTATAGACCAGACTGTGCAGATTCAAAATATGTAATTTTTAAAAATTTGATTAAAATTTCTATTTTTCATTGAATTTCTACTGAAACAGGTCCACAAACTAAAATAATAGGCTATTTCGTTATTTTAATAACTTTTTAATTTGAAAGTTTCTTGCAAAAAAAATTGTATGACATCAAACTAGAGACAATTGTACACACTTTAATTGTTTTTTTTAAATTATACGTTTTGGTCAAATTATGCATGTCATACATGAAAGATTTTAAAAACAACAATTATGCCTAATAAAAAATATATATTAAACAAAAAAATACAAAAAATATTTTCATCAATCTTAATTGTGTTACATACCATTTCCCAAAAGTATAGAGAAAAATAGTTTCATTTAGGTTAAATTTTTCTTGTCATACACGGGCATAGTATGGTCCTGAAACAAGGACTTTAAAAATGTGGGTTTTAGTAATGCCTATTGACAGTGAAATTGTATCATCTGGGTATTAAAATAAATTACATATTTGGAAATTCAACTTTGAGTACTACAACTTCTATTATTGATTTTTTTAAAGATTCAATCTCTAAGTGCTTCAAATATTCATCTCAAATAGGGTGAATTTGAAAAAATAGGAAAAATAGTTCCACTTTTTGGCCAAAAAGTGGACTCAACTTCTTGCTAGCACCAATCTTCAAGGTATTAAAACATGTTTTGAATCTTCCAATGCGACACTTAAAATCTATCTTAAATTCTTGCATCAATCTTATAAATACCAATAGATTGCATGTATAACCTTTATTCCACATCACCATATCATTAGAAATGATCGTATATACTTTACCACTCACTGATCTATGATCTACTAACCAATTGATCAATAACATAAGAGTTCTACCTCTCTTAGTATCTATGATACTAAAAAATCTATCACCACTCAATCAAATAGGTTGTTTTTGGAACCACATTTCAATATTAACTTGTTGAAGCTATATCTATGACTGCTCCTCAGAATTCTGGTTCTACCATGACCGCCACCAAAGTGATGTTTGCATAGTCTATCGATCTTCTAGTCTTAACCAAATTTCAATATACCTTCTTACCGATTGTATCTTCACTTCACCTATAGTATAACATGACTGTACATTACTTTATTGACCTTTACTGACTTAGTTGACATTAATGACAACCAACTAACAATCTCTCAACACAATACCAAATATCAATAATACATAATACCAACAATCTCCCCATTTGACATTGATGGAAAACATATACTAACTCCTTACAATAGTGCAATCATTATATCATCTTATGAATCCCTTTACACATATTCTCCATACATGCATATACTCTCCCATACATATAGTAAATCATTCATATACTCCCCCTTTGACAACAATGACAAAGGTACAAATGCTACAATTTATGTATACAAAATCTTACTTACATCTTGTCAAAAATTACCTTGAAGTGAATCTTTTATAAATTCAAGGTTTTTTACCATATCTTGTGTGAGTAACCCATAGCAATGATTTTGTAATGTTACTGCCTGGCTGTAACTATTTTTTTGGCTGTAAAAGTTTGTGTCTTTGGAGGATTCTTGTTTGATGTCACAAGCGTGTGGCTGTGATTGTTTGAATTCTAGACTCAATATGTAATACAACATGTATCATCCATAACATAATATGC
>MU226284.1:294259-336892 GCA_018584345.1 Thuja plicata
CCCCCCCCCCCCCCCCCCTCTCAGTTATTACTAACACCCTCTGTACAAAGTTTGGGAAGGAAAGACCTAGAAAATCCTTTAGGTCTTCGAAAAGGGTGTTAGGATCTAGAGTTAGTTTTTCATCTTGTTAAGAATAATTTCAAGTTATATGAAAAAGGTGCCTAATTAGGCCTAATGCTTGTAGCCCTATTTTAGTTGGTTTGGAGCAAGTTCTTGAACTCATTTAGGGTTTCATTGAAAACTAAGTTGATAGGTATTGTTTTGGATACAATTACCTTGTTTTGGCCCTTCCTCTCCATTGGTGAAAAATGATAGCCTTATTGGATCACTTGGTGTGTAGATGCAAGAAGATAATCATGGGGCTTATGATTGATTGAGTTGATTTCCTAAATGGTATTGACAATTTAAATAGGTGAAGGATTTAAGTAGAGAATCCTTGGAAGATTAGGGTTAGCTAAGAACCCTAATAGGCTAGAGAAGTAGCCTATATAATACCCTAGTAGAAGATAGGGTTGTGAGAAAAAAATTTCATTACATCAGATATGTATCAGAGCAAGTTAAAGATTTGAGAGTTGGTGTATGTCTCTAAATATTGGTTAATTAGTAGGGGAGATCAGTATGGTGACTGATGTAGAGCTAGCTAAGGAGATGGGTGAGAAAAATGAGAAAAAAAGACTCCTTGAAGAGGCCCTAGATGAAATCAGGATAAAGCTACAAAAAGTAGTTGATGCCAAAGATAAAGGCAAAGAAGGTGAAAGAAGTGACAGAGGTAAAAATATTAATAAGATATCATCCCTGAACCAGACCCCATTTTGAATGAAGAACCATTCTTCAAAGCCATAAAATCCCTAGGAGCAAAGGAATTAGGAGTACCACTATTTATTGGGAAAATGGATATAGAAGTAGTGATGGAGTGGATTGAGGGGAAGGAGAACCATTTCAAATGTGAAGGTGTCACAGAGGCAAAAAAACTCAAAGTTGCAAAGTCAAGGCTTAGAGGTTCAACATTGACATGGTGGAAGTATCTACAAGATGAAAGAGTTAGGATAGGTAAATAACCTATAGCTAACTAGAAATCCATGGTGACCAAGGTAAAGGAGAACTATCTGCCAGAGGACTATGAAATTCAACTTCATAGAAAGAGACAATGTCTGAAACAAAAGGACTTGGATGTGGCCTCTTATACAGAGGAATTTTAGAAGTTATGCCTTAGGTCCAAGATTCAAGAAGAGGAACCTATCAAGGTATACAGATACTTGGGTGGTCTAAAGTGGAACATCCAAGAGGAGATAAGTTTGTGGACTCCAATCACTGTTCACAAGTGCCACCAATTATCTCTAAATGTGGAAGAGAGGAACAAGAAGAAAGGAGACTCTAATATCAGAGGTAGAGGCAGAGGTAGAGATCAAGGGGGTCATAGAAGTGGTTATCAAGGCATAGGTAATGAATAAAGGAACCAAAGAGAGTCCAAATTGACAAAGCATGGAAATGAAACTACTCCAAGAGGGGGTTATACCTAAGGAAGAGGTACAAAAGGAGGCTCTATTAGAGGAAGGGGTTCTAGCAGAAGCAACTCATACTTTGCAAGTATGAAATGTTACAATTGTGGCCAATTAGGTTACCCTTCCTATAGGTGCCCAGATAAGCCCATTTCTTCTTAAAATAGAAAGAGGATTGCATTAGCTCAAGAGGAAAAAACAAGTGTCAAAGCTCTAAAGGTTGATCACATTGAATCAAAGATGGGAGAGAACTTGATGTTCAGAAGGTTTATGATTAGACAACTAGTTAAGGATGGGCCCAAACAGAGAAGAGCATTGTTTAGGATCAGATGTAAAATCCTTGGTAATGTCTACAAAGTGATAGTGGATTCAAGCTCCACAGACAACATTATATCAGAGGAAGCTATCAATAAGCTCAAGTTGACAAAGATACCTCATGTCAATCCTTACAAGCTGACATAGTTGAACAAGGGCCGGAGTGTGTTGGTGAATGAGAAAACTTGGGTGGAGTTTTCTATTGAAAGATACAAGGACAAGTTACTATGTGATGTGCTGCCTATGGATGCTTGTCATCTAATCCTAGCCATGCCTTGGAAATATGACAGGGGTGCAGTGTATGATGTGAAAGAGAACTCCATAGCTTTCAAGAAAGATAGGAGAACTTTTAAGATACAATCCTTGTTGGAGGAAGATGAGCCACAACCCAAGACCCCAAGTGTTTTGTTGAGTAGTAGAAAGGAGTTCATAAATGCCCTCAAAGATGAAGGGAGTGAAGGCTATGCCATATTGATTGAGTCTAAGGAAGAAGAGAAGCCCAAACAAGAACCAATGTCATCAAAAGTCAGAGAGTTGCTTGAAAAGTACAAGGATATTGTTAGTGATGGGAGTCCCACCACTTTTCCTCCTAGAAGAGTGATAAGTCATAAAATTTACTTTATACCTGGTGCATCATTGCCAAATAAGGCATCATACAAGATTACTCCAAACCAGAACCTAGAGGTGGCTAGATAAGTGCAGGAGCTCTTAGACCAAGGGCCAATCAAGAAAAGCATCAGCCCATGTGTTGTACCAATGGTCTTAGCATCCAAGAAAGGTGGTAAGTGGAGACTTTGTACTAATTATAGATAAATTAATAGGATCAAAATTAGGTACAAATTTCCAATTCCTAGGATAGAGGATTTGATGGACTGTCTTGGGGGGCAAAGTATTTCGCTAAGTTGGACTTGAAAAGTGGGTACCACCAAATTAGAATCAAAGAGGGGGATGAATGGAAGACAACTTTTAAGACTATTGATGGGTTGTATGAGTGGAGAGTTATGCCATTTGGCCTCACAAATGCCCCTAGCACATTCATGAGGCTCATGAATGAAGTGCTTAAGGACTTCATAGGGATATTTGTAGTACTATATCTAGATGATATACTTATTTTTAGTAAGATAGAAGAGGAACATGTGAAGCATGTGGAGATGGTGCTGAAGAGGTTGCAAGAAGAGAAGTTGCCAATCAACCTTGAGAAAAGTGAGTTCTTCGAGAAAGAACTTGTGTATTTTGCATTTTTTGTGTTCCAAGGGTCATTGAAGATGGACCTAAGTAATGTGGAGGCTATCCTAAATTGGCCCACACCAACCATAGTTACAGAAGTCAGGAGCTTTCATGGATTAGCCCAGATTTACAAAAAATTTATAAGGGATTTTACTGGTATTTGTGCACCAAAGCTAGACACCATTAAGGGTGGTCTAAAGACTAAGTTTAGATGGAATTATGGAGCACATAAAGCATTTGAAATGTTGAAGAAGAAAGTAGCAACACAACCTATCCTTAGACTCCCTAGTTTTGATCAAATTTTTACTTTAGAGTGTGATGCAAGTGGGATGGCAGTAGGGGGTGTGTTAATCCAAGAAGGTAGGCCAGTAGCCTTTTGCATTGAAAAGATAAATGAATCCAAGAAGAAATATTCTTCTTATGATTTGGAACTATATTCTTTGGTTCAGTCTCTTAGGAAGTGGAGACATTACTTGTTACCCAAATAATTTTTGGTGTTTAATGATAACTAGGCCTTGAGCTATATAAACACACAAGAGAAGATCAGTAACAGGCATTTGAAGTGGATGGAATACCTTCAAGCATTCACCTTCAAAATAAAGCACAAGAAGGGACAATTGAACAAGGTTGAAGATGCCTTTTGTAGGAGGTTGCTAACCATTCAGGAAGTTTAGTTGAAGAGCATTGGGATAGAGAGTTTAAAAGACCTCTATAGAGAAGATGAAGACTTTGGTGAAGCCTATAAGGTATGCCCTAATTCTTAGAATCACTTCCATAGTCAATTTTTTGATTTTACCTTGTAGAGTGGATTGTTGTTTAAGGGGAACCAATTGTGCGTCCCTAAGGGTTCAATGAGAGAAAATCTCATTCAGGAAAAGCATAATGGAAGCTTGAGTGGCCATTTTGGGGTGAAAAACACCATAGAGTTAGTTCAAAGGTTTTACCATTGGCCCAAGATGGTGAGAGATGTAACCAAGTATGTTGAACAATGTGTAGTGTGCATGAAAGCAAAAGGAGAAGCTAGAAATGCAAGTTTGTACCAAACTTTTCCAATCCATAATAGACCATGGGAGTGTGTTAGCATGGATTTCATTTTAGGGTTACCTAAGACAAAGCATGGCCATGACAGTATTTATGTTGTGGTAGACAATTTTAGTAAAATGGGTCACTTTTTCCCTTGTAGGACTACTCATTATGCTAGTAATATTGCACATTTATTTTTAAAGGAGATTGTACAAATCCATGGTCTACCCCTAAGTATTGTATCATATAGGGATCTTAAGTTCATGAGCCATTTTTTGAAAACAATGTGGGGTAGATTGGGTACCAAGTTTTCATTTGGTTCATCTTACTACCCTCAGACTGATGGCCAAAGTGAGGTGGTTAACAGAGTGTTAGGTAACTTGTTAAGATTCCTAACCAAGGAGTATGGGAAGATATGGGATGTGGTCATTCCCTAAGTAGAATATGCATACAATGATAGTGTTAATAGAACAACAGGTAGAAGCCCATTTGAAGTTGTTTATGGGATGCACCTAAGGGGTGTATGTGAGCTTAGAGACCTTGGAGCCATGGAGTATAGGAGTGGTCATGCTGAAGACTTCACTCAAACCATGAAAGAGATCCAAGAGCAGGTGAAGAAGACTCTACTGGAGTCTACCCAAAAGTTGAAGGAAAAAGTAGATGAGAAGAGAAAATATGTTCAATTTGAGATAGGGTATTATTTTATGGTACATCTAAATAATTCTAGATTGCAGGAGGGTATGCCTACCAAACTATAGATGAAGAGAGTGGGACAATGCAAGATATTAGCCAAGTATGGGGCTAATTCCTATAAGGTGGATCTACCTACTGAATTGATCATCTCACCTGACTTCAATGTGGTAGACTTGATAAAGTTTAAAAGACCTTTGACAGAGATAGATATGAACAGATAAGAGGTTGGCAGGGATGTAGAACCAGAGGCTTTACCTCCCAAGATGCAGACAAAAGCAAGTAAGGTGTTAGATTCAAGGGTCAAGAAGAATACCAGTCATAAGGTGTACATGGAACACCTCATCAAGTGGAAACACAAACCAGAGTCAGAGGCAACACGGATTGCAGCTATAGATTTCAAGAAGATGGGCATTCTTGAAGACATTGTGTCCACAGGAGTGAAATGACTTTCCTTTGTGGGGGAGTATGGTGCAAGAGAACATAGGTAAGTCTAGATGGTAACCTAGGGATCCTAGTTTTATTTTGTCTTGTAGTGGTCTTATCCAAGCCACTAGTGAAATAATAGGACTAGATAGGTCCTCGGGTGTATTGATTTGGTTAGAAGACCAAACTAGATCATTTCATGTTTAGAAAGTAATGATTTGTCCAAATTAGGTATATGTTCCAAGAATGGTGGAACCATGGATTTTATGCTTGTTAGAGTCTAGGAGGGATAATTTGAGGTCTAATAGGAACTTTATTACATTTGGATAAGTTTCATGGTGTGTTGACCAAGTTTGAGTGCAAGAATCAAAAAGTTGTAAAAGTTGTCAATGTTGTCATTGACAACATTGACAACATTTCTTGCAATAATGCATCTTCAAGAATTTGGTTGTATAACTTTTAGAAAAATTTGGATTTTTTCCATGTTCAAATATATAAGGCCTCCCTTGACCTGTGTGTGGGTTTGGATGAAGTTTGTAAATCAGTGTACGAACTATGTAATTGGAAAATTGGTTACAATTGAGCATTTTGTACACATTTTGGATTTTAATGGATTAAACTATGCACTGTGACTTTTCCATGATATATTTTATGTAATTAATTTATTCTACATGTGATTAGTTAGTATTTTTGTTCTAGTTTCATTTCTTTTGTAAATACTTTTGTTTTGCACATTGTTGTTGGTCTGAACCAGACAATTTTTGCAAACGGGGTCATAGCTCATCATTCCATTATAGCACTTGTATAGGCTCTTGGAATGGGTGAGGCGACTCCTTGTGCTATATGTGTGGATAATTTTGGGCGCTAGAAATCTTATTTTCTAATTTTACAGTGATGCCCTAGGCAAGCCAGAGATGCATGGCTAGGGATCACAATGAATTGTAGAGGCAATATATGTGATTGAAAGCATTGGTTGCTTCAATTAGAGGATGTGGAGAGGAGGAAATGTGTATGGAGAAGCCCCAAATCCAATGGGAATCTCTAGTGATTATTTCTTCATGGTGAAAACTAAAGCCCCGATGGATATGCTCATTGTATGGTGAAACCCTTAAATATAGGCTTGCAAATTGGAACCCTCTGTACGGACAGTTTGGGAAGGCAAGACCTAGAAAATACTTTAGGTCTTTGAAAAGGGTTTCAAGATATAGAGTTATTTTTTAATCTTGTTAAGAATAATTTCAAGTTATATGCAAAAAGGTTCCTAATTAGGCCTAATGCTTGTAGCCCTATTTTAGTGAGTTTGGAGCAAGTTCTTGAAGTCGTTTAGAGTTTCATTGAAAACTAAGTTGATAGGAATTGTCTTAGATATAATTGCCTTGTTTTTTCCCTTCCTCTCCATTGGTGAACAGTGATAGCCTTATTGGATCACTTGGTGTCCAGATGAAAGAAGATAATCATGGGGCTTATGATTGATTGAGTTGATTTCCTAAATGGTGTTGACAAGTTGAATAGGTGAAGGATTTGAGTAGAGAATCCTTGGAAGATTAGGGTTAGCTAAGAAACATAATAGGATAGAGAAGTGGCCTATAGTATACCATAGTAGAAGATAGGGTTGTGAGAAAAAATTGTCATTACATCATCTTCCTTCTCATAAATCAAGTCCCCTATATGTTCCATACACAATGGTTAGGATAAATCCTTTTTTAATGTTATTTAGACAATTTCTATTTCATCACCACTAGTTTTTGATAGAATTATATCTTGTGTTTCAATGTCCTTCACCAAGTTAGGAACGTCTAGAAGAATATTCTCAATTAACTGATCTACATAAAATATGTCATTTCCTTGTATTGGTTCATCATATTCTGCATGAAATTTTTCTTCTTGGGCTACTATTGCCTTTATCTATAGTATCTCTTTCCATGTTTCAACCATTTCATCATTTCCACCCTATGTCATCAATTAGAAGTCTAGCTACTCTGCACTTAATTTTGAATTTATGATTGTGAGAAGTAATCATTATCTTATCATATTTGAAACACAATACAAGTTGTACTTGAATAAGTGCTCTCTCAATGATCTCTCTATCCAACTTTAATGAAACTCTCTATCTAGAATCAATTACCTCATAGAGCTCATTGGGGATGCAAGAATGTATTTCCAAAGGTGTTCTACAAAATTTATGAAATGATACAAAATTTCATCTTCTGTCTTCTTCTTATCTTCATTACTTGTGAAGGTGTATCCATTACCAACATTAGATAGTCTACCATTGTCCACAATACCTTTTACAATACCATCAATATAAAAGGCCATCTTTGTTTCACCATTCTTCTTCTATTTAGAGGCATCCTTATCTGATTTTGTCCCTTCTTCACCAACTAATTTTTGCTTCCTCTTGTAAGTTTTCTTTGGAGTAGAAATGTGTTATCTTTTCTTCCTTGAAGATTCCCTTTCAAACTTAACTTCACTAGTAGCTAGTTTTTTCTAATTTATCTTATCTTCAGTTAGGGTTGCAGTGGTGTGAGATGTTCCTACATCACTACTTCCAAACTTTTGCTTTAGGTTAGATACCATTCTTCTATTTTTTCTTTCAATGACTGGTTTCAACAATTCCTTTTGAATTTTAGAGACAACTTCATCACAAGTTCAAAATAGATGTGCTTGTTTGTCCAAGGGTTTTGTCAAAAACTCATTAACATGAAAAGTTACTAAATTAATTTCAACTTCATAACCCATAGGATGAATCCAACATGTCCTAGGTTCCACAACTTGAAAAATACATGAATCAGTGTCTACAAGAAAAAAATATCATTCTTGCACTTATTTACATTGCTAGTTGTAATCCTTTCTCATTTATGCATTCTAGATTGGAAAATTTTGAAATAACCCCACATGACCTTATTGAAACTATTCCCTAATTCCTTTATGAATTCACTTATTTTCATAACTACCAACTTTTCCTTTAACCATGTAACATTTCCTTTACCGGGGAAGAACTTTTGAATATAGAAAAACATACATACCAATACGGCTCCATACTTAAATGATTATCTCTTGTCTCTCTTTATCCTTTCCATGTTTTTAATGAATTGGATTATGATCATCTCACATAGATCATATATTGAATCATCCTTCACAATGTGATAGGCAGCATGAATAGCTCCACCGGGCACACTGTTAGCTCAACTAAACTAGTAAACTTTGTATCCTATTACAATGGATGTGAAATGAACTTCCTTATCTGCAATATGATCAATTTTTATTTCTGTCATGTCTAGTTTGGATTTGGTTAGTTCATTAACTAGATGAGTAGCCACCATTCTCAATGTACATTCCAAACCTTGTGCTAAAAATCCTCTAACTTTTTGAATCAATGCCTTCAAAATCTTGTGTGTTCTTTCCATCCATATGAATTGATCATGCACTCTACTCAATACATAAAAAATACAATTGGAATGGAATTTGGTAGGAATATCCACAACATAAGTTAGATATTCTCCTATAGATGTTTATGCTCAACTTTAAACTTTCCATTGATGCACATACCCTTGTATTCTTTTTGGATTCCTTCAGCTCCCAATTATTTGATTCAAAATTGGATATAAGAAAAAACATCACACCATAAGGAATAGTGGGTAGGGCACCAAACATATCAATCTCAACTAATTTTCTTGGATGCAGTTTGAATACGGATCGAGGTTCCTCATAAATGCTCACAAGAATTGGTGTATCAATGTTTTCTACCATTACGACCAACTCCAATAGCACACAATTATAACCATCGACTAAAATGATATCTTGCAATAGACAGGTTAGAGTTTCACAAAAACTCGATATGAAATAAACTCTAGATCTCAATAAAAAGTAACCTTTTGCACAAAGTATCTTAAGATAACTCTCAAATTATCAACTGAAAGTAAAAGAGTGAGATGAGAATTTACTTGACCCTTTATATAATGTTAGAGAAATAGACATTGCATACTTCAATGGTAGGAATAGTGGCATATCACTGGTTAACAAGTACCCACTAGTTGGTGCTCAACCAAGAGTAATAGCTGCTATCAAATAGATATTGACTTTGAAATCTCAGTGCAGTCTATACACAATCTCAAATACAAAATCATAGAAACTTAAACCATAATGTGCATATGTCTCTTTTCTTCTCTTGAGTCTAGGGGATCAGTAATGGATTTGTCTTTAAGTTATCCCCCTAAGAAAATAATATTCTTAGTTTACCGATGGAACTTCCACATTTTTTGAACTTATAGACTTCTCATCCAACTCAGCGGAATTAAGTTCACCTTTATTTACCCATGTCTTCTTCATATCACTCCTTATTCATCAATATTAGCAACATGCTTTCCTTTTCCATCTTCTGACTGATGAGGAGATTGGTTCTTAAACTAACATTCTTTAGCTAGGTGACCTATCTTATGACAGTCATAACATGCCATATTGGTTGACTTCCAAAGATCAACATTACCTCTCATAGTTCTCATTGTGCATTTTATTGCTAGGTGTCCATAGGTACCACATACAAAACATGTAGTGTTGAATTGTCTTTCCCTTCTACCAGTATTCATTGATGGAACATGTGACCTTGGTGCATATACTCTTGACCAACAATTTTCCTCTTTGTGTCCATATTTGTTGCATGAAAAATAGTATCCATCAAAGTTACCCCCATTGGAACTATTGCTAGATCTAAAATCATATGCAACATGACCATACTTTTGATAATCTAACAATAACTATTAAAAGAGTAAGGTTTATTCATCGGTTTTCTCCTACATATATTTTCATTATGACCAAGCTTTCCACAATTATAGAAAGTAGGTTTGTTAGGTCTCTTACCTGACTTCATTGGATCTTCCTTCTGATATTTCTGTGCCTCCTTAGGTTCAGCTTTAGAGCACTCTCCAACTTAAAATTTTCCTTTTCCTGAATAACCTAGATCGATTGTATCTTTGTGTCTTTGTTGAATCTTCATTTGTCCATCAATCTTTTGTGAGATTTCATTGTATTTTCTCATTTTTTCATTTGCTTATTTCTCAGTTTCTAATTCTTTCCTCAATGACTCATTCATCTTCATAATTATTTTATTCTCAACTAATACTTGAAGGTTCTTTGTAGCAGTATCCTGCATTTTTTTATATATAGGGTAAATTCATGTCTTAGTTTGACAAGCTCTTCACCTTTTAATTTAGGGCGTCATCAGCAACTTTGTTGGAAACTTCTACACTCCTTTTTCCTTCTAGATCTTCACACATCCTGAAAGACTGACTTTCAAGTTCTCTTTTCATATTAGCCATATGTTCTTTGTGCTTCTTGTTATTTTCCAATAGATTCTCTACTATTTCTTCATATTATTCAGATGTACTTCCTTCATACAATTGTTCTATGTAGTCTTAACTTTCACTCAGTTGATCAAAAAGTTCTCTCCACTTTGCAAGAGAGTGTCTCAACTTTTCCTTTAGCTCCTTTCTCATCTTGTTTGCATTATCAAGTTGCATCTCATACATATACTCTTCCATAATAGTGGATCTTTTGCCAAGCTGTTAGACTTATCACCAAAAGGACCTAGGCTCTAATACCAATTGTTGGAAATGATAGGTACTTTGAGGGGGGCGGGGGTGAATCAGTACAAACATATATTGAGATAATTCAACCAATGAACTAAATAACTATTGTAATGCTTTCCAAACCTATAAAGAAAGTCGTTGATGCAAATATAAATAAAATAGTAGTAAAAAGAATCCACAAATTCAACACACATAACACATTTATTTTCATGTGGAAACCCTTGTAAGAGGGAAAAGAAACATGGTGGGGATGACACCCACATGCCCAATACTGCAGTATATGATTTTTCCCTGTTAGGAGCAACAAATACCCTTTCTGAGGGTTCACCTAGTTATAAGTGACTAGTACACTATTAGGAGTACAATAAGATCATATATGACCTACCTCGCGAGAGGATTTAAAACCTTAATGAAGAAGTCACCCTATTAAAGGATTTACAAAAATAACTTGTTAGAGTTCACCAGGTTAAGGAATTTTTCTTGATGCAACTATTAGGGAACAACAAGATTTGTGATCTAAATGTAGCACTAATTTCTTGTCAGATCCTATACGCTCTCTATATATTGTAAATTCTCTCTTCTCTCTGATCACAATATCAACTTGAAATCATAAAACCCTAATCACCCAAAAAAACTCTTGCAATTTTTCTTACAAACATAAACTTCCTATTTTTCAATATGGGAAGTTCCTATATATAAACAACTTGCACTGACTTAAAATTGATCTTCAAATTTATTTTGTGAGATAACATCATGTGTCAAATTGATAATCTTGATGAAAGAGATGATTTCTCATGACCGTGTTAGGTCAAGATAAGATCTGCAAGTTTATATCTTCAAGGTAGTCAAACATGTTTTGACTCCTCCAATGCAACACTTCAAATTTGTCTTAAATGCTTGCATCAATCTTGTAAATACCAATACATTGGATGTATAACATTTAGTCCACATCACAATATCATTAGAAATGATCATATATACTTTACCACTCACGGATCTGTGATCTACTAACCAATTGATCAAGAACATAAGAGTTCTACCTGTCTTAGTATCTGTGATACTCAAAACTCTATCACTGCTCAATAAAATAAGTTATGGTTGGAACCACATTGCAATATTAAATTGTTGAAGCTATATCTATGACCACTCCTCAGAATTTTGTTTGTACCATGACCACCACCAAAGTGATGTTTTGCACAGTCTATTAATCCTTTGGACTTAAGAAAATTTTAGTATACCTTCTTACCGATTGTATCTTCACTTCACCTATAGTATAACATGACTGTACATCACTTGATTAACATGTACTTACTTAGTTGATATCAATGACAACCAAATAAAAATCTGTCAACACAATACCAAATACCAACAATACATAATACCAACATGGGGAAGTGGAGGAGATTGTTCTGATATAAATTATTAATATTTTTCTTCTCCCTGAAATAATTGATGGTATGATTTTTTAGTTTCTTCCATTACCTCCATTTTCACCTCATGTGTAACTTTTAGTTTCTCCAACATTATCTTGTGTACTCTTTGTTTTGTCTAGAGATATGTAGTTAATTTTTATTTAAGCTTTTGAAATTGAGGAGGTGTCATATCTAGGACCAACATTCGAATAGATAAATTATTCAACTTATTCTCTTATTGGGTGATTTTTTCTCTAGTCATCTACTCATGAAGTCCTCTAGGGATATTTTGTTGGATATCATGTACTAGATTAGTTCTCTCTATAATGTTCTTGTTAGATATATGCATTGCTGGGTATTTCTCTAGTATTTTCCTGAAAAGTCTTTTCTCTTATAGGAGCTATCTAGTTTGTTTTCTTTTAATAGATGGATTTATTTTTATGTGCTCTCAAATCCAGTAGAATCCTCTTTAGTGATTTGAATTTCCTCCTTAGTGTCAATTTCCAATTTCATTGTTATGTGTGCTTGTTGCTTCTTCCTTGGTTTCTTGTCTACACTCATATGAAGTAGGGATTTTGTTACCTCTTGTGTTGATGACTCCTATTTCTCTAGTGTGGTGGGTAATTTTATTTTAACATAATAACTAATGTTGGATTTTGTGGGTGCTATCAGTGGAGTTCCCCTTTTTCTTATCAAAATGCTTCTTATAGCTCTCTAATTCCTTTGATTGTTCTTGACTTCTCTAAGATGATGTCAATGTTATATTTTAATATTTTCTTTGGTAAATTGGTCTTATGCCTATGATTACCCTTAGTCTAGTTCTTAATAAAAATAATTAGTGTTCCCCTTTCAAGAGTGGAGAGAGATATAGGCCTAATTTATTAGGCTATAGTTGATGATGATGTGGCATAGTATCTCATATAACTAGAAAATTCTTATAATTTAGGGGCATATATTTATTTCATGCATGGTGGGAGTAGGATGTGCCTCTATAGTTTTATGCACTAGATTCCCTAAAGGAGTAGCCCATCACAAGAGATAATTGTTAAGATGCCTCTCCAAAAAAATATTGTCAATAGATATTAGCAAGATAGAGAACTACATATGGTATAATTATTATGTTAATTTTTTATCTTCATTTATTCTATTTTTTTTTATGTATATGTGATTTTGTGAAAAACTATGATATTTCTAGGAGTGTATTTTGGAAAGTGGTTCATTCAGAAGTGTTCCGGAACACATTAGGGTTGTAATTTATGGCAACACATCAGTTATGAATGATCTCTTAGAGTGAAACACAGTTTTGGAGTTAAGGCTTGTAAAATGACTAAGTCCAGAAATCAGTTTACGATGTACAAGACTACAATTTTTGGTAGAGAACACTGTATATGATGAATGAAGAGATGCAAGCTTAGAGGAAGATATTTTGGGCTATGATAGACCTTTATTTAAGGTCACTTGATTTTTGGAATTCAGAAATGAAAGATACAGATGTTTGAAGACATGCGAAGACAATGATACATCAAGACAGAGTCGTTGAATGGTCGTGATGATTAAGGGAGTATAATGTGGAATCCAAACGTGCTATGTTGGATTTGGATTTTTTATTGCCCATATTTTTATAGTGTATGATTTCCGACTTTGTATTTACTTTTTGTATAAGATTTGGTTCCATTTTGAGATGTATTTGGAAGCCGACTGGGTATGTAATAATGTATATATACGAAGAGATTTTGAGAAGAAAAGTATGGTAAATGTGTGAATAGATGAAAGGATGCATGGTGATTTTAGAATTAGACAAATTATGCGAGCTACAACTGGAACTACCTAAGCATAGTTGAAGCTTGTTTATTTTCATTTTGATAAAGCATTGTAACATAGACATATTTATGATTGTATGAGCAGTGAGCTCAGTGTATAGCTTTAATAGGTTTTCATATTTCTTTAATAAGGAAATGCACTAATTAAATATTAATCTCCTAAAAGGGATAGTATAAGGTGGTCCCACAATAGTGTGTCCCACTTTTTGGCCAACTTTGACACTTAGATCAACATTTTGAGAAAAAACTTCACTTTCGAACACCTTTTGCCACAAAACTATTAGGAATTTGAAGATGATGTAAACTAGAGTCTTTTAGCATTTACTTTCTAGTTTCTAAATATATTTAAAAAAAAAAAAACATTTTTCCTTCTCCTTAGAAAAGTAGTTTGTGTAAAAAAATAGTGTTTTTAAGGAGTGACTGTCACTTGGATTAGCATAATTTTAAAAAAAAAATGATAATGATGTAATTTTTTTGAGGTTGTATTTTTAACTTACATATATAAAGGATGCAATTGGTTTCATTCATTTTGGGTCAATATTTCATAGTTTATTAAGTTCTAAAGTGACAATAATTATAATTTAGACATAGGTTCTTTTGGATCGCTCTAACTTGATCTATATATATTGAAATTCATTTTTTTATTTTTTTCATAGAAAGGTAACACAAATACTCTTTTCCTACATATGTTTCATAATTTTTGTTTGTAAGTTACTATTTTTCTAGAAGCCTCGAAGAGACAGGTTGTTGAATGACCAAATGACCTATGTTTAGTTAAAGTGAAATTTGAAAGTGACAATGAACTTAATATGTATTAAAATTATATTCATTAGAAACTTTCTATGACTAGCATCATTTGATATCATGTGTTTCATAAAATCATCTTATTTGGTCCTTGTTCGAGGCCTTGAAAGGCCATTTTTTGGAGTTTTCTTTTTTCCTTGGGACAAAATTTCAAATTTGGGGTCTTCGCTCGAAGACCCGCTTCACATGAAGGTTTCTAGAGGGGTTCGTAGGAATGGGTCTTTTCTTGAAGAGCCCCATGGTAAAATTATGGTGGGAAACTCCGCGCTCGAATTTGACCCAGCCTAGTTCGCCGAACTAGGTCGGCTACTTATGATTTTTTTTTCAAAATTTTGATTGGTATAAAAGTAAATCTTTTTTTTTTCATTTTTCACCAAATTGAAATAAGTTAATTCACATTTTCTATTATGGATAAATTTTTACAAAAGTGTTTTTTTGAAGGAGAATTTCTATTTGTATTTTTTTCAAAGGCATAATTTTGGAGAGGATAATTATTATCATAGTGATTTTTTCTATGACATTTTTTGAAGAGGATAATTTTTCTTGCCGATCTTTTGGAAGACATTTTTGGAGAGAAGAAATGAGGAACAAGAAGGGAGGACAAGTTAATTCTTCTAGAAAAAGGTCACCTGGTACCGAACAAAGAAATCGTGAAGGTGCATTGACATATTATCATAAAACTAAGGAAGGTATGGACCTAGACCTCTAACTTTACATACCTAAATTTTATGGACCTATATGATTTATTTTTCTCTAATTTGATTTATTTTTATGCATGTAGCTCCCAATCAACATGATCAAGGTGAAGGAAAAGATCAAGTGGGAGGGTCAAGTGAAGTTGAAGAATTTCACATTGAAGAAGGGTCGAGATCACTCCCTATGGAAGCTCAAGTAATGGATGTTGGAGAAGGGTTAGGATAATTTGCTCCTACTAGTATGGATGAACTTATAAATCTAGCTCAAACTATAAAGAGAAATTTTAATTATATAAACTTAGATCATTTACTTACAATGGATGTGGAGAATTTGAGATCAATTGCTAATGTTCAACCTTTAAGTATTTCTAAGAAGACGTCAATGAATATGATAAAAAGAGAAATATTGGCTAAATTTGATAATTTTGAAACACTTAAACAAGCCCAATTTCTTTCAGTTATACTTATAAATAAAAATTTGGAAGGGGCATTAAAATTATTGGGTATAGACACAACATTAAAGAAGAGAAAATTTGTTGACATGCAAACTAATATGATTGAAAATCTTAGGAAAGGTTTGAACTAGGTAGGGAAGTGATCTTGAACTAAAGATAAGACCATTACAAGAAAAGTTATGTTGATATCCATTGTAGGTAACACTATGCTCCGAAAAAGACAAATATCAACACTTTCATCTCGGATTGGTTTTAGTAGGAAAAAATATCATGATATGTTAATAGGAGAGTTATTTTGGATGATAGAGCCTTGGAAGACAATTTGGAAATCATGTTTAGAGCTCCTAATTTTGATTAGATTGATGAAGGAATCGAGAATTTGGTCACATTATTTTGGAATTATAATACCCATCCTTCATCAAGCAATAGAGATGTTATTAGACATAGAATTGTAGATAATAAATATAAACATCATACAAAATATTGGTTGGAAACAACACATAATGAAATGTATGTGTCATTTTGTAGTTCAAGTCCTAATATAAAGATTGGGCAAACATTGTTTGAAAGATTGAAGCCATATTATGTCGGGACAAACAAAGTGTTTGAAACTTGTTTTTGTCATTATCATATTGAATGTTATCTCCACTATCAGGTTTTTTGAAATTTTGTAGAAGAAATTTATAGTTTCAAAAATTCTCCTCCTATTAGACAAAGTGAGTTCATCTCATCCATTTTATGTGAAAAAAGAGATGATGCAGCTAGTCAAATAAATTGCATAAAAGGAATATGTGAAAAATGAAAACATTGATGTAACAAAGATGGTAAATTACAAGAGTTACAAATATGTAAATAATGAAACAAAATTTGGGAAAGAATCCAAAAGGTTAGAATATGTTGAAGGGGAGATAACTGTTGGAGTAATTATGGACAAATTTAAAAAATTGATTCAACCCTACATTCATCATGTTTTTTTTGCAAAGTGGAAAGCACAACAATTCCAAACATTGAGAGACAGTTTCCCAATTGGAACTATTGTATCAGTTGTTTATTTCACAAAAAACTATTACTTTTTTCATCAAAAGGAAATTCAATTAGAATACTATTTTTCAAATCAAATTACTATTATAGTACATGTGTGTTATCAACACACACAATTAGATTTAGATGGTTTTCAGAGCACATTTGAAACATGAGTCATCAAGAAGGAATATCATTTTTATATAAGTGATGATAAAGAGCATGAAATTCATTATGTAGAACACTCCTTCAAGATATTTTTTGCAAATTTGATAGAAAGAAGCATAAAAATTGATAAAGAATATGTTTGGCCAGATGGATGTGTTGCACAATTCAAATCATCTAGACTGTTTTATGCATTATGTAGATATCATCATGTAATGAAAACATACCACATGTCTAGATTTTCTTTGAGAGTGGACATGGAAAAGGTGAACATGAGGGAGCTGGAGCTTGCATCAAACGTGCTCTACAAAAGTATCAAATGAATTAAAGGGAGTTCATATAAAATTGTACATGATGTTGTTGAATGGTGCAAGACATTTTTTTGCACCAAATGAGAATGACACATCATTAGGAACAACTCAAGCGGTACCACATAGAAAATTTTGGGAGATAAAAGGTATGCATACATTTTTACATTATTCATGTGTGATATATATATTTATTCAAGTGTTTAAATTTTACATTCTTTATTAAAATTATATTTAGAGAACATTATATATGCATATGTTCAGGTGTGGATAGAAAAATTATGCATGGTTTCAGGAGGATAGAAAAGACGTGATCTTTGTATTCAATTATGAGTACAAATTGTCGCAATTGGACGTTGAACACGAGGGACTACTCATGCTTTTTTTGTCACTGAATTACTCACAATTATGAGGAGTGCATCAATCAATAACATGGATATGTAGGTGCATGGAATAGATAGTGACACTAGTTGTTACTAATACATTTGATAGAGATGATACATGGCTCTAGACCATCTCCAAGGAAACATCACCCGAGACCTCGGCTCTCAACTCTTGAAAAATACTGTCAATAACATGTGGTGTGAAGGAAGACTGAGATCTCAATCTTGCAGCCATGTCCTCCAAACTCCTCAATACAATGATACAAATATATCTGTATATGCCAGACTCAGATGTACGAATGGACTCTCTAAGTTGATCTATCTCCGATTGAGCAATCTAAAAAATAGTCAAAAGATCAGGAGTGCAAGGTACATCCCGAGCTGGTACATCCTGAGTGGCCATCTAAATGTAACATGTGAAATTTAAGTGTTAACAATTAATTACTTGATTACATGTTACAAATGCGTATAAAATGGAAAAAAATATCTGAATATATAAAATTATACTTAAATTTACAATACTATTTGAGTTCTACATGGGTTCTTAAAGAGTTTTATGTCACAATAGGGGTCCTAAAGTGTCCTAGGGTGTACTAATAGTCCTAAAGGGTCCCTGGATGTACTAATTGGTATTAATAGGTCCTATTAGGTCTTAAGTGGTCTTATTATGTCTTAAGGGTCCTAAGGATTCTTAAAGAGTTCCAATAGGTCATCCTAGGTATCTTAAAGGGTTTTACTTGGGTTCTTAAAGAGTTTTATGTCACAATAAGGGTCCTAAAGGGGCCTAGGGTGTACTAATAGTCCTAAAAGGTCCTAGGATGTACTAATTGTCCTAAAGGGTCCTTATATGTACTAATTGGTATTAATAGGTCCTATTACTCTAATTATGTCTTAAGGGGTCCTATTACGTCTTAAGTGGTCCTATTCTAGATCTCAATGATTCTAAGGGTTATTAAAGAGTTTTATGTCACAATAGGGGTCCTAAAGGGACCTAGGGTGTACTAAGAGTCCTAAAGGGTCCTTGGATGTACTAATTGGTATTAATAGGTCCTATTAGGTCTTAAGTGGTCTTATTAGGTCTTAAGGGTCCTAAGGGTTATTAAAGAGTTCCAATAGGTCATCCTAGGTGTCTTAAAGGGTTCTAGTTGGGCTCTTCAAGAGTTTTATGTCACAATAGGGGTCCTAAAGGGTCCTAGGGTGTACTAATAGTACTAAAGGGTCCTAGGATTTACTAATTGTCCTAAAGGGTCCTTGGATGTACTAATTGGTATTAATAGGTCCTATTACTCTAATTAGGTCTTAAGGGGTCCTATTATATCTTAAGTGGTCCTATTCTAGGTCTTAAAGGTCCTAAGGGTTATTAAAAAGTTTTATGTCACAATATGGGTCCTAAAGGGACCTAGGGTGTACTAATAGTTCTAAAGAGTCCTTGGATGTAATAATTGGTATTAATAGGTCCTATTAGGTCTTAAGTGGCCATATTAGGTCTTAAGGGTCCTAAGGGTTCTTAAAGAGTTCCAATAGGTCATCCCAGGTGTCTTAAAGGGTTCTTCTTGGGTTCTTAAAGAGTTTTATGTCACAATAGGGGTCCTAAAGGGTCCTAGGGTGTACTAATAGTCTTAAAGGGTCCTAGGATGTACTAATTGTCTTAAAGGGTCCTTGGATGTACTAATTGGTATTAATAGGTCTTATTACTCTAATTAGGTCTTAAGGGGTCCTATTAGGTCTTAAGTGGTCCTATTCTAGGTCTTAAGGGTCCTAAGGTTTCTTAAAGAGTTTTATGTCACAATAGGGGTCCTAAAGGGACCTAGGGTGTACTTATAGTCCTAAAGATTCCTTGGATGTACTAATTGGTATTAATAGGTACTATTAGGTTTTAAGTGGTCTTATTAGGTCTTAAGGGTCCAAAGGGTTCTTAAAGAGTTCCAATAGGTCATCCTAGGTGTCTTAAAGGGTTCTACTTGGGTTCTTAAATATTTTTATGTCACAAAAGAGGTCCTAAAGGGTCCTAGGGTGTACTAATAGTCCTAAAGGGTCCTAGGATGTATTAAATGTCTTAAATGGTACTCGGAAGTACTAATTGGTATTAATAGGTCCTATTACTCTAATTAGGTCTTAAGGGGTCCTATTAGGTCTTAAGTGGTCGTATTCTAGGTATTAAGGGTCCTAAGGGCTCTTAAAGAGTTTTATGTAACAATAGGGTCCTAAAGGGACCTAGGGTGTACTAATAGTCCTAAAGGGTCCTTGGATGTACTAATTGGTATTAATAGGTCCTATTAGGTCTTAAGTGGTCTTATTAGGTCTTAAGGGTCCTAAGGGTTCTTAAAGAGTTCCAATATGTCATCTTAGGTGTCTTAAAGGGTTCTACTTGGGTTCTTAAAGAGTATTATGTCATAATAGGGGTCCAAAAGGATCCTAGGGTGTACTCATAGTCCTAAAGGGTCATAGGATGTACTAATTGGTCTTAATAGGTCATATTAGTCCTATTAGGTCTTAAGGGTCCTAGGAATTCTTAAAGAGTTCTAATAGGTTATTCTAGGTGATTTAAAGGGTCCTACTTGGGTTCTTAAAGAGTTTTATGTCACAATAGGGGTCCTAAAGGGTCCTAGGATGTACTAAGGAGGTCCTTCAAGGATAATATTTTAACATCTAAATGTACATGAATAACATTTATACATAACTCTAGAATGTATGTACATATTTAGAGAGAGAGAGAGAGAGAGAGAGAGAGAGAGAGAGAGAGAGAGAGAGAGAGAGAGAGAGAGCTAATANTAGAGAGAGAGAGAGAGAGAGAGAGAGAGAGAGAGAGAGAGAGAGAGAGAGAGAGAGAGAGTCCTAATATAACTAACTAAAAAATATGTTTTTAATAATTTCTATAAGATCTTAATGTTTTCTAACATTTCTACTATGGTTTCTAATGTTTTCCAAATATTTTCTAACATTCTACTACGGTTTTCTATCATTTTCTAACATACTACTACAATTTATAACATTTCTTAACATTCTAATATGGTTTTCTAACATTTTCTAACATATTATTACTATATTATAACATTTTCTAACATTCTACTATGGTTTTCTAACATACTAAGTTACAATTTTCTAACATTTGCTAACATATTCTAACATTTCTACTATGATTTTCTAATGTTTTCTAACATTTTCTAACATTCTACTACAATTTTCTAACATACTACTACAATTTTCTAACATTTGCTAACATCCTACTACAATTTTCTAACACTTTCTAACACACTACTATAATTTTCTAACATATTCTAATATTTCTACTAGAGTTTTCTAATATTTTCTAACATTTTCTAACATTTTACTACGATTTTTTAACATACTACTATAATTTTATAACATATTCTAAATTTCTACTATGATTTTATAACATTTCTACTAACTAAAAATTATTTAAAACAAATAAATAACTAAAATAAATAGAAAGCATATAATTTACAATAAAAAAAAGAGAAAAATATTTGTACCTGATACCAATAATAATCAGAAGAAGTAAAAAAATCTCAGGATGTGTTGATGTCATACTAGACGTCACTAGTTCGCTCTAAGCCCTGGGTCCACAAGATCTCCAATAGTGAATTGTGAAAATGAAATGAGCAGCCATAAATATATAAAAAATCCAGTCAAAAATGGCTTCGCTTGAAGGGGGTGTTCGAGCGAACTACCTTACGTGGGGTAGTTTGTGCAAAGGGGAGTCTTCGCGTGAACACCCCCACATAAGGTAGTTCTTGTGAAGTCTATTAACCCCTTCGTGCGAACAGGGGTCTTCGAGCGAAGGCAGTAAAATTGAAAAATATTTGGAAAGACAGATTTCCTTCATCCCAAAAAAGTGGGACACACTATTGTGATATCACCCTATACTTTTAGTGCACATTTGTGAGTACCATCCCCACTGGGGTTTTCTCTTGCCCAAGGTTTCCTTGAGAACAAACTCATGGTTTTATGAGTTCTATGTTTTGTATTTATGTTCATTTCCAAAATTATCTAGTTAAGTTGAAATTTGATAAGTTTAATTTTAAAGTGTTGTAATACTGATTCACCCCCCTCTCAATATTACTTAATCCTAACGGTGTCATGATTTTGGTTTCCTTGATTTGATTTATGGTAGAGTATGTCACTATATGATCATTGTTTCACCAATAAATTGTATTAGTCAAGAGCATACTCATGCTAGATGATTTGTTCCATTATTCAATCATGTGAGATAGGCCTCAATTGTCTATAAAGTTAAAAAATAGAGATGTGTAAGTATATTGACATAGGGACGTCATGGATATCAATATATATAAATCTTATAGTAAGAGTGATGATAAAATAATTGAGGAAAACAAGTTTTATTGGAGCAAGATATACTAGAGAGAGATGTACATAGTGGGAAACCTAATAGGAAACGATCATACCCTCTAGAAACTCATTCTACGCCCTCATAACAAAAGAGTTAGATAGAGTATGAATTATGACACACAAGTAGTGAGAAAATGTAAGAAAGTATCACGGGGAGTTTAGGAAGCTTTATTATATGAACATCGTGTTGCAAGATAAGTTAGGAGCTAGATCTCGTTCACATATGTATCTATACATGGAATGATAACATTTTTTAGGATAAGTTGGGGTGAGATTATCTAGGGTACCCTCACTAACCCTAATTTTTAACACTATTGTGGTTGATATGTGAATTTTTTTTTATTTACTCTCATAAATTTGGTAGGACACGTGATGTAAATATTTTTCATATTTGGAGGATCTTTTTCCATGATATATACCAAGGACCATAATTTTTTTTAAATGAATGTTTAGGAGGAGGTGATGGTTTATTTTTAGGCATAGTACTTTTAGGACCACTTTAAGATATTCATACCTCCTTTGCATCATTATATACCTTTGGTACTTTTTTTTTTTATAAATAGATGGATCCATATAAAGAGATGATATTCCTTATTCTTTTTTAAGATCAACATGATAGTAATTTTAACACCACAAAAAATAAAGGTATCACCTTATACATAGTTATTGTCATGGTCTAGAGGATGATTTTGTATGATACAAAATTATTAAATGCATCAATTAGTTATATTTTTATATGGTTTAGGATCTATGGATATATGATAGATTTATTTTATGAATATTTTTTTAACATAGAAATAAATGAGAAACAATGAATTTGCTATCTTATGTAACAATGGATGCGTAAGGAGGATATTATAAGTCAAGTTTTTTCTGAATTAAATGAAATATTGTATCTAATGTGTGAATGTGAGTCTAAATTAGAATAATGGTAAATGCCAATTTGTGATCTAGGTATATTATTGAATCCTCTATTTATAATGTCTGATAGATGTATATTTGAAATGTGTACTTCTTTGCCTTAAACGATCTTCAATCAGTATGTTAAGGACATATTGATTTACCACTAAATATCACTTAACTTAGATAGTTTCCTATAATTCAACATGATGTGTAACATTATTGATTATTTAAGTACCTTTTTAGGTCAAATCTCAAAATTATCAAAAAGTATGGTACAACATGATTTCCCTGGTGGCCACTAAAATCAATCAAATATGTTCATAACTGTAGATTAGTGTTAGATTCAACTTTGATTTTATTTAAGGATTTTTATGTGTATATTTCTATAAAAATGGTGAAGTACAGACTAAATCTCATAGAGATATTTTGGATTGAGTATTTTTGCAACTATTGAATATATAAAAAATACTTTGTTTTAGATATAATTTAAGATGATATAGTTAGGTTTCATGTGTTAGATGGTGAAAAATTAGTGGTTCAAATTAGTGTCTTGTCCTCCTCTAACCTTTTTTGTGCCTCCGAAAGATTATGTTGTGAATTAAGGGCACCCTAAAACTAGGGTATAAAAGAGTTACAAACCATATTGATAGAAGGTGTAATGTGATCAAAATATAAATCATGGGAAGGGAATATATGATAATGTGAACTAAGTATACAAACATGTGGTGAAAACATGAGCCAAATTCATAAAGAAGTATAGAGAAAACAAAATGAATTAAATAATAGAAAATATTTCCACTCAAGTGAAGCTCACTAATCAAGAATATGCCATCATCTTGAAGCGTTCATGATTAAAAATTAAGAACAGTTTCACATCTAAGGATTCATTGGTAGAATCATCATAATTTTCACATAAAAGGCTCACAATCCCATCATGTAATAATGAAGTATCAATCAAGGTACTTGAGAAGCTGATAAATTATCATTGTGTTGTGACATAACATATCATCAATTTTAGGTAGGTTAATGTGAAGGGTGATAATAAGTATTCATGGATCCAACATGAGATATACAAAATTATAATTACTATACACATGAATCTTTGGACATGGGACCATCATGACACAAAAGGGATGTTTGTTCATAAAATATACTAATTTATTATATAGGTAAATTACACTATGGATCCATTTTTAGTGTATGCTTTTGATTATAACAAGGAATAATATCTTCACGAGGTGCATAGGTAGATGACATAAGTATATCCAATAGAAGATGACACGTACTATCCAATTCTATAAAAGATGAAGAAAATGAAAAATAACACCTCTGTAGAAAATGCATTAATATCCATGACATAGGAAGTCATAATTATATCAAGTATAGATGTGTTACATGATATGAAATATAGGTCTAAAATAACTACTTGTAAAGTAAATAAGAAAATATAAATGAAACGTGTTAAGATATTTAGAAATAGATGATACAATCACAATTCTATAAGATTGAAATGTCTCAAAATTGACAAAAAACTAAGTTGTGTATGAGTGAAAAGATTCACAAAATATGTAAAGAAAATTAACTTTTCCAAAAGTGTTACCAAGATTAATTAATTAAATTAACAAATGCACAAACTAATCTATTTAATAAATCCTATGACATGGATATTATAATATTAAATACTACTTTTAAAATTAAATAAGAAGGTTAGTACACTTAGCTATAGGAATAAGGAACACTAAAAAATATTGATGTACTAGAATATGTTTCTTTAGGGATTTGTATTGGTTGATCTCACTTTATACTTTATCTCGAGAGGTAATAGCTAGTACCCTATGTGAAGGGTTGAATTTCTAGCCATACAATTTTTTACAGACAAGATTCATGTCTACATAAGTGATTTGGTACTCGCACCCACTTCTTGATTTTCCTAGTTTGCTACTATCTACATTGCTACAAGGAGTAACAATAATTTAGGCTAACTTAACTTGGATGACTTTCTAATTATATATTTTTTTAACAGATAAGATTCATGTCTACATAAGTGATTTGGTACTCACCCCCACTTCTTGATTTTCCTAGTTTGCTACTATCTACATTGCCATGAGGAATACCAATAAAAACTTTCTAGATTGCTAGGGACTAAATCCTCTTAGTTCAAGCCATAGAAAATATTAGCTTTAGGTTGTGTGAATAATCAAGGATAGGAAGTTGTGGATATGTAGATGCTTTTCATAGTGCAATGTATTACTTGGTTCACCTTAAGTGCTCCAATTGAGGCATTTCTAGCATTATATTTATGAAAGTGAATGATGTATGAACAATGTTTGAATTTTGTATGAATACATTGTATAAATCTATTTTTAGCTAGTTCATAATCGTTGGTGAAATGGTTAAGAGTTGATTAAATTTGAATATAAAATATAAAATTTAGTGTTAAGAGCTATAGGTAGGATTGATCTTGTGTCTATAAGAATGAATTAGGACAAAAGATTTGAAAAGAAGTACATGTATAGATACAACAAATATATGGTTAACATGAATGTGTGTATATATAATAAATTAATTTTTACATGAATTCATAACATTTATTAATGTATAATAGTAATTAATATTATTTCAAGGGTAAACACTTTTGATCTAGAGCTATGAATTGATAAGATTACAAATAGGAGACCTTATCTCCATTCAAACATTTAATAATTGTTCCCAAACAGAATTTGAATCTTGATGGTAAGAACAACAACACACCAACTTAACTATCACACCATACCAATACTTACTTTTAATATATAATTATTCAAAATAAACACAAAAATTTAACATAAAATACAAATTTCTCATTATAAGAAAACAAACAAAAGAAAAATACTTTAGCAACATAAAGAATGATTTGAAGATGAATTAATCACAAGTCTGTTAGTTTGTGGAAAGGAAAGGTCAATAAAGTTGGGGGCATGAGACACTAGTGCCCCAAATTGGGGAGCAATAATTGTTTGTCTAAGATTAGATATTTGGTCAATACTCTTTTGCTATTCTACCAAACACTTTTTGACCATGGGCTCAATTGAATGTTCCAATCACTACAATTGCTTTTGATATTTATAGTCATTTCATATGCCCATGACAAAATCTGTGTCCAATATAGGGATTAGAGAAATTTCATGAGCAAACCATGCACAACATGTTTTAGCTAATAATGATTCCCCACTTCCATAAATGGGACACAGTTTTAGTGCTTCCTTAAATGTTTGAACTATGTCTGCCATAGTCTTAAGTATCACCTTTTAAGACAATAAAATATTATAAATATTATATTCTTTGACAAAATAATATTACTATTAATGATTAGACTTATCCTCTAAGACAAATAATACAAGAAAAGAATATGTATAGAGGAATTGTGAAGCATGCGCCACACTATCATTATTTTTCAATTTATGCTTGTCCATTTGAAAACAACAATCAAATGGGATCTCTTCATTAAATACATTCAATGTGACCATTTTTTAAATAAAATCAATTAAATTATACTTTTGTATGACCATTAAGTTCATTGTACTTTTCAAAAAATTAAAAAAATCAGTTAAAGATAGGTAGGCGAATATGACTTTAAAGAAAGAGAGATTAAAAAATCATGCCTTGGGAAACTATTGTGAGATGAAGACAAATGTTATCATTTTAGGCCCACATCAACATCTTAATGTCATTATTACTAGCATTAGCATTATAAAAAAACATCATGTGCTATTCAAAGGTAACACAATTAGCCGTGCACAAATATTAATATTGTTTTAAAGTTTTATTTTATTATTTTATTTTGGGAGTTGTGAATAATTTATGTAATAAAGATAGTTTATCAACTATATAATATTTGGTTACTTTATATTTGAAAAGAAGTAAGGACAAGTTCTCCATAAAAATAAGATAGGCGTAATTTTGTAATTAGTCAGTCAACAAATATTCCAAAACAAATTAATAAATAAAAGATAAAATACTTAATATACTTCTTATGCCTATGTTATTTTAAAATAAAAGATTCCTATACAAACCGTAATATGAATTTATAAATAAAAGATAAATTAATATTCTAATATTTAAACTAGAATAAATATTTTAAATATAAAAAAATATTAGTGATTTTTTTATGGGTAACGGGTTGAAGTCCAGATTTAATTATTATTATAATTATTTGTTGATTTAATTATTAGAAAAATGTTAGTGATATTAATTTGAGTTATTTTATTTTACTTTATATATTTAGATACATACATTTTTATTTAAGAAATGTTTTATTTTTATTTGAATATATATTTTTTATTTTATAATTTTAATTCTTGTGTTTTGTTTTTACTTCGGAAAGTGTAATAAATATTATATACTTGATATGTTGGAAATGCGATCTTAGTTTAGAAATGTAGGATAAGATCTCAAATCATCATGACATATCATTGGGATCATAAACTAGGTTTAGCTACAAGTCTAATATGAGAGCTAAATACTTGTGGGTTTATGAACCTTTTTATTGCAATGGATTTGAGATTGTGAAGTGTGTGTGAATGAATTAGGTTAAATGATAGCAAATTGATAACTTTTGGCATAGTCAGTAAGATACAAAACTGGAAAATAAGATAGTAGCACCGATATGAAAATGAGATGTAGAGAGTCCAACTCGTGACTACAATCTAGAGAACAATATTCCAAACTATGGAGCAAGGTGCCTTAGTGTGAGGGTGTCTTCATCTATAGAGGGTTCCACATTCTAGATCAAAAGCGTATTTGGATTTTTCTATGTGAAAATTAGCCTAAAAGTATCAAACACTGCAGTAATTCAACACAGTCCAGGGATTTTCACTTGTTTGAAGTCTGATACTATATGTTGTCTTCCCCTCAACATAATTCAGTAACTCTCAATTGTCGGGTCTATACTTGCATACAAAAGAAAAGGAAAAAAATTTGCGGTACAACAATTATGGTATAAAAATATAGCTTATCTTTGGTAGGATAGATGATAAATCATAATTGAAATGACGAATCAACAATATTACACCTTAGGATTGATAATGATGGTGATGCAATGATCTTTAGACAAGTTATCCAAGTGTTGATGCAATAACATGACAAAACATAACATAATCCATCATGAAATCATACGTGAAGATGGCGTGTTGTAGCTTGTTGATCCTTGTACTCAAATATTCTCTTGAATGACTTTAATTAGCACTATTGAATTTTAATGATATAATGAATTAGCAATGCAAGATTTGTGAATGATAAAAGATTGATTTGTATAGGATTCTCAAGGTATTTATGAATTTAGGCCAACTTCTAATGGCCCAATGAAAATATCAAGATTGGAACACAAATGGTGGGAACCAAAACATAAACATGTTTGAATTTGGGCCCTTTTTGAAGGGACTAAGGTGTTGGGAACCCTTGTTTTCTAGGGGTCATAGTCCACTCAAAAGGGGACTAGAAAGAGTGGTGGTAGAGTATCAAGATCCAAGACATAGAATTTGGTATTGAGATTTGTATATGACAATAGTAGGTTAGGATAGTGCCCAAATAGGCAAAGACACATTAAAGACATGGCTTGAATTGAATATGAAATTGTAAAGGGTTACAATTTACTACATTTCATTAAGCCCCCACTTGAGTCAAAGTATGCACTTAGTAAAATCATACACGTGGTAAATTAGAGATGAAGAGATAGAGGAGTTGAGAGAAAGGAAAATAAGGGATAAGATAACACTTGAAGGAAGCAAGCCTTCAGACTTAGGATCCTATCAGTCCACACAGAACATTCAAATATACACATAAAAATCAAAAAACATTAGTACTAAAGAATAAAAAGGTTCCAAGTTGACTAGGTGAAGAGACCTGAATGTAAAAGTTGCCTCAAGCACCAGTATCATTCTCATAATGTTATTGCAAGAGCATAATTGGACCTCTAGAAAGAGACGAGAGCATACACCAATTGATGAGATGAGGTTCCATGGTTTAACAACTAGCAAGTTGGTAGGAATTCCAATGGAGAACAAGTTGTTTTATATTGGGTGATTCATGCAATACAACAAAATAATCATGGTAGTAATCCACACTATACTATGAGATCGATGCATGAGAAATCCTAAATGGTAACAATGACGATCATGCTAGAAAGTTGTGTTATGTTAGATGAAAAATGCCAAAGAAGGCATAAGCAAAACAAATATGACTAGCAAGCATCTGTATACTAGTTTACTAGTGCTTTGGGGAGTGTAAAACATGTTTGCTAAAGGATCAAGCTAGCAATTCATTATATAATAATATCAATATGAGTCATGTGGATGGCATTGGACATAAAGTTGCATTATGCTATAAGATCAAAAATGAGTCATATAGATGCCACTAGCTAGTAAGTTGGGTTATGGTAGGTGATTTATATATCATCAATGCTTTAAGATACACACCAATAAGCCACACTATGTTAGATTATCAAAATAAAATTTTGTATATCATGCAAGTTTCTAGAGATATTTTGATAGCCACACCTTAGGGGACATCATGAAACACACCACTATCAGTTTGGGGGTACGAAAATGAATGAATACACGCAAAAAGGAGGCCTCATATGTCCCCCTTAAGATATCAATATGATACTATGTTGACATATTAATGAAGATATAGATGTTGGTCCACTGAGAGGGGTGGGGGGTGAATCAAACAAAATCAAACTTAAACACTTAAAACTAAACTCAATGATTCACTCGATAACATTGATTACAGTAGTAACTAGTTCACCCATCAACTTAATAACTTAAACAATAATACATCTCATATATGTAAATCAATCATTCAAACTTAGTAACATCATATTAACTCTAGATTTAACTCAGTTAACACCGGATTTAATGAGGAAACCCAATTTGGGAAAAGCCTCTAGGGAATTTTGACCCACAATAAAAATGTACCCTTCTAAAGTACGCTCGGTTAAGAACTTATCCTGTTAAAGATTACAAAACACATTTGCTAAATGTGACCCTGTTCGGGGATTTACCTTAGATCTTTTAAGATCTTCACCCTGTTAGGAGTGACCTTGATAGAGGTCTTTAAAAAATCTTTTAGAATGTCACCTACTTCTAGGTTTTACAAATAGGACGGTTAAATCCACTCAGCTAAGAGACTTATCTATTACAAATACTAATAAGCAATAGTAAACTTTGATCTGTAAATATAGAAACTACCTTTGCTTGTGTCAGATCCTTTATGTTCAATTGAATATTGGCATCACATACTCCATTGATCTCTTTCTCAAGCTGTAGATTCTTCAATCTCTGTTTCTCTATTATGCTCAGTAAATGTTGTTCTTCAGCTTCTTCTTCTTCTTCTTCTCTGTTTAACTCGCCAACAAAATTACACTTTCTCTATTAATTTCTCATTCTTTATATAGACATACTTTTGCCTCTTAATCTCCTTAATTATATTTTCCATCATTTATGCTCTGTAATTCGATCATCTTCTTTATAATTCACAACTCGGTAAACCATTTCACTTTTACCATGGAACTTGAACTTTTCTTGGAACTCTCATAATTCAGTTTAACTTCTTGATATTCACCTTAGATCTACTCATTAAATTTTAGCATTCATAGATCTTCTAACAAACTTCATTTAATTTGTATCCCCATCCATCTCATCATTGCTTTGCATTAAATTTGATCTTATCATCATTTATAATCAGTATCTTATACTCGGTAAAACTTGCTTTGCAACTCAGTAACTTCCTTCATTCACTGCTCAGTGTATAAATCATCTTTGGTGCTCAGTGCTTGACTTTCACTTAGTGTTTGGTAACTGTGACCAACTTACATAACATTCTATATTTATCGACTGACTCAGTCTAGCTTGGTAAAGTAACTCTTTCGGTCATAACTTTAATTCTTTGCAATTTATGACTTGATTAATCAATTGTACCGATTTGATAACATCAAATATATAGTAGAAAACAACTATATCATCATTACTTCATCATTGTATGATCTTTATTTGTCACCCATTTAACTTATCCTCTTAAGATATGGTAACATAATAAAAATCAATTAATCAATTGCTTGACATTAATGACAAAACAACAACTGATCTAACCATTTTACAATCATGATACTCGGTATCACTCAGTCTTCATCATCTACATCAAATATTTATCAGTTGATTAACAACCTCCCTCTTTTGCATTGATGGCAACCACTATAAAAGTGTTATAACAATTGATTATGGCAACTCTCAAATCCATAACTGAAATCCCTCTGAGTTGATATTTATGTTTCCACTTTGATCTCTGATCTTTCAATCTTAATCTCCCTCTTGGATAAATCTTCTATTTCTTGTAGCATACATTCTGATTCTCCTTCATGAGTAAATAATATCAATTCATTCATTCTCTCCCAATTCATCAATATCCCCCTCAAGGATAAATGTCATCAATTCATTCTCTCCCTCTTTGACAGCAATGCCAAAAAGTCATACTCCTAAAAACTTGTTCCAGTAGCAGATTATACCTGACATGTACTCATAAAATAGTGCATACAAAAATCTCTTCAGAACTTCAGGAATCACCTAAAGTGTGTCATACTAATATCAATTCAGAAATAGATATTCTAATGAAATATATAATTAATGCAGCATGCCTCATGCTCTTTAGTGAACATTGGATAGGGGAAGAACCCCTAATTTACCTATGAGATACTCAAAAGCATCTTTAGGTAGTGGCTTTGTAAAGATCTCAGCCAATTGTTCCTTTGAATTAATGTATTCCAATCTCACCTCTTTCTCTTGAGTTTGTTCTCTAAAGTAGTGATACTTGATAGAAATTTTCTTGGTCTTTGAATGCATAACCAAGTTATTTGATATATTAATAGCACTTGTATTATCACAAAAAATAGTAACTCGATCTGTGATCTCTTCTTGCATACCTTCCATTAATTGTTTAACCATACTATATTTGCACAATTCATAGCAGCAACAACATATTTTGCCTCAGAAGTAGACCGTGAAATGAAAATTTGTTTCTTGCTCAGCCATGTAACCAATCTTTCACCTAGAAAGAATGCACCTCCACTAGTACTTTTCTTGGCATCAATGTTTCCAGCCCAATCTGTATTAGTGTAGACTTGCATATCAAAAGTACCTCCTTTTTTGTACAATAAACTAAATTCTTTAGTGCCTTTCAGATATCTCAAAATTCTTTTTAGTGCAGACATATGTGTTTCCTTTGGATTAGAAGAAAATCTTGCAACAATCCCAATAGTGTGTGCTATATCAGGTCTGCTGTGAACAACATACTACAATTTACCAATCATGGATCCGTAAAGAGTATTATCCACCTCTTGTGTTTCATCCTCTTTAGATAACTTACATCTAGTAACCATAGGCATCACAATAGGTTTGGAATATTCCATACCAAAGGTTTTAAGGATCTCTTTGATATACTTGGCTTGTGTAATCTAGATTCCTCCAGTAACTTGCTATATTTGTAGACCTAGAAAGAACTTAATCTCTCCAATCATTGACATTTCAAACTCTTTTCTCATTTCATCAGCAAATCCATTACATAAAGTGTCATTGCCTCAAAAAATAATATCATCAACAAAAATTTCAGCAATCAAAACTTTATTATCACTGTCACATTTCAAGTAAACATTATTGTTATCACTTATTCTTTTAAATCTTATTTTGATTAGATAAGAGTGTAATCTCTCATACCATGCTCGGGGTGCTTGTTTCAAATCATATCAAGCTTTATGTAACTTACATAACTTGTTATTGTTTGTGGTCTCAATGATTCCTTCAATTTTCTCAATGTATACTTCTTCAAGTATCCCATCAAGAAATGCAGACTTAACATCCATCTAATATACCTTGAATCCTTTATAGGAAACATAATCTAGAAGTATTCTAACTCCTTCCAATCTAACAATATTTTCAAACCAATCTAGTTGTATTTCTGATAACTTTTCCATGCTCATTCAATTTGTTTAAGAAAATCCATTTAGTACCAATAACATTTTTGTCTTTAGGCCTGGGTACTAGTGTCCATGTCTTGTTCTTCTCAATTTAATCACACTCTTCTTTCATTTCTTTCATCCAATCTTCATTATCTAGAACTTCTTTAAATTTCTTAGTCTCAAATATAGATATCAAACATGTTTTGTCTCTGACCTTGCTTCTATTCATCAATCCCGCATCCTTATTTCCAATAATCTTTCTTGGGGAATGGTTCCTTCTCACATACTTTGCCAAAATAGGCTCGATAGCTCTCAATTCTTCAACATAAACATTCAATTGTAGAACTCCTTGTTCATCTTCCTCCTCGGTAGGTTCTCTCGGTAAGGTATCAAGAACATCAGGTTGAACATTTAAAAAATTCTCATAATCCCCAAGTTCCTTCTTACTATCTTCATCACTCCTTTCTGAAAATTCAGCAATTCTTACATTTTCACTTTCCACCATCTTGTTAGTAACTTTGTTCAAAAATTTTCAAGCTTTACTCCTTGTAGAATATCCTAAGAATATTCCTTCTTCTCCTTTTGAATCAAACTTTCCTTCTCTAGAATCTTTCAGAATATAAAATTTGCTTCCAAAAATTTTAAAGTAACTGACATTAGGTTTGTGTTCATACCAGATTTCATAAGGTGTCTTGTTGGTACCTTTCTTCATTTTTACTCGGTTCAATGTATAAATAGTAGTACTCACAACTTCTCTCCAAAAGTTCTATGAAATTCTTTTTTCAATCATCAGTGTCCTAGCACAATCAACAATAGATTTTTTTCTTCTCTCAACAATCCCATTCTGTAGTGGTGTCCTCGATGCTGAAAACTGTCTCTTGATTCCATTCTCATTAAAAACCAATGTAAACTCATCATAAGTAAACTCACCTCCTCTGTCAGATCTCAGACATTTCAATTGTCTTCCAGTTTGTTTTTCAACTCAAGACTTATACCACTCAAACATTTATAATGCATCTGATTTTTCTTTTAAAAAAATTACAGACATCATTATAGAATAACATCCACAAATAAAATAAAATATTTGTCTTCATAATAACTTTGAGTCCTCATGGGTCCACATAAGTCAGTATGCACTAAATCCAAAATTCTTTGTGTAACACAAGTCTTTCTTGAAAAACTAGATTTAGTCATCTTACCCATCTGGCATTCTCTACACATAGCATTCTCGGGTTTCTCTAATCTCGGTAGTCCTCTTACTCTATTCTTCTTACTCACTTTGATCAAGTTGTTAAAATTAACATGACAAATCTTTTTGTGCCATAACCAAACATCTTCAACTTTAGCAAAAAGGCAACTCTTCATAGAAGTATCAAGGTAAAATAAATTACCTTTAGATTATTCTCGAGTAGCAATCAAACTATCCTTCTTATCAAATACTTTCACCTTTCTATATTGAAATTCTAGTCGGTGACCTGTATTGTTTAACTGTGCAACACTCAATAGATTATACTTTAATCCTTCAACCCAATAAACATCATCACATATTGTGTTATTCAGTAGAATTATAAAAAAATTTCCTTTCACAGGATATGGAGCATCATTACCAAATCTAACAAATCCTCCTTCGTGCTTTTCCAAGGAAATAAACTTAAGTGTCACTAGTCATGTGATGTGAACAACCACTGTCTATAATCCATGTTTCATTCTTACTTACTTGTGATATTAGGGATCTTGGTTCTTCTTCACCAGAATCATCTTTAATAGCAACATAAACAACTTATTTTCCATCATCACTATCAAAATAATCATCATCACTTAGTCCTTCATTAGCAATATAACAATATTTCTTACCTTTGTTTTTGTAGTCTCTGAATCTCCTAAATATATTTTCTCTTTGGTCCTTATCTCTGTTATCTTTCTTTTCCTCATCTTTCTCAGGACAGTTAGATGGAAAGTGACTAATTTTATCACAATTAAAAATTTTCAAGGGTAACTTACCTTAGTATATTCCTTTGCCTCTTTGTAGCCTTCTAGCAAAAAAATATTCAAATTATCTTTCATTCTCATCACATTTAGTAAATAACTCTTCAAGACCTTCAGTACAACTATAAAAATTTTCACTAGCACTGCTCAAATATCCATCTCTGGCTGCAACTTCCCTAACTTTTCTAATATTTAATGTAGAGTTAAATGAAGATTAAATCTTAGATGTAGGAGGAAAACTATTGTCAAAATAATTTAACTCAAATGCAGTTAACTTATCAATAGTAGCATCTAGTGAAACATTCATCTGGGGAATAGCTCTTAGCTCTTGTATAGAAGATACATGAATAGCATAACTTAGTAGCAGTGTTCTCAACACCTTGCTTGTAACATCATCCTCTATTATGATCCCACTAGCTCTTCTGATATAATTAGGAGTCTCCTTAAGTCTTGTATTGTACTGTTTTATGTTCTCTCCTTCTTTCATCCTCATAGAGTCAAATTTACCTCTCAAACTTTCTTCTTTATCCTTCTAAACATGTTGATCTCCACCATAGGTCAAAATAATCATATCCCACATTTGTTTTGAAGTAGTACAACCATCAAGTTCATCAAATTCATGGTCAGTAAGTGTAGAAGCAATCTCAATCATAACTTGTGTGTGTTATTATTTCTGTCTTTTCTCACTGATAGCCAAAGGTGCAGTAGTCGGTGCAACATATTCATTATCAAGAAAATGAATTCCATATTATCCTACTCCAGACACATGCAACCTCATTCTACTTTTCCATGTAGAGAAATGATCCCTATTTAGCTTTGGTGCTTCCCTCTTATACATATTTAGATCTTAACTCAAGTCCTTTTAAACTTATCACTTCAGAGTAACTAGCTTTGATACCAATTGTTGGTCCACTGAGGGGGGGGGGGATGAATTAGACAAAATAAAACTTAAACACTTAAAACTGAACTCACTGATTCACTCGGTAACACTGAATAAAATATTAACCAATTCACCAATCAAATTAATAACTTAAACAATAATACATCTCATATATGTAAATCAATCATTCAAACTTAGTAACATCATATTAACTCCAAATTTAACTGCATAAACACCATATTAAACAAGGAAACCCAATTTGAGAAAAACCTCTGTGGGAATTGTGACCCACAATAAAAATATACCCTTTAGAAGTATGCTCAATTAAGAACTTATCCTGTTAAAGATTACAAAACACATTTGCTAAATGTGACCCTATTTGGGGATTTACCTTAGATCTATTAAGATCATCACCCTGTTAGGAGTGGCCTTGTTAGAGGTATTTAAACACTCTTTTGGAATGTCACTTACTTCTAGGTTTTACAAATAAGATGGTTAAATCCACTCGGTTAAGAGATTTATCTGTTACTAATACTAATAAGCAACAGTAAACTTTGATCTGTAAATATAGAAACTACCTTTTATTGTTTTAGATCTTTTATGCTCAATTTAATATTAGCATCACATACTCCATTGATCTCTTTCTCAGACTGTAGATTCTTCAATCTCTGTTTCTTTGTTCTGCTTGGTAAATATTGTTCTTCAGCTTCTTCTTCTTCTCTATTTAACTCACCAGCAACATTACACTTCCTCTGTTAATTTATCATTCTTTATACAGACACAATTTTTCCTATTAATCTCCTTAATTATATTTTCCATCATTTGCACTCTTTCGTTCGATCATCTTCTTCATAATTCACAACTCGGTAAACCATTTCACTTTTACCTTGGAACTTGAACTTTTCTTGGAACTCTCATTATTCAGTTTAACCGCTTGATCTTTACCTTAGATATTCTCATTGAGTTTTCACGTTCGTAGATCTTCTAAAAAACTTCATTTAATTCATATCCTCATCCAACTCATCATCACTTCACATTAAATTTGATCTTATCGTCATTTATAATAAGTATCCTATACTCGGTAAAACTTGATTTGCAACTCGGTAATTGTCTTCATTCACTGCTCGGTGTCTAACTCATCTTCGGTGCTTAGTTCTTGAATTTCACTCGGTGTTTGGTAACTATGACCGACTTACATAACATTCTATATTTACCGAATGACTCAATCTAGCTTGGTAAAGTAACTCTTTCAGTCATAACTTTAACTCTTTGCAATTTCTGACTTGAACAATCAATTGTACTGATTTGATAACATCAAATATATAGTAGTAAACAACTATATCATCATTAATTCATCATTGTCCAATATGTATTTGTCACTCATTTAACTTCTCCTCTTAAGATATGGTAACATAATAAAAATCAATTAATCAATTGACATCAATGACAATACAACAACTGATCTAACCATTTCTACAATCATGATACTCGGTATCACTAGATCTTCATCATCTCCATCATATCTTTATCAGTTGATTAACAATAGATCCACATCAAGGATAAACCACCTTCAAATATTATTTTTTTAAATGCATGTGTCCCAAGCTAGGAAGAAGATCCTCATAGAGGATACAAATATTCAAGCAGAGAAGAGATCATTGTCAAGGAAGTTCATCTTGCAAAAACTATAAAGGGAATTTTTTCAAGGATGCATAGCTATCAAAAAGAGGAAAAGGGTGGGAAAGATCCTTGTCTAAGGGAAACCTATTTATATAAAAAGGAGATCTTCAAACAATGATAGACACACAAGTGGAGGGATACTTAAGAGAGTATGCACACATCAAAACAAGTTCTCCATGCCCTCTAATGTATACGAAGGACAAAAACACTAGAGAATATTATGTTTGTTACCTTAGAAAAATAATGGTTGCACCTGAGATTATACCACCATGAATGAAAATCAGGCCCCAAGTAGAGCTACTATAATCACATAGTATGGAGAAACATAATACAAATGGGTGCTATTTATAAGGGACATGACAAAGGTGCAACACATCGCTACTTGTCATTTGAATAATACCAGATGTGATAAGTTGTTGAACTTTACATTGTAAGGCTTGAAATTCATTAGTGGTATCACCTTCCATTTGATGATACACACAAAATTAAATATTTCTTGATTAGGTTTATGCTTTTTCTCTCATTTTGGAAAAGTGAGAGTAAGAAAGTTGGGTTTAATAAGTGCTAACACAATACTCTCTTGTTTAGATGAGGTCAAGACTAGGAATTAATTCTTAGTCTTTATAAGGAGAAGACATAGATGCATTGGAAAATGGAGGGGATGTAGACAAAGGAAGAGTTTGGAAAAGGGGGAAAAGTGTGATGTAGGATTCTCATGAGCTCCAATGCTTTTTTCCATACATCCTAAATCATGTACATTGGTCCTTGTTCATAAATAATTTTAAAACCAACTCCATATTATTTTTCAAAATCATATGTAGGATCCTATTGGGTTGAAATATCGGGATGATAAGGTTCACTCTTATATTTGATTGGACCATATAGGTTGAAGTCTAAAGAGCCCCATTCATCATCACAATATGTGTTGGAATAAGAAGTTGTAATGGATTAAGAAGTAGCTTGTACAAATGAAACATAAGGCCCCTTCAAGGATTTAGTTCTAAATTGGGGACTTCATATTCTCCATTAAAGGAGGGTGTAAAGTTTAATGGACCCCAAATTTTCTCTAAAAAAGCACCATTGATATGAGATTGTGTTAGAGAAGGAACCATAGTGCTAAAGGAATCAATTCATCCTACTTTTTAATACTTTTATACAAATTTTTATCAGCATCTAGTGTGTATACCTTGTCATAAAAGTATGAATTTTATATGCGGTGAAGGGTAGAAGGAACTTATTGCATAGCATGAATCTATGGTCTACCTAGAAGAAAGTTGTATGTGAGAGTATCAACCATGAAATGTATAGGTGTGGCTAATGTGCAATACACGATGCTCCTAACTTTTTGATGGTGTGCTAAAAGAGATTGATTATGCACTTACTACCAAAGTAAATACTTTTAATTTATTCTTTTACCATAGTAAAACATAAAATATAATTTTATTTAACTAAATTTATTTTAATATAATATAAAAATTATATCTTTTATAAAATAATAAAAAAATATTTTTTTACATATTATTATAATTTAAGTATTGTATCTGCACTCTAGGAATATAAATAATAATACCTAATATAGCCTTAGGAAGATTATATAACAAATTATTGTACTTTGATATTGATATGCTTTTCATTGAGATGGTATATTAAATGAAAGAATTAAGGACTTATAATCTAACAATGCAATTGCAAATTTTATATTTATTAAAGAAGTAGATTATATATATATATATATATATATATATATATATATATATATATATATATATATAAAATGAGAAGTCTATGAAATAGTAGTTTTCTAGTTTAAAAAGCAAAGAAAAAAAAATTTCTTGGGATGAAGGCTTGGCACATTGGGCAGGAAATATAAATGAAATAGTACAAGAGACAAATAACAACCTAAAGTTTCTAAAAAAATCTAAAATTCTTAATTTTGTCAATGTACTTTTACTTTAATTTGTGTTGTCCACTTCACTTCTACATTTAAAAGACCATTTAAGTAAATGTTGGAATGATAATCTTTCAATACTAAATTTGTGTTGTCCAATCAATCATAAGCAAGTTTATATATATGTGTGTGTGAAAGTTTATATATATGTGTGAGAAGAAATTGTTAGTTTTTAAATATATGTGTCATAGTAGTCATTTTTATTTTTAATTAAATTCTATCTATTTTTATATATTTAATTATATTTATTTATCATTAATGTTTAAAATAATAGAAAGTAAGTTGTACATTTAACTATCTAAATAAGAAAAGATAGGGTAGAAGAGAAGAAAAATAATATGATAAAATGAGATAAATTATAGTAATATTTTAATTTACAATAAGAAGACTATTTCAAACTTATAATAACAATAATAGTTTCAGCTATATATGTCTTTGAATGTAAACTTTATTAGCAATTCTAAAATATTTGATAATAATAAATTTATGTTATATCAATAAAAGTTACAATTAAAGAAGTAAAATATATTTAATGAATAATTTTAGATATACAGATTTTTAAGATTAAAAGTACAATGTTTGAAGATAATTATATTAAAATTATAAATAAAGTATTACGACTAAGAAATATTAAACAAACATATATGAAATTCTGCTTGTGGACACTATATGTAGCAAAAATAACTCACCCAAGTAGAAAAAAACTCTCAAGAAGAAAAAAAAAAAAAAAAAAGATTTGACGTTATGAGTTTCACAACCAAAACATCTATAAGATCAAGGGAAAAAATTGATTTTAATACGCTAGAAAAAGAGCATTTGACAACATTGAACTATGGATCTGGATTTTGAGTTACAAAATTGAAGAGTATTAAATCAAACTACCATTGTAGCCTAAAATCTAGAAACACCCACTTTATTTTCCATGTTCAATAGCAAATAGGTTCTTGAGCAAACGAGAGACCAAAAAAAACCCTTGTGTATCACTACACTATCACTTGAATGACAAATAGTGGAACGAAGAAACACTACTATGTGGGATGAAAAAAGTGAGAGTCAAACTTGAGATCCCTAATCAAGTAGCAATAATAGTATAGATAGTTGGAGTTGGCACAATCCTGCAATATTTGTTTTTTGCAGAACACAAAGTAATAATAAAGAGATTCGACTTAATCCAATTATAGCTCATCAATAATTTCAAATAAGCCTGGAAAAATGGTTGTTTCCAAGAAGGAATGCCACAGTCCTTGCACAGTGAAAAAATATTAAAAAGAGTTAGGTTAAGCCCCTCTATAGGGGTGGAGCTACTTGTTGATTAGATGCACTAGGTTAGGATGAATTGCAGTATCTGAATGATTGATATAAAGTGCTTCATCAATTAGGTCACACTCTTTCCAATTCATCTCAACATTGAATTGTCCCATTTATAACAATGATTAATTTGATAAGAATTAAAACTTTTAAGTATTGAAAAAACCTAATTTAAGATGTACTTCAAAGGCCAACTAGATTAATTTAACTTTTTGCGTGCATTAATGATGTTCATAGAGTCTCCCTTATTGCATAATTGGGTTATTCCCAATTCCCTTGTCAGTTTCAGACTAGCAAGTAATGTGTTCGCCTCTACTCGGTTATTTCTTCCATTTGGAAATCTTAGTGCACATGATTTGATAACTTCTCTTGATTTATTTCTCAGGACACAACCTACTTCAACTATGCTTAGGTTACCTCAAGAGGCACTATCATAGATAAGATTGGGTATACCTAAAGAGGGTGGAGTCGATAAGATATTTCCATGATTAAATTTTTCTTTTGAAGCCCATGTTTTGGGGTTTGGTGGGTGGATCCCTACGCATTGAAAGGATATTTTTACATTCTAGTTGGAGAATATTTTTCCTCTATTAGATTATTTATAAAAATTAGTAATTACTAATGCAGAAATTGAGCTTTTGATTTTACATATTACTTCTTTCACTTTGGTATTCTTTTGAAAGATCCTTTTATTTCTTTCCCACCATAGGATCCATATTATAATAAAAGGTATGATTATCCAAATACTAGATAATAAAGAGTCTTAATTCAATGTTGATTAAGAGGAAAATACATCCATTAAAGAATTTTGAAGTGGTGTAACCCAATCTAATTTGTTTTTGGTGCAGAGCAACTCCTGAAGTTCTTATTTTCTTGCTTTAGTGTTTGTAATAAGGTGCATCCTTGAGATCACCCTTGTGTTTTTGTGTGTGTCTATGATGTAAGGTGAAGGACCCTAAGGTGAGTTATAAACCTATGGGTTCCTGAAACCATGGTTAGACCATGTTAGTCTTTTGGTGATTTTAGTGTTTGGTTAGAAGTTTGTGTTTCAAGTCCTTAGAATAGGTTCTTGTCATTTTTTGAACCTCTCCCACATCCTTGAAGTTTGGTAAGGTTGGCATTTGCCCAAAATAGTAACTTTCCCATATGTTGCCAAAAAGTTGTCTTTTTGCAAAATGTTGCATAAGCAACTTTTGCAAAATGTTTCTCAAAGAATGACAACTTCATTGTAACCGACCACACAAAATTCTTGAAGCATCTGTAATTCCTAGATGATGCTACTAGGTGATCTGATGCCTTCTAGGAAGGTGAGAGCTTACTGTTTACGGAGCTTGATGTTTAGAGGAGGAAAAAGAAGAGTTTTCTGAGTTATTTTGATAGTGTACGACCTAGTACAGATTCATCTTGTTAATCCAATTTCAAAAATTTGTGATGTCTTGAGTTCCTTAAGCATTCTAGGTGGTTTGAGTTGTTTTTGTGAAGTTTGTTAAAAGTTATAGATTTTACTTGCTCACTGCCTGAGAAACCAAAGCTTACTAGGTCAGTCACAAAGATGTGATCCTAACTTGAGATTTATCCAGTTGATCTGCTCGCCCACTTGGAAAATACAAGTTAGGATTGTATGCACCCTAAAATGGTCGCCTAGACTTTGGGCCCCATTTATTATTTTATAAATTTATCAAATTTATGAATCAATGCTTTGGAACATTTTCAATTCAAATCAATTTCCTTGATCAAATTGTAAT
>MU226284.1:337600-349745 GCA_018584345.1 Thuja plicata
GAGGGCCTTCATTTTACATTTTTACACATCCATGACTAGAGAGCTATGGATCGATATTTGAGGCCTCATTCTTGAGAAACCTTGAATGGAATGATTCATAGAAGTGTGACAAAATTTATGCACACAAGGATCATTTTCCTTAAGAATCATAAAGATCAGACACTCAAGGTTAGTCCTCAGATTTATGAGACAAAGCCCTAGGCTAATTATCTCTATGTAATTGGCCTATCTTTTTAGTACAGTCACATGCATGTGTAATATATGTTTGGGATTATTGAACTAAGGGTGGTTCTAGACTATTTTTGGATAGAGGAAACCATCTAAGCCTTTACATTTACTCTATGAGCCTACCTTCGACCACTTGCTTAATAAACCAAGCCTAATCTAGCTAATTAGGCCTATGTGCTTTGTGAGAGTTCAAGGGTGCAGGAGTGGAGTGAAGTGTTATGTCTTTGAGGGGTTTTAAAAATCCATAAATGGTATCTATAAATCTAGTCATATCAATTAGATCCTTCTACAATTAAAAGTTAAGTCCAAAAAACCCTCTGGATAGGGCTACAACGAATCCTAGGCCATTTAGGGTTCGACCATTCTTGGGTCTGCAAGACTGAATCCATTGGTGAAGTCTCTTCCCTTGGGGTCTATTTGAAGTCTCCAATCAATTAGATTAGTATTTATAAGCCTCTGGTGAAGATTTATGTTATTGTGTTTGATTTAGGGAAAGTTTCCCTAAAGAAGAAATTGCAGAGTTCTACATCTTGTCTTGGAGAGTCAAGAGAGGATAGGGGAAGTGTATTGGTCCCTTAGACAAGTTAGAAGACACCCTAGGAATAAAAATGTGGAGTTGGGGTGTTCAAGAAATAATTTTGAAGAGTTGATAAGGAGTTGGAGCCCATCAAGGTTTTCTTGTAGTGCTCTCTGCATTAGGTGGTATCAGAGCGTGTTAAGATCTTGGAAGGAGTGAAGAATGGGTGACAGAATAGAAAGTTCTCAGGGAGAGGAAGTCCCTACTAGAATCACAAATGTGGAGTTGGCTAAAAATTTTAGAGAACACAAGCTAGAAAGGTACCTAAATGGACTTAAATATAATATTCAAGATGAAATGATCCTATTCAACCCTGAGTCAGTACATAAGTGTTTTCAAATGACACTGAAAAATTGAAGAAAAATAGAAGAGGAGAGGAGAGAAAAATAACAGAGGTAGAGGGAATAATTTTAGAGGCAGGGGTAGGTTCAATGTCAAGGGTCCATTCCAAAGGAGTCAAGGGGAGTTTAGTAGTCATGAGTCAGAAGGAGAGAACAATAATAGAGGTAGCTTCAGAGGCAGGAGATCAAACAATAGAGGGAGATTTGGTGGAAGAGGACCTAGTGTCTTCATAGGGAAATGTTTTACTTGTAATCAAATTTGACACCATTCCTTTAGATGTCCTAAAAGAGTGGCACCAACAGACAAGGAGGCGAAAAAAGAGTACAACTCACCCAAGAAGATGACATCCACAATGTATCCTCCAATCATTCTGCAACTTCAAGGCCTAAAAATCTAGAACAAAGAGAATGTCTCATGATGCAAAAGACACTCCTAAGAGTACCTCTTATTGCTGAACCACCTCAGAGAAAGTCATTGTTCAGAACAAGCTGCAAGGTGAACAATAAGGTATGTAAGGTTATAGTTGATTGTGGATCCACTGATAATATTGCATCTAGGGAGATAGTCACTAAGTTAAAGCTATATGTAATCCCTCATCCTTTCCCTTATAAGGCTTCTTGGTTGACAAAAGAAAAACAAACTATCATCAATGAACAAGTTTGGGTAGATTTCAAGACAGGGGAGTATACAGACAGAGTTCTATGTGATATCACAGAGATGGATGCATGTCTTTTTTTATTAGGTAGGCCTTGGAAATATGATGTAGATGCTAAGCATGATGGAAATTCCAATGTCTATACTATAGTTAAGGATGGTGTCGAGTATGTGATGAACCCACTCCTTGATTGTGAGAAAGAAAAACATGTTACTAGCATTGTCTTACATATATGAGAGAAGGAATTTATAAATGTACTAAAAGAAAGGGATACACCTTGTTTTGCCTTAGTAGTAAGGCCCAAAAAGACACTAGTGAAAGAGCCAAATTTCAAAGCTCCTACTAGGGAAGTAGGGCCCAAAGAGGTCAAAGCATTGTTAGACCAGTATAAGGGTATTATAGCTGAGAGTACACCAGAGTCTTTGCCACCTGAAAGGGAAGTGAGTCACTATATAGACTTCATACCAGGGGCCACTCTTCCAAACAATGCAGCATATAAGATGACCCCTAAACAAAACCAAGAGATAGAAAGATAGATTGAAGAATTGTTTTCAAAAGGCCTCATTAGGAAGAGTGTGAGTCCTTGTGTTGTCCCTACAGTCCTAGCACCCAAGAAAGAAGGCACATGGAGACTATATATAGAATCTAGAGAAATCAATAGGACAACCATCAGATATAGGTTTCCTATGCCTAGAATAGAGAATTTGAGGGACTGTTAAGGGGGTGCAAGTTATTATTCCAAGATAGATCTCAAGAGTGGTTACCATCAGATAAGAATCAGAGAGGGATATGAATGGAAGACAACATTCAAGACCACATAAGGCCTCTATGAATGTCTTGTGATGCCTTTTGGCCTCTCTAATGCTCCAAGCACCTTTATGAGATTGATGAATGAGGTATTGAAGTCGTTTCTTAATAGATTTGTTGTTATATACCTTGATGACATTTTGAACTTCAGTAGGAGCAGAGAAGAACACCTCAAGCATTTGGACATGGTGATGAGAAAACTCCATGAGGAGAAATTGAAGATAAATATAGAGAAATGTGTATTCCTTCAAGAAGAACTTGTGTTCTTAGGTTTTGTGATCTCCAAGAACAGTCTCAAGATGAAACTTTCCAAGGTTGAAGCTATCCTCAATTGGCCACCTCCTACTAGTCCTTCAGAGGTAAAGAGTTTCCATGGTTTATGTAGCTTTTATAGGAAATTCATCAGAAATTTTAGTGGCATATGTGCTCCCATTATCAACACCATTAAAGGTGGAAGAAAATGAATATTTTCATGGACTAATGAAGCTAATGAGTCCTTTGAGTTGTTGAAGAAAAATATTGTAGAGCAACCTATCCTAGTTCTACCAGACTTTCATAAAGTATTTAAAGTAGAATTTGATGCAAGCAATAAAGCCATTGGGGGAGTCTTGATCCAATAAGGGAGGCCAATTGTTTTTTTTCAGTGAGAAGCTCAATGAAGCTAAACAAATATACTCTACTTATGAGCTTGAAATGTATGCAATGGTTCAGTCACTTAGGAAATGGAGGCATTATTTGTTGCCAAGGAGTTTGTAGCCTTTACTGATAACCATGCACTTAGCTTTCTGAATAAGTAGGAGAAACTTAATAACAAACATGTGAAGTGGATGGAGTTATTATAGTCATATACATTTTATATCAAGCATAGGAAAGGGATTGTAAACAAATTTTCTGATTCTCTTAGTAGGAGACACCTAACTACACAAACCATTTAGTTGGAGAGTGTTGGAGTTCATGCAATGAAGGATATGTATGTTAAGGACGAAGATTTCAAAGAGGCTTATCGGATTTGTACTAAGATGAAAGATAGATACCACACTGATTTCTTAGAGTTTATTATGTAAGATGGTATTCTTTTCAAGGGTATCTCATTGTGTGTCCCAAAAGAATCCATGAGAGAGAAAATTATTAAAGAAAAACATTGTGGAAGCCTAGCTAGTCACTTTGGGGTGGATAAAACATTGGACCTGGTTAGAAGGTTCTACCACTAGACCAAATTGTAGACAAATGTTAGGAGTTTTGTGGAGAGTTGTTTAGTGTGCCAAAAAGCCAAAGGACACACCTCCAATGTAGGGTTATACACTCCTTTACCCATCCCTTCAAAACCTTAAGATTAAGTAAGTATGGACTTTGTCCTAGGTCTTCCAAAGACCAAGTCTGGATTTGATAGCACTTATGTTGTAGTTGATAGATTTTCAAAGATGGCACACTTCATTCCTTGTAGGACAACCCATGATGCATCCCACATAGCTGGATTATTCTTTAGAGAAGTTGTGAGACTTCATGGACTACCACTATCAATAATTTCAGATAGGGATCCTAAGTTCTTAGGCAATTTTTGGAGAACACTATGGAGAAAGTCAGGGAAAAATGTGTCACTATCCTCTGCATATCACCCATAGTCTGATGGTTAGACATAAGTCATCAATAGGTCCCTTGGAAACCTTTTGAGATGCCTCACACAAGAACATGGAGCCACTTGGGATACTATCATAGCACAAGAAGAATTCTAATTCAATGATTCAGTAAATTGGAGAATTGGTTTAACTCCATTCCAGATTGTCTATAGAACTCACCCTAGAGGGGTACTGGAACTTAGAGATATAAAAGACATGGAAAAAAGGAGTGCACTAGCTGAAGACTTTTTTGAAGTGATGAAGAGTATCCATGACCAAGTGTAGATCAAACTGCAATATACCACTAAGAAATATAAAGCACAGGCTGAAAAAAAGAGGAGAGACTTACAGTTCAAAGTGGGAGATTTAGTGATGATCCACCTTAAGGAGAGACTACCCAAAGAAAAATACACAAATCTTATGATGAAAAAGATTGTCCCTTTCAATATTCTGAAGAAATGTGGAAACAATGCCTATAGAATTGATCTACCTTCTCACATTGGCTTATCACCTATTTTCAATGTTGCAGATATCTATGCTTACAAAGGTGAATTTAGTACTACTAATCTTGTAGATACTTCAGAGCCTCCTACACTCCAGCCACTCAAGGACATGCCAGAAGCAACTCCTCCTAAGATTGAAAGCATCCTAGACAAGAGAGTGAAAAAGAAAACTAGGAGAGGCACTTACTATGAGTACTTAGTCATATAGAAAACCCAACCCACTAAAATTGCTACCTGGATGACCCCTAAAGACATTCAGAAGACATGCTATCCACTTGAAGCACTCCCAACTCAAGAGACTTGAGTTACTTTTTCCTTGGGGAGTATGGTGCAGGACACCTCTTGAAGTTCTTATTTTATTTCTTTAGTGTTTGTAATAAGGTGCATCCTTGAGATCACCCTTGTGTGTTTGTGTGGGTCTATGATGTAAGGTGAAGGACCCTAACGTGAGTTATGAACCTATGGGTTCCTGAAACCATGGTTAGACCATGTTAGTCTTTTGGTGATTTTAGTGTTTGGTTAGAAGTTTGTGTTTCAAGTCCTTGGAATGGGTTCTTGTCATGTTTTGAACCTCTCCCACATCCTTGGAGGTTGGTAAGGTTGGCATTTTCCCAAAATAGCAACTTTCCCATATGTTGCCAAAAAGTTGTCTTTTTGCAAAATGTTGCATGAGCAACTTTTTGCAAAATATTGCTCGAAGGATGACAAATTCATTGTAACCAACCACACCAACTTATTGAAGCATCTATAATACCTAGATGATGCTATTAGGTGATTTGATGCCTTCTAGGAAGGTGAGAACTTACTGTGTACGGAGCTTGATGTTTAGAGGAGGAAATAGAAGATTTTTCTGAGTTATTTTGATAGTGTACGGCCTGGTATAGATTCATCTTGGGAATCCATTTGTATAAATTTATGATGTATTGAGTTCCTTAAGAATTACAGTTGGTTTGAGTTGTTTTTGTGAAGTTTGTTAGAAGTTATAGATTTTACTTGCTCACAACTTGAGAAACCAAAGCTTACTGGGTCAGTCACAAAGATGTGATCCTAACTTGAGATTTATCAAGTGGATCTGCTCAAACACTTGGAAAATAAAATTTAGGATCATGGTCCTTAAGAATCCTAAATCTCAGACACTCAAGGTTAGTCCTCAGATTTATGAGACAAAGCCCTAGGCTAATTATCTCTATGTAATTGGCCTGGCTTTTTAGTACAGTCATATGCATGTACAATATATGTTTGAAAGGATCTAACTAAGGGTGGTTCTAGACTATTTTTGGGTAGAGGAAGCCACCTAAGCATTTACATTTACTCTATGAACCCACCTTCGACCACTTGCTTAACAAACTAAGCGTAATCTAGCTAATTAGGCCTTTGTGCTTTGTGAGAGTTTAGGGGTGTAGGAGTGGACTGAAGTGTTAAGGCTTTGATTGGTTTAAAAAATCCATAAAGGGTGTCTATAAACCTAATCAGATCAATTAGATCCTTCTACAATTAGAATTTAAGTCCAAAAAACCCTCTGGATAGGGCTACAAGGAATCCTAGGCCATTTAGGGTTCAACCATTCTTGGGTCTGCAAGACTGAATCCATTGGTGGATTCTCTACCCTTGGGGTCTATTTGAAGTCTCCAATCACTTATATTAGTATTTATAAGTCTTTGGTGAAGATTTATGCTATTGTGTTTGATTTAGGGAAAGTGTCCGTAAAGAAGAAATTGCAGAGCTCTACATCTTGGCTTGGAGAGTCAAGAGAGGATAGGGGAAGTTTATTGGTCCCTTAGACAAGTCAGAAGACACCCTAAAAAGACAAATGTGGAGTTGGGATGTTCAAGAAAGAATTTTGAAGAGTTTATAAGGAGTTGGAGCCCATCAAGGTTTTCTTGTAGTGCTCTTTGCATCAGTTTTGAATACATATTCAACACTAATGAGAGAAATTAAAAGATAATAATAAGTGGTTTTTATTCTCTTCATGTTGCTGACATAATACACAGTTGAAAGGGGAATATATTCCCATATTGAAAAATTTATCATAGGTGAGGATGTGCTTTCTTAATGGTAACCATGCAAATGTCCCTTCTTTCGGGAGGACGACAGAGTTCCAACAAAGCTTATAAGACCAATTTTTTGAACCTAAGTTCCCATATTGAGTGACTGACGAGTAACCTTGATTTACTTTACAGTTTCTTTATTTTTATGAGGCCCATATGTGTGAGTAAAAATTCATGTAAATAAATTTTTTCCTTTGATTTAGGAGTTTTGAAAGCTAATTTTTTGGTCTTCTAGAAATATATAGCTAACAAAGTTTTTCAACTTTACCTTGGATAAAAGATTAGTTTCTAGAAAAAGGTTGTCTTTTACATTTGAGCCCTAGCTTTTCTTTACATATATCCTCGCTACATCCAAAATCATAATTTTCTCAATTGGGGGGAATCCTTTCTAGGAGACCTCCCAAAATGATATTTTTTCCCCATTGTTTATGACCCATGTTAAATGTGGAGCAATTACATCTTTGCTAAATTATAATAAAATTCAATATTTTTTACCCCACTGGTGGATTAGCTATTGTAAAAATACATTCAGGAACAAAATAATCTGTGCATTTACGTTGGATTATTTTAGTTCATTTGGAGGAAGGTTTTGTGAAAAATGTTCCAGAATAGTTATACTCCCAAGGCCAAGTTTCTTGCCTCCATGTTGTGTATTAATATTGTATTATGTCACTACCAATTTAGGAAAAGAAAATTAGTGTTCTCTATAATGCTTATTCTATCAAATTTTAAATAATTTTATTCACATTAATCTTATTACTTAGTGTTGGAATTATTGGAATGATGTACTAAGAGGGGAGGGGTGAATCAGTACCTCTAAAACTTTTTATGTGATTGACCCATTAACCTTTGTGTCATTAGATTTGTATATACCTATCTATCTGTTCATCTTTGCTTATGTATGTGTAATCATAATATAAGTTCTTTACATGTATAAACATTCAAGAAACATTCATGAAAACAAATAACACATAACACATGATATGATATCGCAGAAAACTCATGTTAGGAAGTAAAAACAATGGTGGGGATGTCTACCCACAAAACTTCACTATCTATAGATAAGAAGGGAGTTGGTAAAGGCTTGCAATTGATCACTTCTGATGATCTATCCTGTTAGGAGTATTAGAGTGGAGACATGTTAGGATCTACTTCATTTGAAGCTTTAGTAACACCATTAGGTGTGCACTCTATTAAGAGATTTATCAAAGAACTGTTACGTCCACCTTCTACAAAAGGATTTATGTTGTGATGCACTTGTTAGAATGAAACTACAATATAAATGTTGATCTAATAGTGAATTAAATCTCTAATTTCTGATAATAGATCCTGTATAGCTTATAATGTATGTATGTAATCACCTTGAGTGATTGAGTAATACCTTGTCTCTGCTCGTCGGTAGCCTTCCTGTGTTCTTGATAACTATTGTGATATGTTCTGAACTTTTCATGAATTCTCTTCTTCTACTTAGATGCTCTCTATAGCTACGATCATATTTAAATGATTACAAGTCTCTCTTATTACAAATGATAGAACATCTATTTATACTAGTTTCTAACTCTATTCTTGATTCACGCTTTTCAAATTAACTCTAGATCCAAGGTTTACAACTTGACCTTGATCTTTAGTTAGATATGTTTTAGATCTATTAGGATGATTTAAAACATTTACGACATGCTTGATTGACCCTCAAGTTAAGATTTAAAACAAAGAAAAACTCTATAAATAGAATTACATTGCTTTATCTGACGTGTAAAATCAGATCCACTTTTTGTGGGTTCTTTAACTGACTGTTAGTTCTGATTGTCAGGCTGCTCTGTCAGTCTATCATTTTTCTTCTCCGTCGGTGTTCCTTACTTGAAATTTTTGTCGGGTATGCCTTTTTTGCTCTGTCGATGACGTTCTCAAAACTGTATCATCATTTATGCTTTTCATCGGTAATTTCTATACTTAGCATTTTCACATTAGACATTTTGTCTTGTTGGGTATGCTTGTTGTTCGCCAGTTATGCTTACTGTCTACCGGTTATGCTTATACCGATGACCTTTATCATGTTTTTCCCTTTAAGTATACTAATGGAAAAAGTTAATGTCATCAATCTCCCCCTTTGACATTATTATCAAAAATTGATATGTGCAACATACTTGATGCATTAGTATGTACACCTGTATATACTTCTTCCTTAGTCATGAAATGACCCCCCCTATGCATATGTCAATAAGTGTAAGTTTATGTACATGTCTATCTTTTCTATACATACATTATACATATCCTCATATAGTATTTTGTACATATGTATACATTCCTCCTTTTTCTTACTAAAGTATATTGTATATATGTGTATACATTCCTCCTTTTTTTGATAATGAGGGCAAAGGTACTTACATATTTTCAAAAATGTGAGAGTGTGAGGCTTTGATTTCCTCCATCATTTTCTCCCATTTCTCCATTAAATTCTCAAGAACCAAATGCTCAAGTGATATCCTCACATGCATTTCATATATGTTGTCTACCATAGACATTTCTGGGGTCGTGATTAGAGTTCTTGCATCTGTAATATGTTATTGCGGAGTGGTGAGGTTTGGAAAAATTTGAGCTTGAAGCTCTGTAACCTCATTTCTAAATTGAGTCTCTGCATCCCATATTTCTTGTCTCAATCTATTTACCTCTGTTATCTTTTCATGATGCAGCTTTATAGTGTTTGCATTAGAGGTTAAACTCAGTGCACTAGCTGTTAGATCTGAATCTAATTGTGATATCTTTTCACTATTTTCTTTAGTGAAATTTTCTAATGTGCATAATTTTTGAACTAAGGTAACAGCTTCAACAATCGTAGGTTCTAATTCACTTGCTAGTTCAGATAGATTTACCTTGTTCTTTGCCACTTCTTGGCTGATCTTCTCAATTAGTTTGTGTTGATACTTCATCTCTACCTGTTCTTCCATTGCCTTCTCTGCATCTACATTCTAATTTGTGATGGCATCAGTAAGAACTACTATTTGTTCCATGATTGATGTGTTATCTTCAATTTTGACATCTGGAACAAGTTGATGTAGAATATCTCTTGCTTGTTCAAGTGCTTGGGCTTCCCTACGTGTCTTTCTCATTTTCTCTTGAATTGCCTTTCTCTAACACATTACTCCAAACTTTTGAAGTGATTCAATATCTAAAGTAGATACATCCCACTTGGGTATTTCTATTACCTCATCAAGTGTGACAACCAAGATATCTTTCTTCAATGCCTTTTTCTTTTTCTTCTTTGGCTGGGTGGCAGATTGGTGTACTACCATTTGTAAACCTTGAGATTGGATTGATTTGGTGGCTGAGGGTCGAGAAGATGAAGCATCTTGTTGTTTCTGATCTGAGTCCACCAGCTGGTTTTTTGAAGACGTCTCCTCATTTTCCTTGGGTGTATCAATAGATTTATCTTCTTTTTCTTCCTTTCTTTCATCCTGTTTGACTTTTTCACTCTTTTCTTTCTCTTCATCCTTTCTCAATGTTTCATCTATTTTGTTATCTGATCCTTTGTCTTTTTCAGTAGACACTTCTTGCTGAGTGTTGATTGCATCTTTCATTTCTGTATCTTTATCCTTTTGAATATTTGATGCATCTTTATTTTCATCATTACCCATGTCCTTGGGTATATCATCATATTTCTTAGATGATTTCTCCTGACTTGATTCAATATCAATAGCATCAATTAATATGTTCATGTTTGTCAGTGTATTGACTTTTGTAGTGTTAATAGTTGAATCTTGTCCATCAGTATTTCCCTGTGCAACATTGATATCTTCATCTTTTTGCACTTCTTCTATAGGGTCTTTTCCTGTAATATCATTGACAATGTTATCTAACCATGATTCATCATTGATATTATCAATTATGTTACCTTTTATTGTCAAATCTTCTTTGGTAACTTCTTCTTCTCCACTCAAGTCAATATGAATTGGACTTTGTGGAGTTTGACTATCCTCACTTTGAGTGTTGTGAATAGTAGTGTCTGGCCATACTTCATCTACAATGTCAGTATGTTTGGGGCTTGCTAGATCACTCTCTTCTCTATCCAATTCCACAGATGAGTCATCTTGTACATTTTTAATGATGATTTGTTCCTTCTCTAAGCTAGCTTCCTTAGTGGGCTTATTGAGTATCTTGCACCACTTCTTAATGCTATTTTGATCAAGATCAATTATCTTCCCCTTGATAAATTCATATGCTCTCATTTTTGGTGAGAAATATTTTTCATACTTCTTCATCATCTCGGTAATTTCTTCCTTATTTGTATTAGGAGGCATAAGAGTTACAAGTATTCTTTCTCTTATTTCCTTTTCCTGATGTAGTGCAAAAGTCCATCTGGCTGACAATCTCTATGATAGTTCTTTGGGAACGTCATATTCTAAGAATTCCAGTGGAACATAATGATGTTTGCACATTTTTGCAATTATTGCATCTTCAATCTTATTTTGATCCTCTATACTAAATTTTAACCATTTCCTAATGTTAGGATCAGAAATAGACTGTGAATCTGAAATATTCTTGCATATTTTATCAATTGTTGTAGGGACCGAAGGTTCTTTTTCCTTTTGTATCTCTACGTCACAATCATCCATAGCTAAGTCTTCTAGATCTTCTTGAGTTCTATTCATCTTCCTCCTTTTGGTCTGTCTTTCTTTTGGAGAAGCTAGTTTTCTCTTGTATATCCTCACTCTTCCTTTCTGTAATGGTGAAGGAGTTGACTCTTTTGCAGTCCAGCTTCTTGTTTTTTAAGCGGCTGTTGTTCTTGCTATTTTGGGTTTAGGAGGAGGTATTGTTCCCTCTGAGTCATTCTTTTCTATTTCTTCACCAACAGGTGACAATCCTTTGGTTTGTTCCTCCTTACCCTCTGTTTCCTCTTCACTTTCTTCTGTAACTGCAAATTTCTTGGTTAAGTTTTGACCATCTTGTCCTTCTTGTTTACAATCTTTTTGACAACAAGATCTATCTTGATCTTTTTTTGGGCTTCCTCATAGGTGCCAAATCTTGCTTGCTTGTTGTCAATTGGTTCATTCAATAGTGCCTTGATGCACTCATTGGCTTGTCCTATTTTGATCTCATACTATAAATGTGAAAGCCAAGACTTCCTAGGTACTACTTCTTGGATATACATGAAATTAGTATCTACCATAAAACATATGTCCTCTTTGTGTTCTTCTATCAAACTTTCAGGTATCCTTGTTCTATCTTTCAACATTGTCCTTAATTATTTTGAAATACTCATTCATTATATCATCAAAGTCTATTCCTAGTGACTCTATATGCTCACATATCTGTATGGTTACAGGTCTGCTTGTATCCCATACTACTTTGCCTATGGAAGGAAAGTATTCTTC
>MU226284.1:410604-424964 GCA_018584345.1 Thuja plicata
AAAATCTCAAATTCTTCATCGATTCACCACAGGTACATTTATATTTGCATATTTTTGCTTTTATTTGAATTTTTGAGTTAATTTTTTAGTTTTTTGGTTAAATCTAGGGTGTTTTTAAAATTGAAATTATTTTTGTTGTGGGAAATTGATGTTAATTATATGAATTTATAACTTAATTAGGTATGACACACATTGATGATAATCCTGAGCTTGAAAATCCACCCCTTGAAAATGTTCAGCCTGAAAACCCACATCGAGCAGACCAAAATGCACAAAACCCTCCATTTATAAACCCTCAGGCTTTAGAAGACCTTATAGCCAATAATTTGAATCACTTTAGGGGTATTCAAAATGTGTATATTCATGTCCCTAAATTAGGCCCAATGTTGACTACATTGAGTTCTATAATAGAAGATATGGAGATGCTCACCACGCAACATATTGTTGCACTTCAATGGAGAGATGCCATGCATGGCCAATTTAATGAAGGGGTGGATTATGATTGGGTCAAGGCCCTTGGAATCATGAAATAAAAAATAGCTTCCCTATTTGTGAATCCATGTATTGGACAAAGAGTTAATCCCAAAAAAATCAAAGTTTTCCATGAGATGGTACACGAACAATGATATGAGGGAGAACTTATGGGATCAATGGTGGATGGTTTTTGATAAAACACCCCACAACAATATGGAGGTCCCATTTTATTTTATTAAAAAAACTATATGTGAATTTGTGCTCGCTCATAAAGTAGACTATTAGATCATGAGATCATTCATGGGTGTAGGCAAGGTCGAATAGACAAGGCCCATATGCCCCCCTCCTCAAAGTATTCCCCCTCATCCAATGCAAAATCCATACATTATTTCAGAGGATGTCTCATAGACCATTAGGGCCATTCTCACCTTAAGAAGGCATTTGGTTAGGCACACTGCATCACTGGTGCAACCTTATGTTGATGATACTGGCAGCAATACTGTTAGAAATAATGGAACACATAAAAAAGAGAAGGGGGTGAATTAGTTATGTCCAAAAACTCAAAAACTCATTCAAATTTTAACATTTTAATCATAGATCTAAATGATGAACATTAAAGAAACAATACAATACATAAATCAACATGTAACACCAAGATTTTTGACGTGGAAACTCAGTTAAGGGAAAAAACAAGGTGGGTATCTAACCCACAAGATTATGTACTCTATTAAAAGTACTATACCCTGTTAGGAGTATTACAAGGGGAATGCACATGCATTCAGGAACACTGCTTAGAGCTCACTACTCAAATACAACACAAGCTACAACCTAAAGGAAGGCTCATTGCCTTACAAAAATCTTTGATTACAATCCACAATGGACAATAATTCACAGCTCATGAACTGACTGGTAGAATCTCTGATATGCCAATATAGTTCCAATCAAGTACATAAAATCGCTGCCTCAATTGCATATTCCACTCATACCTCTTCACATACCTGCTCCTTTCTTTCGAGCATAGTCTTCCAATTCACAAAGGGATACTACATCATTACATTTATAAAATTTATCAACTTATTTCTTCAAGGTCGGACAAGGACCTAAATTACAAATAATTAATCAAATATAATAAAATCATCAATGCAATCCAAAACATATCGGTAAAGACATAAAAGGATCCAAATCTTCATCCTCGAACATGCTCCTACTCCATAAATCACACCCTGGTCCATTGCAACATGCTACATCACCATGTAGGCCAAGAACAATAAGAACACAAATACACCACAAGATAATCATCAAATTTGATCACATAACTCAATGCAATCTAGCAACACGAATAAGACATGATCTAGAAACATCAACAAACAATGTGAAATGCCACAGTAATAATGAAAACAACTTTGTCTTAGAATTCATCATCATATTTGCACTATTCAGCAAGAATATCAATCAACAACCTCTGTCACTTAAGAAAAATAGCTTTCAATCATCCAAATCATGAACCACTTGAGCTGAGGACACTCATCCATGTCCTAAACTCACCACCAGGTTAGCAACTGGAAATATTTCATAACTGAACCACACCAATCCAAACATTGAAACAATGTCTCTTCCTAAATATAAAAATACCAGTCTCTAATCAATAATTCATAACTCACTTAGAGAACCATGAAAACCTCTATAAACTAACATGTGTCAACTACAAAAATCCCTAAAATAATATGTGTGTTCACAACATCTGATCTTCAATACAATAACCATACCTAACCATTCTTATCATTAAACATATCAGGAACACTATCATCAACAATAGAAATATGTTGACATCAACGTCAACACATATATGCATGGTAGTCCAAAAATATCCAAACAATCCTCCCCTTTGGAATTTATGACAACATATGATCTGAAAAATGATCAATGCACAAAGATATCAACAATACTACCAACAATATCCATAATATTATCTTTTAGATTCTCTCTATCAAATCTTCTCCAATACATAAAATTATTTCCCTCTTAGTCTCATATTTGTTTTTCACATGGCTATCCCTCCTCCTTTGACATCAATTAAAAAGGCACATATATGCACGAAGTCATAGAAACCAAAAAATTAATACAAATTGAAGAACATACCTCACAAGACTAACTACACCTCCTGAGTAGCAGCCACAAAAACACCAATCCTGATAAATAATTATCTCTGTAAGAACACTAGACTGATGCAAATAAATGCATCTATAGCTCTGATGAGGAGGGGAAATAACCCCAAGCTTACCTAAGAGATACTCAAAATTATCCTTTGGCAAGGGATTCATGAAGATATCTACAATCTACTCTTTAGTAGATACATATTCCAATCTAACTTCTTTTTCACTATCCTTATCTCTCAAAAAATGATACTTGGTAGATGTGTGCTTTGTCTTTGAATGTAACACAAGATTCTTTGAAATATTGATAGCACTTGAGTTCTCACAATAGATAGAAATAGGCTCATCAATACTTACTCTGATATCTTTCAACATTTGCATCATCCATATCACTTGTGTATAATTAATAAAATCATCGACATACTCATCCTCAACAATAGATTGTGATAAATAATTTTTATTTTTACTTGACCTTGAAACTAACCTCTTACCCAAGAATAATGCTCCTCCACTTGTACTCTTTTTTTCATCCACATTACCTTCCCAATCTGCATCAATAAAAACACTCAAATTAAAATCATTATCCTTACCATACCAAAAACCAAAGTCAATTGTTCCTTTCAAGTATCTGAATATTATTTTCACTGCCACAACATGAGACTCTTTAGGATCTGCCTAAAATCTATAAATAATGCAAACTACATTCATAATGTCAGGCATGTTCTATGTCAAGTACAATAATCTACCAATCATAGATCTATATCTGGTTTAAATTTCCTTAGTTAAATCATCATCCTTCATCAATTTGCAACCGATAACCATAGGGGTACAAACTAGTTTTGAATCTTCCATACCAAAATTCTTCAACAATTCTTTCACATACTTGGACTGAGATATGAAAATCCCTTTTACTGATTGTGTAATTTGTAGACCAAGAAAGAATTTTTTCTCACATATCATGGACATATCAAACTCTTTTTGCATCTCATCAACAAACTCTTTACTCAACTTATCATTTGCACCAAAAATGATATCATCCACAAAGACTTCAAAAATCAAAATATTATCATGATCAACTTTGAAGTGCAAGTTACTGTCAGCAATAACTTTATTTAATCCAAGCTTTAAAATATACTTATTCAATCTTTCATACTAGGTTCCAAGGGCTTGTTTCAATCTATACAATACTTTCTTCAATCATAAAACAATGTCATTCTTGAAACCTTTGTAAGTAGCATATGCAAGAAACATTCTAACAACTTAAATTCTAGAAACAAGAGAAAAGGTCTCCTCAAATTCAATACCTTCCATCTATGATTATCCCTTACAAAATAGTCTAGCTTTATTCCGAACCACTTCACCATCTTCGTTCAATTTGTTTCTGAATACCCATTTAGTACCGATCACATTCTTTTCCTTAGGTCTAGGAACTAGAATACATGTTTCACTCTTTTCAATATGTTCCAATTCTTCTTCCATAGCTTTAAACCAATTTTCATCTTTACATGCTTCATTAACATCCTTAGGTTCAATCTTAGAAATTAAACAATTTTCATTTCTAGAAATTCTTCCTCTAGTTTGAACTCCTTGATTCCTATCACCAATAATCTAATTTTAAGAATAATTTAATCTTACATACCTTAGAGTCTTTGAATTTGCATTTGTAGATAACTCTTGTGTCTCCACTTCTTCCTCATTTGCAACTTCTTCATCTTGATCTACCAAACCATTCTGATACTAATTCTATACCTGTATTTCCTTATTGTCTTCTTCACCATATAATTCATATCTACAAGATCTAGCTATCTTCTTCTTGATAGCTTTCATCCACTTTATCATTAGAACTTTCAATTATCTTCCTCAACCTATTATTGTAACACTTGTAATATTTTCTCTTTCTAGAATAACCAAGAAAGATACCTTCATCACATATAATATCAAATTTCCCCAAATCTTTGTCTCTTTTGATGTAATATTTTCTTCCAAAATTCTAAAATAATTCATTGTAGGAACATGTCCATACCATAGCTCATAAGGGGTCTTACCAGTACCTCATTTGATTTGAAATTGGTTCAATGTACTATGACTGCAGTGCTAACTGCTTCTCTCCAATTGACTTGTGGTACATTTCCTTCAATCATTATTGTCCTTGTTACATCTAGGATAGTTTTATTTCTTCTCTCTACAATATCATTCTATTGTGGGGTTTGTGGATTAGAAATTTTCCTTTTTATTCTATGCTCTTCAAAAAATGGATCAAATTTACCAAATTTAAATTATCCACCTCGTTAGATCTCAAAAATTTCATCTTCATACATGTTTCAATCTCATCCATAGCCTTAAATATTTTTAATTTGTCAAAAGCCTTAGATTTATCCTTTAAGAATGTAACCCACACCATCCTTCAATAGTCATCAATGAAGAGTATGAAATATCTATCTTCATAATAGCTTCTAGTTCTAGAAGGGCCACACAAATCAATATGAATCAGATCCAACAATCCACTTGAAGAATAAGTCTTTCTTTTGAAAGTAGATTTAGTTTTCTTACCCAACTGGCATTCCTTACACATCGCATTGGAAGGCTTCAACAATTTAGAAAATATCTCATTGCTCTAGCACTGTTGATCTTCACAATATTATCAAATTTCACATGACAAAATATTATTTGCCATAACCGACTATCATCAAATTAAGCTATCAAACATCTATTATCTTCATTATTCAAATTAAATACATTACCTTTGGTCTTTGTTCCTTATGAAATCTCAATTCCAACACTCAAAATATTGTGTTTCAGACCTTCAACATATAAAAAACCATCAGCATTATTCTTACCATCAAGTGTAATGAAACCTCTAGCTCTGTTCATACAAGGAGTATTGTCACCAAATATGACAAAACCACCATTATACCTTTCCAACTTCAAATATTTGTTCTTATCTCCGATCATGTGATGAGAACAACCATTGTCAATAACCCATTCATCTTTATCATCCACATGTGAAACCAAGACTCTCTCCTAATTCAAGAAGCTAGGATCCTCATCTTTGATAGAAATAAACACAATCTCATCTTCAATATTTTCAGATTCATCATTAGTTACACCTTCATCAACAACATAATAACACTGATTATGATATTTAGGTTTGAATTTCATAGGATTATACATAGGTTTGTTATCCAGACATCTTGAAGAAAAATGACCAATATTTTTACATGAAAAAATATTTCAAAGGTAACTTTCCTTGATACTTACTAGCTCCCTTAGGATATCTCTTGGCAATTAGGACTTCAAGCTCTTCAATCTTTCTCTCTTCTTCCTCAATCTCTTCCCATTTCTTATCATGTCTAGATCCAAACTTTGATGAACTCTCTCTAGGGTCATATCTTTTCTTATCCTTATAAATAGTATCCTTAAATGCAGATTCAACTTTAGGAAGTGCATCACCTAAGTCAATGATTTCAAAGGCAGATAGATTACCAACCAATGTGTCTCTTGTTAGTGTAGTTATGGTCTTGATCTCTTCACTAGATGCAATTTTGTGTTTTTAAGAAGAATGCAAGGATCTAAGTATATTAGAAACAATTTCTTCTTCCTCCAATGTTCCACCAGTGCATCTAATTCCACAAACAAGCTCATTTATATTCATTATGTAAGAACTTATGTTTTCATCATCGCTCATCTGCAATGCCACATACTTCCCTTTCAAACTTTGCAACTTAGCTTACTTCACATATGCATATTATTCATAAAAAAAATATCTAATTTTGTCCATATCTAATGTGTAGTCTCTAATTCCATGATATTTGTATATTTAGTATTTAACAAGGCACTCAACAATGCTTCTTTTTCTTTGATGTTATACTCAAATTTCTTCTTGTCATCTAGAGTAGCAGTAGAAAGATCTGCAGGAGGATTGTAATACTTCTTAGTGATCTCATAGTAATCTTCTCTGATGCATCTCAAATGTGTAATCATTTGAACCTTACATCTTTAAGAGTCAGTGTCTTCAAATCTTAGAATCTCCTTAAAAGTTGTCATCCTAAATCTCCTCAAGCAATCAAGCTTCCAAAAGAGGACTTGGCTCTGATACCAATTATTAGAAACAAGGAAACACACACAACTGAGAGGGGGGTGAATCAAGAGTGTCCCAAAAATCAAAACCTCAATAAAATTTTAACCTTGTAATCATATATTTGAGTGACGAACATTAAAGCAAGGTCACAACACATAAATGAACATATAACACCAAGAGTTTTGGCATGGAAACTAGGTTAAGGGAAAAACCATGGTGGGGATAAAACCTACAAGATGATGTACTATATTAAAATCACTAATCCTCATATAAGTATTACAAGGCGAATGCACATGCATTCAAGCACACTTCCTAGAGCTCACTGCTCAAATACAACATGGGCTAAAACATAAAGGCTAATTTCCTTACAACGATCTCAAATTACAATCCACAATGCACAAAAATCCAAAACTCATGAACTAACAGATAGCATCTCTAATATGCCAATATAGTTCCAATAAAGTACATAAAATCTCTACCTCAATTGTAGATTTAACTCATACTATTCGCATACACGATCCTTTTCTTTCGCACACACTCTTTCAATCCACAAAGGGATATTGCATCATTACATTTATACAGTTCATCAACTTATTTGTTCAAGGTCGGCCAAGAACCTAAACTATAATCATTTAATAAAATTCAATACAATAATTAATGCGATCCAAAACATATTGACAAAGACATAGTAAGGATCAAAATATGCATCCTCGAACATGCTCCAACTTCATAAATCATGCCTCGATCCATCACAACATGCTACATCGCCATGTTGGCCAAGAATAATAAGAACACCAACAGACCACAAGAGAATCACCAAATCTGATCACATAAATCAATTCAATCTAGTAACACAAATAGGGAATAATAAAGAAACATCATGAAACAACGTGAAATTCCATAGTAACAACCAAAACAATTATGTCTCAGAATTCATCTATCTCTCTCCACTGTTCAACAAGAAATCAATCAAAAACCTATGTCACTAATGCAGCACTAGTCTTGCTTCTCCCTAGCTTCCTCTAGGGTCTCCTAGGCCAATCTCCTGACCTACTAGGGTTCTTTCACTAACCCTATTCTCCTTAGGTTTCTTCTCACAAGAACCTACCACTTTCAACTAGTGAACACGAACAAGGTAGAATCCAAACTCTTCATGCTCTCTCCTAGACCCAAATTGGTCATTCTTGGTCCATCTATACAATTTGATCCAAATGGACCCCAAACATTCCCAAATAGAAAGGTAGTCTCCAATATTGTTAATTGGACCAATTTAAATCTCCAAAACCTTCTATGGAAGTGAAACCCTAAACGAGTTCCAAATTCCAAGTCAAATTCACCCAAAAGAGGGCTACTAGCTTTAGGCCTAATTAGGCTCCTTTTCTACAATAAGTCTTATAACCTCAAAAAAAGTATGAAAATAAACTCCATATCCTAATACCCTTTATCAATAACCTAAGGATTTTCTAGGTCTTCACTCTCAGAGGTGTCTGTATAGTACCTCCTACATTCATGCCTAAAATTTAGGGTTTTAGGTCTTTGCCACTATCTGCACAAGAAATGGATCTTCTTGCCTAGAAAAAAAACTTACCCAAACTTATCCTATGAGTTGGGGTTCCTTCACTAACTCTCCTACCTTCCCACATTCATTTATCAAAGCTATGAATGCTTTCAATCCATCTAACAAGCCCTGCAATTACTGGTGATCCCTAGTCATGCCACTCTGGCTCGCCTAGGGAATCACCTTAAAAATGGCTGCCATAACTTCATGGGCCCCTCCTTCACTTTACACAATTTACATGGAGTCACCTTCCATAATCCAAGAGCCCGTGCAAGTTCCACAGTGGAAAATGGATCTATGACTCCATTTGTTCACAGTGCTCAATTCAGGACATCGACAGTCCATAAAACAAAAGAATTTAAACAAGTAGCTAAAACTATTGACTCCAAAAAACTAATACCAAAATAAATATTATATCAACCTAAATTACACAAATCAATGCTTACAAAAGTTACTTCAATCCATTAAACAATCTGATCTTCACAAAACACAAAAACTGTAATTGTATATCAAATTCACAGTCCGTACACAATATGACTTCAAAATGCCAACCCTCCAAAAAGATTGAGGATGGTCTTATATAGTTGACCAAGGCACTAAAAAACTGATTTCAGATAGTTAAGGAACTAATTCCTTCAAATTTGCATTCTTGTCATAAATGTTGTCAATGTTGTCAATGACAACATTGACAACTTTTGCAACTTTTTGGATATGTTATCCAAACTTGGTCTAACCTTGTCCAAACTTTTCCAAACCACTAATTAGGATGAAATAATGTCAAATAAGACCTCTAGACCTTTTTTTGATTCATTTGGAAATCAAATACCAAAAAAACCCTATTAGACCTAAATGGACACAAAAGTCTCTAAGGACCTAACAAGACATCCTCCTACTTAGCACTCTATATACTAGGACTCTTAGTCCCTTTATTCACCTAGTGGTCTGGATAGAACCAATACAAGCAAAAAAATAGAAGAAGTCCTAGGTTACATTGTATCATCTAGCCTACCTAGGTTCTCCTGTACCATACTCCCCCAAAAAGGAAAAGCTATGTCACTCCTGTGGACAATAGATCCTCTGAGATGCCCACCTTCTTGAAGTCTACCTCTGAAATCCAAGAGGCCTCTAACTCTATTCTATCCTTCCACTGGATCAAATGTTCCATGTAGACTTTATGTCTAGTAGTCTTCTTAACCTGGGAGTCCAGAACCTTGTCAGCTACCATCTGAAACTTTGGAGGTAAGACATCGACCTCCACATCATCACTGACCCCTTGACTGTTTGGATTGATCTCATCCACCTGCCCTCTGAGCTAGATTAAGTCTTGAACATTAAACACTGGAGATATGCTCAAGTATGATGGTAAGTCCACTTTATAGGCATTAGCCCCATATTTGGCCAAGATTTTGTAAGGTCCCACCCTTTTCATCTGAATCTTGGTAGAGACACCCTTTTGTAGCCTTGATTTGTTCAAGTGAACCATGACATAGTCATCCACTTCAAAATGAACATCCTTCCTGTTCTCATCAACTTTGGCTTTCAACTTATGTTGACTATCTTTGATCTGCTTCTTGACTTGGTCTTGGATCTCTTTCATGGTATGGGTGAAGTCCTCTGCATGGCCACTTCTATACTCCATTCCACCAAGATCCCTGAGCTCACAAAAACCCCTTGGGTGCATCCCATAAACCACTTCAAATGGGCTCTTTCTTGTCATCCTATTCTTACTATCATTGTAAGCATATTTTTCTTATGGAATGACCACATCCCAAGTATGCCCATACTCCTTAGTTAGGCACCTCAATAGGTTACCCAAAACCCTATTTACCACCTCAGTTTGGCCATTAGTCTGAGGGTGGTAAGCTGAACCAAAAGATAGGTTAGTGCCCAATCTTGTCCACAATGTCCACCAAAAATGGCTCATAAATTTCACATCCCTATCAGAGACTATACTCAAAGGAAGACCATGAATCCTCACAATCTCCTTAAAAAACAAATAGGCAAAGTGGATAGCATCATTAGTAGTTTTACATGGAATGAAATTCCCCATCTTAGTAAATCTATCAAAAACTACATAAATGATATCATACCCCTGTTTAGTTTTGGGTAAGCCCACAATAAAACCTATACTCACACACTCCCATGGCTTGTTAGGGATTAGTAGAGGCTGATATAATCATTCCTCCTTTTTCCTTCATGCAAACAACACACTGCTCTACATACTTGGTGACATCTTTCACCAACTTTGGCCAATGGTAGAACCTTTGGACTAGTTCCAAGGTTTTTTCCTTACCAAAATGACCACTTAGAGAACCATTAAATTTCTCTTGTATGAGGTTCATCCTCATTGACCCTTTAGGTACACACAACTGATTTCCCTTGAAAAATAATCCATTTTGTAAAGTAAAATCAAAGAACTTGCTATGAAAATGATTTTCAAAATCAAAACGTACCTTATAGGCTTCACCAAAATCCTCACATGCTTTGTAGAGTTCTCTTAAAATATCAATCCCAATGCTATTCAATTGGACTTCTTGCACTGTCAACAATCTCCTACTCAAGGCAACTGCCACCTTATTAAGTTGACCCTTCTTGTGCTTTATAGTAAAAGTGAATGCCTGCAAGTACTCCATCCACTTCAAATGTCTATTGATTAGCTTCTCTTGTGTGTTAATGTAACTAAGAGCCTAATTCTTAGTAAATACCATAAACTCTTTAGGCAATAGATAATGCCTCCATTTCCTCAAAGATTGAACTAGAGCATATAGTTCCAGATCATAAGAAGAGTATTTCTTCTTAGCCGCATTCAGTTCTCACTAAAGAATGCAATTGGCCTACCCTCTTGACTCAATACACCCCCTACTACCATTCCACTAGCATCACATTCAATGGTAAAAAACTTCTCAAAACTTGGCAATTGTAGGATTGGTTTAGTAGCCACTTGTTTCTTCAACAACTCAAAGGCTTTCCCTGCTTCTATTGTCCATCTAAACTTAGTTTTGACCCCACCCTTTATATTATACATCAATGGTGCACATATCCCACTAACATTCCTAATAAACTTCCTATAAAATTGGGCAAGGCCATGAAAAATCCTTACCTCAATGGTTGTGGTAGGTGGAGGCCAGTTTAGGATAGCAGCAACTTTGTCTTTGTCCACCTTCAAAGACCCCTTGGACACTACAAAGCCCAAGTAGAATAGTTCTTGTTTGAAGAACTCACACTTCTCAAGGTTAATAGCCAATTTATCTTCATGCAACCTTTTCAATACTGCCTCTACATGTCTGATATGCTCCTTTTTTGTCTTGCTAAATATCAGTATATCATCAAGATATACCACCAAAAACTTCCCTGTGAAGTCCTTAGCACCTCATTCATGAGCCTCGTGAATGTGCTCGGAGCATTAGAGAGGACAAATGGCATGACAAGCCAATCATATAATCCATCAGTGGTCTTGAATGTCATTTTCCATTCATCACCCTCCTTCACCCTGATTTTGTGATAACCACTCTTCAAATCCAACTTTTTAAAGTACATTGCCCCTCCTAGGAATTCCATAAGATCCTCTATCCTAGGTACAGGGAACCTATACCTTATTTTGATTTTTTTTATTGCCCTTGAATCTGTGCAAAGCCTCCATTTTCCTCCCTTCTTGGATTCCAAAACAACCAAGACTGCACAAGGGATAATACTCTTCTTGATCAAGCCTTGATCCAAGAGTTCTTGTAGTTGTCTAGCTACCTCCAAGTTCTGATCAGGAGTAAGCTTATATGCTTCTTTATTGGGTGAAGATGTCCCTAGCACAAAGTCTATTTGATGACTTATAACCCTCTTAGGTGGTAGGGTTGTAGGAGTACCATCACTCACAATATCCTTGTACTTCTAAAGCAATTCTTGCACCTCTGTTGGTAATGGCTCCTTCACTGATTGTTCCTCCTCCTTAGGTCTTAGCACAATGGCATAAACTTCCCCCTCATCATCCTTTATGTCATTTACAAACTCCTTACCACTACATAACATGACATTAGGAGTTTTAGTTTATGGCTCTTCATCCTCTAGCAAAGACTGAATTTTGAAAGTCTTCCCTCCTTTCTTGAAGGTGATGGCATTCTCCTTCCCATCATATATTTCCCCATTATCAAATTTCCAAGGCCTCCCAAGTAGTAAATGGAAAGCATCCATTGGTAGGATGTCACAAAGAAATCAGTCCTTGTACCCTGCTATTGAGAACTCTACCCATGTTTTCTCATTAACCAGCACACTTTGGCCTTTGTTGAGCCATGTCACCTTATAGGGATTCACATGAGGTATCTTGGCTAGCTTAAGTTTCACCACTGCCTCTTCTGAAATGATATTATCAGTTGAACCCGAGTCCACTATCACTTTGTAGACTTTGCCTAAGATCTTACATCTTATCCTAAAAAGAGCTCTCCTATGCTTGGGCTCATCCTTGATTGGTTTCCTTATCAACACTCTCCTAAACATTAAATTCTCACCCATCTCTGAATCTAGATGGTCTATTTTAGGGGTTTTGACACTTGGAGTGTCCTCATGTGTATATGTTATCCTCTTGTCACTATTTGTTGCAGAAGGTTTGTCTGGACATCTATAGGTTGGATGGCCTAATTGTCCACAATAATAACACTTCATGGTTGCAACGTAAGAACTACTCCTACCTCCTCTTCCTCTATTAGGACCACCATGATTACCCCTGCCTCTGTTATATCCTCCTCTTGAACTGCTTTCAGTCTACTGCTCTATCAACTTATTCTCTCCTTGTGACCTTTGTTCACTACCCCTTCCTTGGTAGCCTCCTCTTTGACCCCTTTGGTCTCTCCCTCTGCCTCTATTGTTATTTTTATTCTTGAAGCTAGAATCCCCTTTCTTTGTATTCTTTTCTTCCACTCTTAAAGCCAATTGATGACACTTTTGAATTGTAGTAGGTGTCCATAGGCTAATCCCCTCTTGGATGTTCCACTTCAATCCACCCAAGTATCTAGCCACTTTGATTGACTCTTCATCCTGCAATTTAGACCATAGACACAATCTCTGGAACTCCTCAGTATATGAGGCCACATCTAGGTCTTTCTGTTTCAAGTTTTGTCTCTTCCTATGAAGTTGGATCTCATAATCCTCAGGAAGATAATTCTCCTTCAACTTGGTTATCGTGGCATTCCAATTTTCTATTGGTTTCTTTCCCATACTTACCTTCTCATCCTGAAGGTATTTCCACCAAGTCAAAGTTAACCCTCTGAGTCTAGACTTGGCCACTTTGATCTTTTGGGCTTCATATATACCCTCACACTTGAAGTGATTCTCCATTGCTTCAATCGAGTCCATGACTGTTTCTATCTCCATATTTCCTCCAAACAAGGGTATCCCTTCCAAAGCCTTGCCACTTAATGATTTTATGGCTTTCAAGAAAGGTTCCTCATTCAACACTATTAGAGTAATAGTACATTTGTCTTTATAATTAAATCACTTTGGTTTAATTATTAAAGTTCACTATTATTCTATTCACTTAAGCTTGTCATTTGTAGGTGCATAATAATTAATATGTTTATTAATTATTAATGCACAAACCTAGCTTTTTTTGGCTTTAGGGTTTCTTACCTTATATGTCGCCTTTGTATCATTATTGTACACACTCTTTTGAATACAGCTTTTTGCTCTGCCATTTTTGAGCACAGAAGGGTTTCTTGGTTTTTGCTTCCTTGCTTCATTCTTGTAACAGGTCTTCTTGCATGCAGCTACTCTTGGGATTTGGTACTATTTTTATCAATTCCTACATGGTATTAGAGCCTTGTTGTTGCGGCTTGTTCGAGTTCTGTTGAAGCAAGCTCTTCGCAGTACGAGGGTTTGAAGTTTTCAGATTTTTTTTTGGTATTTTTTATTGGATCTGGGGGGTCTCTATTTTTTGAAACACTTTGACCAAAATTGACCTCACGGTTGCGTTTAGAAGGCCCAAAAACCCCCATTTTCATATAAAATATGTCTGATTTGGACACCGGAGCATCTGGGAGAAATTTTTTAGCCTATTAGGGCCGTATGAGCACGGGAAATGAGGCAAATTTCAAAAAAAATAAAAAAAATCAAA
>MU226284.1:425100-447784 GCA_018584345.1 Thuja plicata
CGCCACCCACCATTGCTGTGCAACCCGCCAGCCGCCCCCGCGCCGCCCGGCTCGCCACCCACCACTACTGTGCCACCCGCCAACCACCCCTGCGCCGCCCGGCTCTGCAATCGCCACTCGGCTGCCACCACCGCCCAGTTCGATCACCACCTCCACTGGTGGTGCCTCCAATTGGCTACCAGCCTACTGTTGATGTCATCCAACGGCTCGGTGATGTCCATACGGGTGTCAAATTTAGGCTCGTCACTGTGTTTTTCTAGCGAGCTCTCTTTTCAGGGGCCCTATCAGTTTTTTGCTCGTAACTTGAGCATACGGACTCCAAATCGCAAGTGTCATATATTGTTGGAAAGCTCTTTTTGAGTCAGTTCAAACCATGGAGGTTTCATCTTCACACTTGGCTGTTTGATCACCCATTTTTGGTGTCAAATTTGAGACTTTATTTTCCTCCTTCTCTGCATTTGGACCTCAGGTTTTTCACTTGTTCTTTGTGTTTTTTTGCTTCATTTTGTGGTGTACGGGAGTTAGTTTGATAGTTTGTGGGGGGTGCATATTTATTTCTACATTTTCAATTCAGAGAGACCCTTCTACTTCCGTCTTATTCTCTCAATGTCGGACAGATCCATTGCTGTTATGACTCTACATAACTACCACACATGGAAGCCACAAATGACTAGAATCCTCATGTCACAAGGTTTATGGTCCTGTCTGGATGTGGCTCAGCCAGTTCTATAGAGGCCTTATGAGGCTCTTATGCACAGAAATAGGATGGATGAGGCAATAGACCTCATTGCCATGAATATTTCAAATGGGTTGTTGTTCCACCTAGATGGTCTAACCACACCCAGGGATATGTGGGACAAGTTTTCCACCTTGTTTGGCATAATGAATCAGTTCAAGATTCTCCAGATAGATGCAGAGTTCACCTCCTTGGTACCAGAATCATTCACCAGCATTAAGGACTTCCTGATGAAGTTCAAGTCTCTTCGATCTATTTTACAAGTCGCTAGAAAGATGAAGTTAGATGATGAGTGTATCTTTCTGATACTCTCAAAGCTTCATGGCCCTTATCAGATTTTCACTTCTACCTTCTACTCCACTATGGATGCATTGGGTGCACGTCATGTTATGCCCTCTTTTGAGACCTTCTGTGACAGGTTAACTCGTGAGTAGTCCAAGCTCAGTCAGATGGACTCTCTTACAGGTTCACAGTCATAGGCATTGCTTGCCAAGTCATCTCAGGATACACAGAAGCCAAAGCTAAAGCAGATATCTAATTCCTCTTCTCAGCACTCTACTCGCCCACCATCTTCTTCTAAGAAGGAGAAACAGAAGACTAAGAACCCTACATGTTCCTATTGTCAGAAGGGGCCTATTGATGAGTCACATTGTTTTTAGAAGATATTTGATGGCAATGAGAAACAGATTGCAGATTTGCAAGCTCTCCTTCAAAAGAGCACTATTTCCTCTCCATCCTCTTCCACCTCATAGGGGTCTACTTTTTAGTCTTCTACCTCATCTTCGACATCTAGATAGAATTTTGGACAGGGTCATGCATTACGGGCTTCCGTTGCATCCCCTTCCCAGGTCCCTTGGATACTGGATTCAGGTGCTTCTCACCATATGGCGTCTTCTCCGAAGATCTTCTCTTTTATTGAGGATTCTCCTTTTCCCCACATTCTCATGGAGAATAACACTGTTATGCCAGTCTGCGGGAAAGGTTCTATATGCATTTATGATGGCACATTCAATGATGTATTGTATGTTCCATCTCTATATGCAAACCTTCTCTCGATTTACCAGATTACACACAGTAGATCAAGGAAGACAGTTGAGTTCACGCCAGATTCAGTCTTCATTCGAGATAATGTGACATGTGGCATTGTTGCTACAGGGATAGTTGATTATTCCACCCATCTCTAAACCTTTTCTCACTTTGGTCCACCATCTCCATCATCGGAGCACAACTCTCCTCTTACGTTAGAGCATCATGTGGGACAGTCAAGTCACATTAACCTCTATGTTGTTCCTAAGACCACTTCTGTGGCTACCTCACCTCATCTTGTTGGGGTTTCCTCTCTTCAGCAGGAATCTTCTTTAGCACTGCCAGACCCTCCAGCTCCATTCATCGAGCCACCAGGTGCAATTTTTGAGGATTCTACAGAGGACACTCATCTCCTCTCTCCTAACAGTGTCAACACACTTGTCATACCACCTACCTTGGGCGTTCCCTTTCAAGATCCTCATGTATACTCCTTTGAGCATCAGCTCGGCCTTCCAGTGACACCTCATCTTTCAAGGTTACCTCTTCAGTGCTCACTTCCTTTCACTCCTTTGTATTGGCATCATGGTGGTTTGTTCATTGATCCAAGGGTTCTTTCATTCTGGGGGGGCTTTGGAGCCTTGACCCTCTCTCACGGGGGGGCTGGAAGCACGCATTGTACTTATGGATTTGAGAGAGTCTCTTGAAGTCATTTTTTGTCTTTTGCTTGCTTTTCTATCTCTTTTTGGAGAGGATTTTTTCCCATTGGGTTTTCTCCTTTGTCTCTGGTTTATAGAGATTTCCTTGTATTGGGTACCTGATCAGGCCTTGTTGCCGGGACCCATTTCTTTTGCTTTCATAGCTGTGCTAGGTTAGTCACCTCTTGAGCTTCACTTAAGGGGGGGTATTAGAGTAATAGTATATTTTTCTTTATAATTAAATCACTTTAGTTTAATTATTAAAGTTCACTATTATTCTATTCACTTAAGCTTGTCATTTGTAGGTGCATAATAATTAATATGTTTATTAATTATTAATGCACAAACCTAGCTTTTTCCGGCTTTAGGGTTTCTTACCTTATATGCCACCTTTGTATCATTATTGTACACACTCTTTTGAATACAGCTTTTTGTTATGCCATTTTTTAGCACAGAAGGGTTTCTTGGTTCTTGCTTCCTTGCTTCATTCTTGTAACAGGTCTTCTTGCATGCAGCTACTCTTGGGATTCGATACTATTTTTATCAGTTCCTACAAACACTGTGTCTAGTTCGGGGATGAATTCTTCCTCTTCAATCTTTTGCTTACCCCTACCACTGGTTTCAGCTCCAAAGTCCCTCCTTTTAGTAGCACTCTCTAGTTCTTCCATCTTCAACCTCATTGCTTCTAAGGTACCTTCAAGGAGTCTATTTTTCTCCTTTTTCTCTTCCATGTTCTTGGCCAATTTTACATTTGTCACCATCTTTGTAGAACCACTAGATTCCACTTCTAATGTATACCAATCTTCCCAAGTTTCTCAACTTGCTCTGATACCACTCTGATGTAGCACTAGTCTTGCTTCTCCCTAGCTTCCTCTAGGGTCTCCTAGGCCAATCTCTTGACCTACTAGGGTTCTTTCATTAACCCTATGCTCCTTAGGTTTCTTCTCACAAGAACCTACAACTTTCAACTAGTGAAAACCAACAAGGTAGAATCCAAACTCTCCATGCTCTCTCCTAGACCCAAATTGGTCATTCTTGCTCCATCTGTACAATTTGATCCAAATGAACCCCAAACATTCCCAAATGGAAACTTAGTCTCCAAGATTTTTAATTGGACCAATTTCAATGTCCACAACCTTCTTTGGAATTGAAACCCTAAATGAGTTCCAAATTCCAAGTCAAATTCACCCAAAAGAGGGCTACTAGCTTTAGGTCTAATTAGGCTCCTTTTCTGCAATAACTCTTAAAACCTCCAAACAAGTATGAAAATAAACTCCATATCCTGATACCCTTTATCAAGAACCTAAGTATTTTCTAGGTCTCGGCTCTCAGAGGTGTCCGTACAATACCTCCTACATTCATGCCTAAAATTTAGGGTTTTAGGTCTTTGCCACTGTCTGCATAAGAAATGGATCTTCTTGGCTAGCAAAAAAACTTACCCAAACTTATCTTTTGAGTTGGGGTTCATTCAATGACTCTCCTACCTTCCCACATTCATTTATTGAAGCTATAAATTCTTTCAATCCCTCTAACAAGCTCTGTAATTAATAGTGATCCCTAGCCATGCCACTCTGGCTCGCCTAGGGAATCACCTTAAAAATGGCTGTGATAACTTCCTAGGCCCCTCCTTAAATTTACACAATGTACATGGAGTCACCTTCCATAATCCAAGAGCCTGTGCAAGTGCTACGGTGGAAAATGGATCTACGACTCCATTTGTTCACAGTGCTCAATTCAGGGCAACGACAGTACAAAAAATTAAAGAATTTAAACAAGCAACTAAAACTATTGAATCCAAAAAAATAATACCACAAGAAATATTATATCAACCTACATTACACAAATCAATGCTTACAAAATTTACTTCAATCCATTAAACAATCTGATCTTCACAAAACACAAAAATTGTAACTGTATATCAAATTCATAGTCCGTACACAATATGAATTCAAAATGCCAACCCTCCAAAAAGCTCAAGGATGATATTATATAGTTGAAGAAGGAACTAAACAACCTATTTTAGACATTTAAGGAACTAATTCCTTCAAAGTTGCATTCTTGTCATAAATGTTGTCAATGTTGTCAATGACAACATTGACAACTTTTGCAACTTTTTGGATATGCTATCCAAACTTGGTCTAACCTTTTCCAAACTTGTCCAAACCACTAATCAGGATGAAATAACATCAAATAGGACCTCTATCCCTTTGTTTGACTTATTTGGAAATAAAATACCAAAAACACCCTATTGGACCTAAATGGACAAAAAAGTCTCTAAGGACCTAACAAGACATCCTCCTACTTAGCACTCTATATACTAGGACTCTTAGTCCCTTTATTCACCTAGTGGTCTGGCTAGAACCACTATAAGACAAAACATAGAAGAAGCCCTAGGTTACATTATATCATCTAGCCTACCTAGTGTACATGCTGGAATCTAACCTGTTGGGAGCACGCTCAGACATGCAAATGTTAGAGAAATACATCAGATAATCAAGAAATGAGAAGTTGTAGATAGTGTGTTTAGTGGATATCAAAATTCTTTGTTCATTTTTCATGCAAGTAGATTAGTTACTTTATTTTCTTCTTTGCAAGTTTTTAGTTCTTCACCCATTCTGGGTTGTAAGCAGTAATGGCCACTCGAGATTCATGAACCCATGGTGAGAGTCATGTGTTGGGATGGAGCTCAAGAGGAGCCCTTGTACATAGTTTCCTTTTTGTTTTCTGTAGGAGAAACAATAGCAAAGATTCTAGAGATCTTACCCTAGGTAAGCTTGGTAATAGTCGAGCTAGGGAAGAGAATGAGAACAATGTTCTGAAAACATTGGTTGAATGAATCTATTTGTGTAGGTTCAGTACGGAGGAGATAAAAAGAATTATGATGTGGACAGAAGTCTTGTTGCTGCTACAAAACCAGCTTGGCTCTGTTCTGAGATCTTTTTCCTAGATCCCTTAGGGTGTTCACAACCCTAAACTAAGGTAATTCACTCTCAACTTTACCTCCTCTTCAAGACTCAGTCCCCATCGAAACGATTTTTATCTCCTCCTTACTAAACCTACACAAATAGATTCATTCAACCAATGTTTTCAGAACATTGTTCTCATTCTCTTCCCTAGCCAGACTATTACCAAGCTTGCCTAGGGTAAGATCTCCAGACTCTTTGTTGTTGCTTCTCCTATAGAAAACAAAAAGGAAACTATGTACAAGGGCTCCTCTCGAGCTCCATCCCAACACATGACTCTCACCATGGGTTCAAGAATCTTGAGGGGCCATTACTGCTTACAACCCAGAATGGGCGAAGAAATAAAAACTTGCAAAGCAAAAAATAAAGTAACTAATATACTTGTATGCAAAATGAACAAAGAAGTTTGATATCCACTAAACACACTATCTGCAACTTCTCATTACTGGAAACAAAACAAAATAGTACAATAACCTGTAACTATGTGATTTTCTATAGCTTCTCTTTTTCTTCAATCTCTACTCTCTTCTAGATCTCCAAAAATGAAAGCTTCAGATGTTATTAGTAACCATCCTCTCATAGGAAACAACCCTAATGGTCCACTCATTCACAAGAATATCTTTAGGAACCATTACACTAACCATACTGTCCATAAAAGACAAGATCCGCTTTTCACGGGCCGTTATAAATGAATATTGCCGAGCAACAGTAATGCAAGCCAAGCTGCAATGTTAACTCGACTGCAGTGTTAACTCGACTTCAGTTTTAACTTGGCATCAATGTTAACTCGGCACTGCAGTGTTAATTCAGCATCAGTGTTAACTCGGCACTACAATGTAAACTAAGAAGCTTATCAAAGGTTCAAAATGCCTTGGTTGGATTTTTAGAGGCTTCCAAACTACCTCACACTAACACACAACTAAAGGAAACCAACTAAGCAACCTAACTAACCATGGATTGACCTAGTCATATCCATCTTAGGAAAATAAAACAAATGACCTTCTAAGGTCCACACACACTCTCTTGACTTGGCTAGAGTCAGTACATGCCAGGAATAAAGAGATAAGGGTTTGAGCTAGGTGTGCTCCTACAGCATACTCCCCTAGACAAAAGAAAGTTTAATGATCAACCAAGTGACCATTCTTGGATTCATAACTTGCCTTTATGGGGTGCTCTGCACCATGGGTCAAAGTGTACTTAAAGTACACATGTGAAGGATCTTGTAAGAGTTGTAAGAGGGTGTAAGAGTTTTAGGCCAATGAGACACTTTTAGAAAGTGTAAGAAGGTGTCATCATGGGTGTAAGAAACCTTGTTGGCACCAAATAAAGATTATTTGGAAAAGGCAATTTTTGAAAATTTGTTCACACATGTGTGAGCAAATAATTAGGACTAATATGTGAAGGAATCAAGAAATTAGCTTAATTATAGTTAATTTTAATTAAATAGGTAGGAGAATATAACAAATATAATTAATTAAAATTAACTATAATGTTATGGGAATATTAATTAAATTAATATAAGGATGATTTTAGACATCTAGATTTTGCCCCTCTTTGATGCGTTGTCAAAAGTGATGTTGCGTTAAAGAAAAGAAAATAAGATGCCCCAGAGAGGTCAGAAAACCTATGGTAGTGAGAGTGGAGGAATGTGCCCCCTCGAAAAAATAATAGGAAAAAATACAATTTTTTAATAAAATTTTCTCAAAAAGATAGGAAAACAGGGAAAGTAGACCAATTGCATGACATGTCTAAGGAAAATAGAGGAAAAATAGGGACCAGAATGGGAAATGGGGAGACAGACGGAAGAAATGAGTCCCAAGGGGCTATAAATAGTCCACCGGGGCCCATGGACAAGTGACTTTCACTCACAAAGAGAAAAAAGAGAGAAGAAGCAGAGAGCAATGGCAGCGCAAGAGAGCAAGCACAGCTTCGGGAGTGTGTCTGGGTTCACCAGCGACTTGCGGATGCGGGACCACTGGTGAGTAGTTGAGCACCGCCTTAGTACTTTATGCATTTATTACTTTTGTAGGTCTTTAAAGGGTAATAAATGCTCTAAAAATGGCACGCAGCGCAGATCGCGGTCGCCTGACTGCCGTCTGCGTAGATGGCTATCGACAGACCGTCGTCCTCACAGACGGTCGATCGGCGATCGACGTCTGCGTAGACAAAGATCGGTCGATCTCCGTCTGCGAGGGCAGGGGGAGGAGAAAAAGCGCAGCAGAGACGGCAGTGTGTGAACACCACCGTCCGCCTAGCAAAGGTGGCGGCTGCCTAAACTATCGTCTCTACAGACTGACGTCTGCGAAGATCCACGGCTCTGCAGACTGGCGACTGTGAAAGTCCACCGTCTACGAGGGTCAACCGCTGTCTGCGCATATTGACCCAAAAATGAAAGAAAAGAGAGGAAGAAGAGAAAAGACAAGGGTCTAGGAGCATTTTTTGATGCCCCGAACAAGCCTGGGACATTTTTCGATGCCCTAGAATGTTATCTGATCACTGACATTTACTTGCTGACTGCAGGAGGAGACCATCATGTTTTGGGCCAGGGAGTGTTATCCAGTGACCATGGAGCTAGAGCAACAATTGACAGTGGTGGAGTGGGGATAGGTGACACTATGTGGATTAGAGCACGTGCAGCATTGGCCACATCTACAAGCGCATAATGCCCTCATGTCTGCATGGATAAAGAGATGGCATAGCACCACCTCTAGCTTCCACTTCCCTACAAGGGAAGCGACTATCACCCTCCATGACGTATGGAGGATCTACATAGTTCCCATTCAAGGGCTTATACCCGAGTATTGTGTGCAGGGTTCAGATCCATATGTGGAGATGGCACTGGGGTGGAGGTTTGCAGATCTGCCTATTACATGACAGTGGATGTCTTGGATAGGGTCTATGACTATGGAGCCACGGCCACGACGGTTGGCATTATACCTAGCTGGGTTGATAGGGGGAGGACTCATGCCTAATCATGTAAGAAAAGGGTTCCTCATAAGTTGGGCACAAGTACTGAGCAACATGGTAGAGGATGGGGACTAGTACTGCTGGGGATATGTCATCCTTGGCTAGTTATATTATGATCTTCACATGTGCGCCTACTGCAAGGGTAGGGCACTAGGTCCTAGATGTATGCTCTTGTTAGTATGGGCATGGGAGCACATTACGATCACATGACCGATTAGACATTAGGAGACCAGGGTAGCATATGAGCCTTTTGTATGCAGATATAGGCCACCTATCAGTTATGAGGCTACAGATTTAGTCAGATACTGTGGGCACCCTATGTAGGGTGTGAGGCCTGGGGTCACAAGATCCCATAGTAGGATAGATACGCGGAGGATGGGTTTTACGACTCATATTATATGAGATTTGTGCAGATTGACTACTGGTTTTTTGGTAGGATAGCATATATGATATCCAGATACATGTTGTCCAGGGTATAGAGGCAGATGGGCCAGATTCAGGAGGCAGTACTAGACGGGTTTCCACATCCATTGGTGACCCGAGAGGTGGGGAGTGTTTGGGGGATAGGTGCAAATCCACGTGTAGCATGAGCATCCTTCATGGGGATGATCAAGGTCCCATGGATCAAGGCTCGAGAGTCTTTACAGGATGCAGGTGTAGTACCAGCATATGCACAGTGGTGGGCCGCTCACAGACCTATTAGACTGACAGTGCCCAAAGTTATATAGGAGGATGAGAAGCCAGGGATCGGAGGAGATGGACAAAGATAGGAGGGGGATGACAATGAGGAGGGAGGAGATGGAGGGTCCAGAGGGAGGAGAGTCTGACCTAGGGTTGCGGTACTGAGGTGGAGGGGACAGGTGCAAATACCTATGGGAGGGTAGCCACCCATTATTCTTGATGTATAGGTACATGGGCAGGATCTGCAGGGGCCACCATAGGTACCACCAGCAGGCTACATAGCCTAGGAGACACATGATATATTAATAGCAGAGTGAGATAGCCTGCAGACCAAGCTGGGTAGGGTACAGGAATTATTGGTGACATCTCAGGTGACTGAGGTGAGCGCACAGGCTGAGATTCTACAACTATAGGGATTATTGGCTACAACACAGGCCACAGCTAGTAGCCTACGGACAGAGGTATCCTGTGTACAGAGGGAGTTGGCAGTAGAGACTTCTTGGGGGGATAGTGCTCAGCAAGCACTAGAAATTTTATAATCTCGGGTGGATAGCAGAGAGTTCACTATCATAGAGGAGTATGGAGACCATGAGGAGGAGCTGGCAGTGATGTCAGCGCAGATAGCGGCTCTTACAGTAGAGAAAGATTTAGCATAGAGACATGCAGAGGACTACCGGGCAGACCACAATATAGCATGTCTAGCAGGCAGTGCAACAGGTTTGGGTCAGATGATGGCCGATGCCATGGCAGCATAGAGAGAGGCAGGACGGAGAGGTCGAGAGACCACATACTACATGGGACTTTATCATGGCCAGAGGAGTCATGACAGCCTGCATACTCTAAGAGGGCACAGACAAAGAGCATCGGCCAGGGATCACAGGGATTAGTGGGGTTACCGCCACGTCCTAGCAGTGGTGCAGGACCATCGCGACCACCACCATGAAGCTTCTTAGACTTTTTGGATACACATTTGTGACACATGATGTATGATACTGACATTTTTGATATATATACATGGACTATTTTGGGACTATGGGACTCTAATTTATGGACATTGGTGATGTTATATGTTTATATGATGTGATGTTTATGTAGGATGTATTGATGCACTATGATGTTATATTACAGTATATGATGTTTATGATTGACATGTAGGATGAGATGAATTTATGTATGATGATGTTGATGGATTTGTGATGCAGGGATGATATGTGTGTGTGTGTGTGTGTGTGTGTGTGTGTGTGTGTGTGTGTGTGTGTGATGTGATATGTTAATGCTTATATTTTGTCATGTATGGATGTAATGTGATGATGCATAAATGTATATATGAGTTGTGAAATGAATCTAGAATGAATGAACCCTAAAAAAAATGTTTTGGATTTTATTAATGCAACTAAGTGAATGAAATATGCAAATGGTACTAAATGATGATGAAGTAACAATGTAACTAAATGAATGAAATGTGTAATGCTAATGGAGTAATAGTGAAACTATAAATGAGTAAGGATGAATGAACCGTGTTAATGAATAATAAATAATGAACTAAATGATCAATGCAAATGATTTAATTTAATGCACTAAAATTCACACTGCAACTGATAATGAATAATAATTAATGAACTAAATGAACAATGCAGCGGATAATGAATAATGAACTAAAGGAACAATGCAACGGATAATGAATAATTATTAATGAACTAAATGAACAATGCAATAGATAATGATTAATGATTAATGAACTAAATGAACAATGCAACGAATAGTGAATGGATGCAATATGAGACAAATGAGGACACTGTTTTATGTGTGTATCGAAATAGGTCTGATAAAATCACTTAGGTGACCGGATAGGGGAATAAATAGAAACCTTTTCCAAGAGAAAAATCATAACGCAATATGACCTATCTACCATGCAAAGACTAACTACATGATGATAGTGGGATTGATATCGTGTTAATTTTGGAGAGCACACCCTAGTTTGATATTACAAAAGGAGTTATGCACCGCATGCTAGAAAACACAAGTGACATGGTTCCTTTGCGTGGACTAGACTCTCAGACAAATAGGTTGTTAAGAAAAAGAATGAAAGATATCAGGTATGATGGATCTGATGAAATTTTACTCATGAGGAGACGCAATACATCCTGATCTTTTGAGGGATTTGAGATGCATGAATCCTGCCCCTAGTGAGGCATACATAGTCATAACCGAATATCAAAACATAAATGCACTAAAAAACTATGACAAGAAGATCATACCACAAATGACACATATTTCACCATATACCCACCATAATGAACCAAGATATAAAAGATCGAGGTTGTTGCGATAAGGACATACTGAAACACAAGATAAAATCAACAAAAAGGCATCCTAACCAAGTGATCATTCAGTCCAAAAGTTCTTTCCATGAACAAATTTGATGTGATGTTTGATAGAATAGCCGACACCAGAAGGATGCATCCTGATGGGCAAAAGATTGATTGATAAAAATGGGAATTCGCTGGCAATTTCTTGTGAATAGAATGAGCACAAGAAAGCCAATCTGTCTGCTGATTTGATGTAAAACGTTTGTAATCATTGTGTCTAGAACAAAGCTCAGTGTTTGATTTGGTAAGCTTAGTCGTGCGAGAATCGTTATTGTGAAAGTGGGAAGATGGTCAATGAACTATCTGCACAAATATGGGTAGTGACACTTATTATGAAAGGCGATGCAAGCTCTATAGACAAATGGTGGAAACTGATTGGTGGATCTGACTATGAATGGCGCCTGAAACAAGTTTTCACCATGGTACTTATCCATTGCACCACCAAAGTGGTTTTCACAGATGGACGGATTTATTTCTCTCTTTTTCTTTTTTGATATTCTTTTCAAGATTTTGTATTTTTTATGCTTTTTTTTTTTTTTTTGCTTTTTTTTTGAATGTTTTTGGATTTTCTGCTTTTTGATTTTTTGGATTTTTGAAAATTTTTGTTGTACAATGGACTACAGACTGATCAAGCATAGAAGCGCTTGAGATGTACAATATTTATAGGATCAAGGAGTGGATCTCCCTCTGGGGACGCAATGTGATAGGTGCCTAAACCATACTTTGTTGTAACAATGAAGGGACCCAACCAATTAGGTTCAAACTTCCCTTTCTTCTCACGGTTCTAGAGGTTATTCATATTATGTTGCAGGACAAGATCACCAACCTCAAACTGATGAGGTTTGATCCTTTTATTGAACTGAAGGTGAAGGCGATTTTGATATACGTGGAGGTGGTCTAGGGAATTGAGGCATCTCTCATCGAGGAGTTCCAGCTCTTGCAAGCAGGAAACTCTATATTCTTCTTCAGACAACAGATTCTTGAGAGAGATTCTGAGGGAAGGGAGCTCAATTTCAATGGGTAGAATAGCCTCAGTACCATAAAAAAGGGAAAAGGGAGTGGCTCCCATGGGGGTTCAATTGGAGGTGTGGTAATTCCAAAGGGAAGGGTTGAGGTGAAGGTTCCAATCACAGCCAACTTCATCGACTATTTTCTTGAGGATTCTGAGGATGGTTTTATTCGTAGCCTCATCTTGACCATTGCTATGCAAAAATTACTTGGAAGAGGTATGGTGGGTAATGCTGAATTTCCTACATAGCTCTGTGAAATCCTTGTTCTTGAAAGGTCCTCCATTATCAGTAATAATGTCCTGAGGAATGCCATAGTGACAGATAAGATAGTTCAAAATAAACATTGAAATCTATTTTCCAATAGTGTAGGTGAGAGGAATAGCTTTGACCCACTTGGTAAAGTACTCCATAGCAGCCAAGATGTATTTATGGCCATTAGATGAATTAGGGAAAATTTGGCCAATGAGGTCGAGACCCCAGCGTGAAAAAGGCCAAGGGGTGATGGTGGGTTGGAGAGATTGGGAGGGAGCGTGTATCAAATCACCATGTTGCTGACAAGGTACACACTTCTTCACATAGTTGTAGGCATCTTGCTCCATAGTAGGCCAGTAATATCCAGTGCATAACAACTTTTTGGAAAAATTAACTCCACTAGAGTGGGCCCCGTAGATTCCTTGATGTACCTCCTCCTGGGATGTTTTTTCTTCATCAAAATTCAGACACCTTAAAAGTGTTCCATCAAAATGCTTTTGGAAGAGGGTATCAGCAAGGATTGTGTATCGGGAAGTGTGGCAAGTGAAGGTTTTACATTGATTGGGGGTTAAAGTAAGTGGGGTATGTCCATCGTGTAAGTAGGAATACACTTCTTGGTACCATGGGAAATTGGGATCAGAAATTTCACACACCATTTCAGAATTCAGTTTGTCATAGGTAGGGACCATAAGATTCTCAACAAGAAACTCATACTATGCACTGTGTTCTGGAATAGTGATCAAGGACCCAATTGTTGCCATGGCATCTGCTGCTTTGCTGTTCGTACAAGGGATCTGTTGGAAGATTAGCTTAGTGAAATGTGTCTTGAGATCTTCAACTATTCGGTGATAGGGAAGCAACTTGTCATCCTTCATTTGATAACCAATTGTGAATCACCAAGCACCAATAAAGTGAGAATCTTTCATTGTATGGCCTGTCGAAGTCCAAGTACAAGGGTTTCATACTCTATAATATTTTTGGTACAAGGAAACTATAATTTGAAAGATTTAGGGATGAGATCCCCTTTTGGTGTAACAAACAAGATTCCTGCCCTTGATCCTTTCTGAGTGAAGGATCCATCAAAATAAAGCTTCCATAGTGGACTCGGGGCAAGATTAAGGACTGATTCATCTGGAAAATCTATGATCAAAGGATGTTTATCGTCAACAAGTGCTTCAGCTAACTGATCTGCAATTACTTGTCCTTTGATATCTTTCTGATCCACATAAATAATGTCAAACTCACTAAGGATCATGACCCATTTTTCTATAGGACCAGTAAGAGAAGCGCGTGCCAGGAGATACTTGAGTGGATCAATTTTGGCAATAAGATGAATCTTATGATTAAGCATATAATGTCGTAGCTTCTGTGTACAAAAAACAATGGCCAAACATGCCTTCTCAATTAGGGAATAATTCAACTCATAGCCAATAAGAGTCCTACTAAGATAGTAAATTTCTCGCTCTTTGTCGGTGTCATCCAATTGTGCCAAGAGGGCTCCCAATGCGACCTCTGTAGTAGATATATACAAAATCAAAGGACGACCAACAACAGGTGGTACCAACATGCATGGATTAGCCAGCTAGCCTTTCAGTTTCTCAAATGCATTTTGACACAAGCAATCCCACCAGAACTTGATATTCTTGCACAAGAGATGGGAGAATGGATGCACCTTGTCAGCCAGTTGTGACATGAATCTTTTGATTGATTGCAATTTGCCTTGTAAACTATGTAATTGCTTCAATGTTTTGGGTGGTGCCATCTCTAGGATTTCTTTCACTTTCTTTGGATCAACTTCTATTCCACGACGTGACATAATGTATCCTAGTAGCTTACTAGATTGTACTCCAAAAACACACTTCTTAGGATTCAACCTAAGTTTATACTTCTCCAATCGCTCAAAAATGGTAGTAAGGATAGGAATATGTGATTCCCTTATTTTGGATTTTCCTAAAAGATCATCCACATAATATTCCATGATGACATGCAAAAGGTCATGAAAGATGGTAGTCATTGCTCGTTGATAAGTGGCTCCAACATTTTTAAGGCCAAAATACATCACCTAATAACAGAAGGTGCGCCAAGGCTTTGTGAATGTGATTTTGTGCTAGTCTTCTGGTGCTATCCTGATCTGATTATAACCTGAGAAGCCATCCATAAGTGACAACATTTCATGTCCTATCGTCAAATCCACTATAATGTCAATATTAGGGAGTGGGAAATCATCCTTGGGACATGCAAGCTTTAGGTCTCTGAAATCAGCGCAGATGTGAATGCCCCCAGTAGGCTTACCTATCAGTACAATATTAGAAACCCATTCAGGATAATAAATTGGTCTAATTACTTCAGCGCCCAGCATCTTCTGAAGCTCTACTTTGACTACTAATGCGACTTGAGGATGCATCTTGCAAAGTTTCTACTTAACAGGTTTTACACTTGGATCTATAGAAAGATGATGCATGACAAGATCTATATCAATCCTGGGCATGTCTTTGTAGGTCCAAGAAAAGTTTATTTTGTGTTTATGCAAGAATGTTGTCATGTCTTTCTTTTCTTGATCGCTGAGAGAAACTGCAATGTAGGTGATGTGTGGATCTTCTTTCATGCCTAGGTTGATTGGAATAGTATCTTCAATGATCATAGAGGACACTTCTGGTTCTGACGATATAAACAGAGAGTCAGCCTCTCCCTCCTCTAGCGCCTCAGAAAGGTTTTCACTAGAGGATGCATCCTTTATTTTGTCTTTTTCTTCATCCAAAGGTTCCTGTGAGAGATTTTCACCAGAGGATGTATTTTCATTTTTTTGAAGTTTATTTTCTTTTTCACTTTTGTGACCGGGAGAGTTGACTTGGCTATCGAAGTAGGCTTGTTCGCTGTAGTGTATATGATGTTCATATTCTTAGAGATTCTTAAGTCTAAAGAGGGCTAAAACTACCTCATCTGAATCATATATGTCCAAAGATGGTGGTGAGTCTTGCTGATCCCAGTCAATTAATTCAGGGTCTGTGAGGGGTAGACGAGGGGACGAAAGGTTGGCTTGGGTGATAGTGAAGACATGGTGATTTTTTTTATGTCATCTTCAATATATTGGAAAGAAATTTTGAAGAACTCTTCCTTAGTGTATGAATCTGAGGTAGCTAAGAAATAATCTTTAGCAAAGTTAGTCTTAGTCTCTACAGAAGCCAATCTGTGTCCTTTAGGATAGCCATTAGCTGTTATGATCTTCTTCTTACCTGTTTCATTAGCTCCAAGGCTAGTACCATGATATCCCATGCTTTCAACAATGGGAGTAACTTTAGGATACATTCCTTTGGGGAAAATTACAGGTCGTTCTTCTTCATCATTATCGAGCCAATCAAGGACACTATATTCTATGTGTTCATCTAATAGGGACCCCCAATGTTCAAAAATAGTTGACTTGCAGCACATAAGTGCTTTATCTTTGGAGAGGGGTAGTGGTGATGGTCTTCCATAAGACTTTGGAGACAAAGGGAGTTTCCCAATACATAAAGCACTTTCAAATTTGTACTCTCCCATGCCTTGATCTGTAAATGTGGCTTTTGCTTCAGATGAGGAGGGTTTGTCTTCAGTAGCTTTGTCTTCAGTAACTTTTTATTTTCCTTTGGATTGCTCATTTGGTGTTTCTGATGTCTTTTCTGGAACAAGGGTTTCTTGATTGAAATGTCGGCCAAACTCATTCAATGGACAGTAATTAGCTTGTTTTCCTTCCAATATTTTGCAATATTGAAAGGGCTCAGGATCTCCAGGAATTGTGATTTATCTACCGTGATGTGGTAACTTTAGACATTGATGATAGGTAGAGGGTACACCTTTGATAGTGTGTATCCATGGATGTCCTAGCAAGATGTTATAAGGTATATCTAGATCTAGTACATGGAAAATAGTTTCAATCAGGGCTAGGCCCACTTGTAAGGGTAGTGTGATCAAATCCTTGCTTTCTCATTCTCGATCATCATAGGATTTTATTGTAATTCTCTTGTCTGCATCAATAAGGTCCTCAGAAAGACCGATATTATGAATCATTTTCAATGTGCACAAATTTAGGCTAGATCCACCATCTATGAGGACTTGTTTTACTCTTGTGGAGTAGATTTTTCCTTCTATATGGAGGGACTTATTATGATGAGGATCAGGACCACCAAAGTCCTTATCAGTGAAGACTAGATGTTCTTGCACAGCTAGGTTCCCTATCATAGCTTTGAATTGTGCAGCGTTGATGTTCTCAAGGAAACGGGATTCATTTAGATATTTATCAAGGATTTCTCTGTGAATTGGTGAGGTTTTCAAGAGCTCTAGAATGGATATCTGTGTAGGCATATTTTGTAACTGGGCCAACAATTCAAAGTGTGAAGCAGGATGAGCAGCAGAAGATGATGTAGTTGGTGGATTTGCAGATGTAGAAGGTTTATCAACAACTTGAACAGTGACTCTGGGTCTACGTGTGGTAGCATTACAATCAGCAGATTTGAGAATTATGGTATTAACATGTGTGTTAGATTCTTCAATGCGACCACAAAGAGAGTCAAACCCAAAGATATCATTTTCACTTAAACTCCCACATGTTCGATCATGGCCTATAATAGTATTGGTAGAATAGTCATATGGGATTGCGTTTGATGCATTGTTTTGATTATGAGGTGGGAAGGGTTGATTTTAGACTTTGAGTTTCGCATTAGATGAGGATGCATTCTAACCTTCAACTTCAATTTTCCCATCCTCAATGAGATCTTGCACAAAGTATCTAAGCTTCATGCATTTCTTGGTATCATGCCCCTTGATGTGATGATAATCACAATACTCATTATATCTATACCAAACAGGTTTAGGTTGATTCTCATCAAAAGGTCGATTATTTGGGTAAACTATCATTCCTTGATCTGCAAGTTGTTTGAAGATCACATCTAGAGGTTCTGCTAAAGCTGTGAATTGTCATCGTTGTCGATTGTCATTATTGTTGTTATTGTTATTATTGTTGTAGTTGTTGTGAGGGAACAATAATGATTGATTGCGTAGTTGTTGATTATTGTTCTGATTATTCTGATTCTGATTGTTCTGATTGTTCGGATTCTAATTTTGATTCTGGTTGTTGTTGCGATACTAATTTTGACTCTGATTGTTATTGTGATTGTTTTGATTGTTATTGTTGGATGCTTGAACATTTTGAACATGCTTGGCATCAGTCACTCCATCATTGACAACTCCTTTGTTTTAATTCCAAAATTTTGGTTTATCATTATTGGAAGGAGTATAATGTTTGATGCTACCTCTTTGCAAAAGGTGATCTTCAATGTCTTTTCCCTTCTTGAAAAGGGATTCAAAGGTGTCAGGTGAAGCCATTTTCATTTGGAAGGAAATCTCAGAGATTAAATTCTTTTTGAATATGTCAATCAAGTGACTATCAGGTATTTTCCATGGCATGTGATTTGCAATATGTCTCCATCGTTGTAAGAAACTAGCAAAGTTTTCTCCATTCTTTTGTTTAGTATTGCACAAATTGTTGAGTGTTGCTTGATGCTCAATGTTATACAAGTATTGTCCAACAAACTTCTTTGCAAGATCAGAGAACATAGAGATTGACCCATAAGGAAGGGCCATGAACCATTCCAAGGCTGTGCCTCCAAGACTCCTAGTGAAAAGTCTTTTTAAATAATTCTCATTATAGGAGACCTCTTAACACGCAATGTAAAACTCTTTGAGATGTTGTAGAGGACATGTTTCACCTTTGTATTTCTTGAACTTGGGCATCTCAAAGTTTGGTGGGAATGGTTGCATCATGATAGAATTGTCAAACGGATAGGGACAAATCTCTTCAAAAGAAAACTCCTTCTTGCCCCCATTTTGTAAGCCTTGTACAATCCTCTTGAGCTCATTAAATTTTTGGGTGAAATCTAGAGTATTCTGTGTGAAAAATGGGGGTACATAACCTCCGCCTCCTCCAAATTGTGTAGCTAAAAATCCCATGGAGGTCATACCAATGGTAGGAGGAGGTATATACTGATAGGCTCGTGATGTATTGGTTGCAGATGTTTTTTCCCCCATTGTTTGAAATAAAGATGAAAGCAAGGGCATGGAAACCTGCCCTATGTTATTGACATTAGCACTTGCTCCTTGAGTCGTTGTCGTTTGAGTGCTATTATGTGTAGTATTATTTGGAAAAGCACTTATGATCTATTGAATTTGTTCAGGTGTCAATTGGGGTATTGATGTAGTTGTTGATACAGGTTCTAATATAGGTACTGATGTGGGAGGTTCACTAATAGGTCCCTTACCAGTGTCACGTGATGATGTAGCATTTGAAGTAGAACCCATGGTTGCAGTAGTAGAAGCAGCAGCATCTTTGGTGACATTTATGGTAAGAAGTGTTTCATCGAAGTCAATGGGAAATGTGACACCATTATGAATAAGATTCAAGAATATTTCATCAATGTTATGCATAATGGCCTTCTCAACCATTTCCAAGTTGTATGGGTCTCTAAGGAAGTCATTCACTTGGGTGGGCCTTTCTTCTTGGTCCACCAATTCAGTTTCTTCGGGAACTTCCTTGGCTTGTACCCCAATTCCTTGAAAGTATTGAGCGGCAAATGGATTCTCCTCATGGGTAACAGTGTTGAATGTTGTTCACCTCATGTTTCTAGCTTGGGATCAAGTGACAACCATATAATGGAAGAAGAATGGAAGATAAGAAGATGTAAGAAATGAAATGGAGCAAAGATCTTTGATCTTAAATTTGGTTGCATTTGATTGATTGATTAAGGATTGATTGATTTGATCGATTGGATTGATTGATTTGATCGATTGGATTGATTGATTTGATTTAAAGGTTTTTGGAACAAAACCTAAGCATGTTAAAACCTTATGATGATACAAACACAAAAGGATTTAAAGTAATACCTATTCTACTTGAAGATGGACTTGTGATCTCAAGCAAAATGGGACATCACTAAGGGATTTAAATCACTTGAGACAAACTAATGGTCTAAAAGCAATGTTGTGTTTGTTTAAGGATGAAGGTTTGTGATACTTTGATTAAAGTTTTTCAACCTAAAGATTTGATTTGATTTGATGGTTTGATCTAATGCTCCAAGAGAAGGAAGAATTATGATGGAAGAATGGAAGAATGATGCAGAAGCAAGGTGCTACTTAATTGTATTGTTCAATGGTAACAAAAGCACTATTGATTGAAAACTTGGCCATGAAATTGCAAACTTTGTTATTGTAGAGGATTTTGTCAAGTTTCTCACGATGTTCAATCTCTTGTTTGATAGATGTTGCAATATGTTGATATTCCTTGGATTTACGGGTGGTTTCTTTTTTCTCTCTAAGAACTAGAGGTTTTGGAGGCTTAACCTTCTTATGTTTCTTGGAATTGGTCATGTCATGAAAAATCTAATTTTGGCTGACTGAATGAATGATCTAGGACAAGTGATTCAAGGGTCCTGTGGAAGATCAAATTTTGAGTATCTCGGCCAATTTTGAAGCTCACTATTTTAAAGCGGGGATGGCGGTCTGAAACGTAGCCGACAATCTTCATAGATAGAAATTTGCACAGATGGTAATCTACATAGATGGTGGATCCAGAGCGGAGATGACTGACTGTGGCTAAGGCAGTGTGTTGAAATTCTGGGTAGATTTTTGACCTTCAGTCTGATTTTGGGCAAATTTGTTCAATGACAAGAACTAATTTTCAGCACAGTCAGACTAGAAAATAATAGACACACATCTCAAAACAATCCAACAAGGGACAAAGCAACCTTGAGGGATACTAGCAAATGTGACATTAGGAAATCTTGCTTCAACTTTGTAATATCTCATTTGTGTATGTTCAAGTGACTCTTTCAAGCCACTTACATTTTTACTGGGTATAGCACAACAAAGACAGTTCAAACAGTAGCTACCTTAAGAATTTGTCTTTGCATGAAATATTATAGGCCCATTGCTTGGTAGTCCTTCAACTCACATAGCATGTCACCCCCGGAAGGGCGCCCGTGTTTTTGCCTTTTGCTAGGTATTATTGTCGTGCTACGAATATCTCTTTTGCAACATAATACCCTGGGACACGTATGATGGGAATCTTGGGGGGAGAATCTTCCCTCCCCTTGCACTATAATAAGTCACCATTTGGAGGTGAATCAGGTAGGCTACTAATTTATAGTTGCTAGAAAGGTTTCATGGCGTCCCCACAATCGGTTTGTATAGTGTGAGACACTTAAGTCTCTAGTTCAACCATGCCAATATGTTGAGGATATTCACTCAGTATGAACTACCATTGAACACGACCCACCTGAGCTTGAAAGGATAAAGAGGACCTTTGGGTCGCACTTTATTTCTATACCAGCCAAAGGGATTACTAGTTTGAGGTCATCCTCTAAAGGAGAAGCGCACCCTCTAGATAGGCCTCTCTAGAAGCTTGATTAGGCTAAGCTTTCTCTTCACCCAAGATTTGCGAAGGCGAGGGGAGAGGATATGACTATAACTTAATTATAGCATCACTTATGTTAAAGGGGTTTTAATCTAATAACATATAGCTTGAAAGAAGTGTTGAGAAACACTTCTTCAAACACACCAAGAAATGTTCATTCCAAAATTGAACCTAATTAAAGAAAACATTGTGTTTTCTACCTAAGAAAAAGACACAATAGTGTGTTTAAACATTCAAGTTCAATTTGTTTCTCACACAGCAAAAAGAAAGGCTTGGAAATGTGTATTCATTTACCTTATGTCATTCAAGATTAATGAGGTTTATTCCTTTAACATTCAAGATTGAGTGAGTTTTTTTTTAAACAACATTCATTCCAAGACAAATGATTAATCATACAAGTTCATTTAGATAATATGTTAAAGTCATTTAAGAAACCTACATGAAATTTGTCAGTAGTTTGGAATTTCAAATAGTAACATTGTAAAACCATAAAACTCAGAAAATGCACAGACGACAAACTATCGCAGACGGTGATCTGCGCCGACGACGATCTGTGCAGACGGTGATCTACGCAGATGGCGATTTGTAGAAATGGTGAAATACTTGCACAGACAGAAAAATGCTAACAGTCAGATTCTGTTAAAAAAGAACAAACTTACTCAAACTTAAAAATAATACTTTTATCCAACCAGACAGCATTTTACTCTTAAAAACTTTGTTACTATCAGAAATCTGAGAGTTAAAAATGCTGAAAGTTGACAAAAAATAGTTTAAACCACATTTTTCTATAAGTCCTTTTTAAATAGGCGGAGACGATAAAGTATAGGCGCAGATGGCCGAGTTTTGCAGATGACAGAGAAGTGAAGATGGCAATCTGCGGAAACGGTGAATCTAGAGCGGAGATGGGTCTGCGTGAAATTTTTCTAAACTGCGGAAAATCTATAAAAAATCTTAGAAAATAAGGGACGTGGGTCCCACTGGGCGTGCCAAAATGTACATGTTGGAATCTAACCTATTGGGAGCACGCTCAGACATGCAAATGTTAGAGAAATACATCAAATAAGCATATCTAACATGTCTAAACATACTCTAAAACAAAAGATACCATCATGACCTATGATGAGCTAAACAAGTGCACCCAAGCCTTGTTGATTTTCTCTTAGAGAGGTTTGTGGGTGTGCTCTCCCAACATAATACTAAAATCCCATGACGATTGATTGAAGATGCAAGCTAATAATGTGAAAAACTCAAGAGCAAGTATGAGGAACTTGTCTCAAGCCTTCATCAAACATGATAATGCAAAGATATGCTAAAATGATATGCAAGATTCAATGAAATTAAACTAAGTTCATTCCATTAACCCTAACATGTAATATCTAGATTGTAAATATGAACTAAGCATGAACTAAAAACTAAATATGCTATGAAAATGCTAAATGCTCTAGAATCAAACTAACATGATAACAATGCATAAAAGGGAGATGATTTGCTCTTGACAAAGGCCTCTATTTATAGAGTTTTTGGAGGAGAGAGAGGGCTTGGATG
>MU226284.1:448235-513310 GCA_018584345.1 Thuja plicata
AAAAGGGAATTAATGAGGGGTAATGTATTAAATAAGATTTAATACATCAAAAGGGGTAGTATTTAAATTAAATTTAAATACTAAGGGAAGTGAATCATATTTAATTAAATAAATTTAATTAAATAGACAAGAGAATATAACAAATATAATTAATTAAAATTAACTATAATGTTATGGGAATATTAACTAAATTAATATAAGGACAATTTTAGACGTCTACACCTAGGTGCTCCTGCACCAGTTACTTAGGAAAAATATCTTACCAACATCCAAATCATGAACCACTCAAGCTAAGGACACGCATTCATTTCCTAAACTCACCACCAGGTTAGCAACAAAAAATATTGCATAACCAAACCACACCAATCCGAACACTGAAACATTGTTTCCACCTAAATATAAAAAATACCAGTGTTTGATCAATCGTTCATAACTCACTCAAAGCACCATACGAACCTCTATAAATTGATAGGTGTCAACTAAAGACATCCCTAAAATCATCTATACATTTACAACATATGATCATCAATACAGTAGCCATACCAAACCAATATTCTCATTGAACATACTAGGAACACTGTCATCAATAATAGAAATATGTTGACATCAATGAAAAAATAATGTCAACACATATATGCATGATGGTCCAAAAATATCCCAATAAGTACACACGACTTGGGTACACATATTTTTGTGCCTAATACTTGCATTACGTACAAGAATATATGCTTCGGTCCCCTTGATCTACCTATTTGGGATGTTATGGATATAGAAGACAATGAGGTGTTCGAGATGGGCAATTTACTAGATGTCACCATAAGGATGGGAGAATCTCATGGATAGTCCTCTCATGCGAGAGATGAGGAGGTGCACATGACATAGATTCCTCATGTTATAGGAAGACTAAACATTTAATGTATATTCGTATTAGATAACTTATTATGAATACACACTTATCTTTTTATATATGGTCCATTTATGTTCAGTTGATGATAGAGGAGAAGATAAGACAAGTGCAGGATGCCACACTCTCAGCCATTTCATTTGACCTTGAAAACTCTATGTTATATATTTTCACACTCATAGGTTTAATTTTTTATTAGTATACACGTTTTTCAATTAAATCTGGATAATTAAATTCCATATACTAATTAATATTTTTATCTTATTTTACTCTTGTTTACGTAAGATCGCACTCACGATTGTCTTGGCTTTGAATTCCTCAATACTGGTGTACTCTTGCTATATCAAACTAGAAACAATGTTTAGGTCATCTCGGATTTTTTGCCCCAATGCTTACGTTAGTTTCCCATATCTTATCCAATGAAATTCATATTCATATCCTTATGGTCGCAATGGCACGAGTAAGGATTGTATTGACTCTGATGTTCCAAAAGTGCTTGATTATGAAAATTTTCAATGCTAAAAGTTTAGTGACTACACCTTAGGTTGCATTCATGTTAGTCTTGGATCCACATCTGCATAGTGTTGAAATCTGCATAATATGGACACCTTTCTCCAATGTGAAGGATTCAACTGGCCTGATTCTATTTTCACGATTGAAATCAAAATCTGATTCTTCTGGACTCCAAACCAAAGGAAATCTATCATGTCTTTCTTCCAGCCAATCCTTGAATCATAAATATTGGTCAAATCAAGTAAGGATTATCTCCTAAGAGATTTGTGACCTATTTCTAATTAGATCAATTTCTTCCTAAATTATCTAATCAATTGATTTGTTTCCGATCACTGGGGCACCTAGCCATAATTTGATTTTTCTCTAGAGGGGGCAAGATCAGGACATCAACAAATTCAATGATCACATCCTCAATAAAGACCTCATCACTTGGGGCATCTCATCTTCATCACATCAAATCAAGTGCCTACGAGGTGCAATGTGAGGGGAGTGCAGTGACACATGTTGACAAGGGGAAGGTAATTAAGAGTTTTACAATGATTATCCATGTACTTGTCACTTGTGTTTACTAATGTTTATTTCACATGGTTTATTGTACAAAGGTTGATGTCCTAGGATGTCATGAAACTCACGAGCCTACCCTCTCATTCATTTCATTTGGCCTTGACAGCTCCATGGTATAAATTTTCACACTCATTGGTTTACTTTTTTTATCAGTATACATGTTTGTCATTTAAATTATGATAAATAAAAATCATATAAAACTTTATGGTATGAAGGTGATTGCAAGTTTTAGAATGATTATGTGTGTACTTGTCACTTGTGTGTACTAATGTTTATTTTACATGGTTTATTGTACAGAGGGTGATGTCCCAGGATGTCATGACACATGTTCAGGAGCCTAACCTCTCAGACATTTCATTTGGCCACGATAGCTGCATGGTAAATATATTTCTATATTTAGTTGTTTACATTTTTGTATCAAGTATACATGATTGTCATTTAAATTCACATTATTCTAAGTACATATTAATTAAGATTTTATCTTATTTAACTCTTGTAGATAAAACCTAGTGCGAGGAAGATTCAATGCCAAGGGTTTGTATCCTTGTTGATTAAACCAACATTTCCAGAAGAAGTTTTAGCAGAGGTAAGTTTGTTAGTAATAACTAAGGGGGAGGGTGAATCAGTGGCCTAAAAATTTATCTTTCAACTATTTACCACCAATCAAATACACCTCAGATTATTAAGTCCCTACAAGATGCATGCCATGAAATACTTATAATGATTAACTGTCTGTTGGTTTTCCTTGTCTGTCCTTATTCTCCTTGGTTACCGATAAGTAGTAAAACTATTTACCGAAACTCATTAAATAAGCAGAGTATACCAATCCATCCAGAAATGCATATGTGAAATGTAAAATAGTAAAGTAATAAACCATACACACATAACACATGGATTTTAATGTGGAAACCCTGTTAAGGGAAAAACCACTAGGACCGGTACCCTAAATTTTCACTCTTCTGAAGTGAGCCCTATTAGGAGCCAACCCTGTTAAAGGTTACAAACACACTATTAAGTGTGACCTTGTTAGAGGATTTTATACATAGAGGTTGTCACTTAGTATCGGGCGTCTATTGCTACCATCCTTGAATCAACCTCCTTATTAGATTGTCAATAGGTATCGAGCAAGTCCAATGCTACTTTCATGAATCAACCTTTTTGTCACTCCTTGGGATGTACCTCAATAAATAGAAGATTGTTAAGTCCTGCTCGATTAAAAGACTTGATGCTTCAATGGTTAAACTGAAACATTATGACATGTTCATGATGCAAATTTGAATTTCATATTTTCATATCTATTTAAGTACATTACCTCTCTGATCAATGTATCAATTCAATTCTTTGTGCTCCACACTTTCTGCTCTGTGATGTTGTGCTTCACTATTTGTCGGTGTCTGCATAATTTTTTAGCTCTCCTTTAGCTTGATTGATCAGGATTGTATGAATTTATTCTTCATCAGTTTCTCTTCAGCATCCTCTTTCTATTCACTCCCCTTCCATGCATATGGAAATGAATTAAGCTTGTCTCTTATATAGACATGATATTCATTGATTCTTGATTCTTGGTGTGAAAAACAATCCAGCCAATCTGATTTAAAGCATAACTCCTGATTTATCTCATAGTTATATTTTTGCCAACTGTACAAATCTTCTTTAAATCAATCACTTAACTTTGGTCAAATAAAACAAAGAAAACAACCAGTTAAGTTTATCTTTAGCTCTTGCCAGCTAGATATTTTGTCATTTTCTGAACTCTCTGTTCCATCGGTCAACTCTACAGTTAGTCGTCGGTGACAACTGACAGTTCCATTGGTGTGACCCTAGTTAGCTTTGGGATCTCCATCCATCAGGCATCATTGGATTTTACTTGTCGGGCAGCTCTATTTTTAGCTCGTCGGGCATCCTGTAGTTTTGCTTCGTCAAGAAACATTGTCTTCTACTCGTCGGGTATCACATTGAATTTTCTCTTTTTCTTTTACCGATGGTGTGCACTCTGTCGGTATTATTTGTCACTTGGTGAATACTTGAAATTTATGCATTTTTGAAAGCATAACCTTTGTTCCATTGATTCTCTGAAGTCTTTGGCATTATATACATGACCGTATAGATGATATCAAGTTGACATCAATGAAAATACAAACCATTAACATATTTAATGTCTAGCATTATCTTCAAATTAACATTATCAAACATTCAATCAGTTACATGTCATCAATCTCTCAATTTGGCATTGATGGCAACATAATATATTATCACACTATACTATTTCTAATACAATACGAAATACAACAGTTGATCATCAAACTACCAATCATTTTGTTTTGTCAACCGATAAATGTCTAATCATCGGTAAGCTCTATTTTAGCTTAGATTTTATTCTTGCAGCTTTTTACTTTCTGATGTGTTGAATCTTCTTCTTGTGTTAATTTTTCTCCTTTTCCTGTTCTCTCTTTTGTGATGTCTTTTTCCCTTTTCAGCAACTTTCCCTTTGTATAAACTTTCATACAATTTTCTCTCCCTAAGGATATAATCTCTCCCTGTTGGAGTAATCTGATAATGGATAATCTCTCTCTTTTTCAGAAGAATGTGATAATTTGGATCTCTCTCCCTTTGACAACAATGCCAAAAAAATATCTCACAGATATCTGACATTTATGTCAAACAATCTTTTCTCTTCATCTATAATATATTCCTTGAATTTCCCTTATCCATCAGCAATATAACAATATGTTCTGGTGCTCAGTTCTGGTATATACCTGTCTGTATATAGATGTGTCTTTGAAGTTCATCCTTTTTCTTGCATCAACATGATTGATATTCTAATAATATGTAGGTTGATGCAGCCTTTAGTCATATTACTGACTGGTTGACAAGGGTTTCACCCCTAGTCTCTTTCTCAAGAACTCAAATGTATCCTTGGGTAGTGGCTTGGTGAAGATATCAGCTAATTGTTCTTTTGATTGCACATACTCAAGTATCACCTCTTTTTCTTGAACTTGTTCTCTTAAATAATGATACTTGATTGCAATGTGTTTAGTCTAGGAATGCATGAATGGATTCTTGGAAATGTTTATTGCACTGGTTTTATCACAATAGATAATCACTGGTTCTGAGATCTTCATATGCATACCTTCCAACAACTATTTGATCCATGTAATGTTTGAGAAATTTGCAGCAACAACAACATATTCTACTTCTATAGTAGACTGAGAGATGCATCCCTACTTCTTGCTAATCCATGTGACAAGTCTGTCACCCATAAAGAATGCTCCTCCAGTTGTTCTCTTCCGGTCATCAATATTTCTAGCTCAATCAGCGTCAGTAAACACCTTAAGTTCAAATTTGCCTTATCTTTTATACCATAAGCCAAATTCCTCAGTATTCTTCAGATATCTTAAAATTATTTTCACGGCAGTCATATGTGATTCCCTGGGGTTAGTAGAAAATCTAGCAACAATTCCTACTACGTGTGCAATATCTGGTCTAGTGTGTACAACATACATGAGTTTTCCAATCATTGATCTGTACAAAGTCTGATTTACCTCTATTGTGTTGTCTTCCTTTGTCAACTTACATCCAGTAGCCATCGGTGTTCCAACTGGTTTGAAATCTTCCATCTTGAATATTTTTAGGACCTCTTTGATGTATTTGGATTGTGTAATGAAAATACCTTCACTTTGTTGAATGATCTGTAGACCAAGAAAGAACTTGATCTCTCCAAACATAGACATCTCGAACTCTTTCTCATCTCATTAGCAAATGATTTGCATAGCATATCATTGCCTCCAAATATGATGTCATCAAAAAATATTTCAGCAATCAAAGTGTTAGTACCAGTATCTTCTTTCAAATAAAGAGTATTGTTTTCACTAGTCCTTATAAATCCAATACTCCATACAAGGCTTTGTGAAGTCTAAATACCATGTTTCTCTTGTATGGATCGACAAACCCTTCTGGTTCTTCAATGTATACCTCTTCTTCAAGTATTCCATTTAGGAATGCTGATTTGACATCCATTTGATATACTTTGAATCCTTTATATGTAGCATAAGCAAGTAGTATTCTTACTCCTTCTAGCCTAGCAACGGGTGCAAAGGTTTCTCCATAGTCTATACCTTCCTCTTATGCATACCCTTTTCATACTATCCTTGCTTTGTTACTTGTGACTTCTCCATTCTCATTCAGCTTATTCCTGAATATCCATTTTGTATCGATGACATTCTTGTCATCTAGTCTTGGCACAAGTGACCATGTTTTTTTCTTCTCAATCTCCTCAATCTCATCATTCAAAGCACTTATCCATTCCTCATTATCTAGTGCAACATTGACAGATTCTGGCTCAAACTTACAAAGTAAACAATTTGAGTTTAAAGACTTACTTCTTGTTCTTGTGCAAGCTTTCTTATCTCCTATGATCTAGACCTCTAGATGGTTCCTTCTTACATATCTTTCAAGTACAAGTATAGTTATTTTTCTATCAGCTTGATAATTATTTTGATCTTCATTTTGCTCTTCATTACCTTGCACATTATCTTGATCATTATCCTGACCATCGATAACAGCAATTTGACCATCAATTGCAACATTCTGTTGTTCTGGAATTAAGCACTATTGCTCAGGCAGAGTGTTGGGTTCTTCACAATATACAAACTTGTTGTAGTCCTCTAGTTTTTTTGTGCTTTCCAGCTCATTCTTTTCTGCAAATTCATCAATCTTTACATTTTCACTTTCAACTATTTTGTTAGAGGCCTTGATGAGACACTTAAAAGATTTGCTTTTGGTAGAATACCCCAGAAAAATACCTTCATCACTTTTGGCGTCAAGATTTCCATTTCTATCATCCTTTAAGACATAACATTGACTACCAAATATTTTGAAGTAACTTACATTGGGTGTTTTACCATACCATAGCTCATAAGGTGTCTTCTTTGTGTCCTTCTTTAATTGTACTCTATTAAGTGTATAGAAAGCAATGCTAACAGCTTCCCTCCAAAATATTTGGGTGATGCCTTTCTCTATCATCAGTGTTCTTGCACAATCAACTATTGATATGTTCCTTCTCTCAGCAATCCCATTTTTTTGTGGTGTTCTTGGTGTAGAAACCTGTCTTTTTATACCATGCTCATTATAGAAATTAGTGAATTCATCTGATATAAATTATCCTCCTCTATCTGATCTCAAACATTTCAAATCCTTACCACTTTGTATTTCTACCATAGCCTTATACCATTTAAACATATTGAATGCTTCAGATTTATCTTCTAGAAACATAACTATCATCATTCTAGAGTAATCATCAACAAAGAGAATAAAATGTCTATCTCCATAATAGCTCTTTGTCCTCATAGGTCCACATAAATCAGTATGGAATAATTCTATAATATCATCAAATGTATGGGTTTTACTTTTGAAACTTGACTTTGTCATTTTACCTTTTTGACAATTTTAGCACATGATGTTGTCTGGCTTTGTCATCGTCGGTAAGCCTCTTACATTTCTCCTTTTGCTTATTTTCATCATGTTGTCAAAATTCACATGACACAATCTTTTGTGCCACAACCATATGTCTTCATTTCTGATCATTAAGCAAGTGGTGTTAGTATCATTCAGATAGAATAAGTTACCTTTAGTCTGTTCATCGGTACCAATCATTTTTCCTGAATCATTGAAGATCTTTGCCTTCTTGTTCTCAAATGCTACTCTGTGACCTAAATTATTCAGCTGAGAAACACTTAACAGATTATAATTCAATCCTTTTACCCAATAAGCATTTTCACATTTAATCAGGTTATTCAACATTATTGTTCATTTACCTTCAACTGGACAAGGTGTATCATTACCCATTCTTACTGTACCACCATTATAATACTCAAAAGTTTTAAACTTTTCTTTCTCACCAGTCATGTGGTGAGTGTAGCCACTATCTATAATCCAGATGTCTTTCTTGCTAACCTTAGATATGAGTGCAGTTTCTACATACCTTTGATCTTCATCTAAATCATCCTTCATAGCTACAAATACCATCTCGATGTCTTCATTAGGTTCGGTGTCAGTATCTTCATCTTTGCAAGCAACTAGGTAGCTAGCCTTCTTTCCTTTATCCTTGTAGTCTCAGGTATCTCTTCTTTCTGATTGTTGGTAACCTCTGTAATCTTTGTTATCACCTCTATCAGATTTCTCTCAAAAGATTTGTCATTACTTTTGTCATCTTTTCTTTTGTTAGGTCATCTTTTAGCAAATTTTCCAATCTCTTTACAATTAAAGCATACAAGTGATAACTTGTCTTTGTATTTACTTTTGCCTCTCTGCATTCTTCTAGCCATAAGTGCTTCTATTTCATCTAGATCTTCTTCTTCACTTTCACTTTCACTATCTCTTCTAGATGAGTGTCTATGACTTGATTTTCTTATTTTCATAAAAGACTTAAATGCAGACTCTGAGTTTGGTAAGACACTATTGTCAAAGTTATTCATCTCAAATGAAATCAGTCTACCAATTAAACTATCAAGAGTAACTGTATTGTTTGCTACTACTCTCATTTCTTGAATGGAAGAAACTCTAATAGCATATACAAGCAATAAGGTTCTTAAGATTTTACTTACCATTGTCTCCTCTTCAAGTGTACCTCCAAAACCTCGTATAGCATTGACTACTTCTTTTATCCTTGTGTTGTACTATGTGATGTTTTCCCCTTCTTTCATTCTAAGATCATCAAACTTTCCTCTAAGGCTTTCTGCCTTGGCTCTCAGAACATTTGTATCATCTTCATGTACAAGCTTTAGTTTGTCCCACATCTTCTTTTTAGTTTTGCAATCCTTGACATCTTCAAATTCAGCATCAGAGAGTGAGGAAGAAAGCTCTATAACCATGCAGTTATGCTCATGCTTCTCTCTAAATTTATCTATTATCAGTACTCCTCTAGGAAACACATATTCAGTATCTAGGAATTGAGTAACATCATTACCAATACCTGATAAGTAGAGTCTTATCTTGCTTTTCCATGAAGCAAAGCTATCTTTGTTCAACTTGGGCACATCTCATCTATTCATCTTGTGATCCTGACTTAGGTCTTGAAACCTTCCTTCTAAGCACACAAGCTCTGATACCAATTGTTAGTAATAACTAAGAGGCTGGGGTGAATCAGTGGCCTCAAAATTTATCCTTCAACTATTTACTACCAATCAAATAAACCTCAGATTATTAAGTCCCTACAAGATGCATGCCATGAAATACTTATAATGATTAACTGTCTGTCGGTTTTTCTTGTCTGTCCTTATTCTTCTTGATTACCAATAACCAGTAAAACTATTTACCAAAACTCAGTAAATAAGCAGAGTATACCAATCCATCCATAAATGCATATGTGAAATGTAAAACAGTAAAGTAATAAACCATACACACATAACACATGGATTTTAACATGGAAATCCTGTTAAGGGAAAAACCACTGGGATCGATACCCCAAATTTTCACTCTTCTAAAGTGAGCCCTATTAGGAGCCAACCCTATTAAAGGTTACAAACACGCTATTAAGTTTGACCTTGTTAGAGAATTTTATACATAGAGGTTGTCACTTAGTATCGGGAATCTATTGCTACCATCCTTGAATCAGCCTCCTTCTTAGACTTTCAATAGGTATCGGGCAAGTCTAATGCTACGCTCATGAATCAACCTTTTTGGCACTCATTGGGATGTACCTCAATATATAGAAGATTGTTAAGTCCTTCTCGATTAAGAGACTTGATGCTTCAATGGTTAAAATGAAACATTATGACCTGTTCATGATGCATCTTTGAATTGTAGATTTTTAGATCTATTTAAGTACATTACCTCTCTGATCAATGTATCAATTCAATTCTTTGTGCTCCACACTTTCTTCTCTATGATGTTGTGTTTCAAAGTTTGTCGGTGTTTGTGGAATTATTTAGCTCTCCTTTAGCTTGATTGATCAGGACTATATGAAGTTATTCTTCATTAGTTTCTCTTCAGCATCCTCTTTCTATTCACTCCCCTTCCATGCATACAGAAATGAATTAAGCTTGTCTCTTATATAGACATGATATTCATTGATTCTTGGCGTGAAAAATAATCCAGCTAATCTGATTTAAAGTATAACTCCTGATTTATCTCGTAGTTATCTTTATTCCAACTGTACAAATCTTCTTTAAATCAATCACTTAACTCTATTCAAATAAAACAAAGAAAACAACCAGTTAAGTCTATCTTTAGCTCTTGCTAGCTAGATATTTTTTCATTTTCTAAACTCTTTGTTCCGTCGGTCAACTCTGCAATTAGTCATCGGTGACAACTGACAATTCTATCAATGTGACTCCAGTTAGCTTCAGGATCTCCGTCCTTCGGGCATCATTGGATTTTACACATTGGGAAACTCTATTTTCATCTCGTTGGGCATCCTGTGGTTTTTCTTTGTCGGGCAATACTGTCTTCTTCTCGTCGGGTATCACTGTGACCTTTCTCTTTTTCTTTTACCGATGGTGTGCACTCCGTCGGTGTTATTTGTCACTTGGTGAATACTTGACATTTATGCATTGCTGAAAGCATAACCTTTGTTCTATTGATTCTCTGAATTCTTTGGAATTATATACATGACTGTACAGATGATATCAAGTTGACATCAATGACAATACAAACCATTAACTGATTTAATGTCTTGCATTATCTTCAACTTAACATTATCAAACATTCAATCAGTTACATGTCATCAAAGTTTTTATTTTAATTCAAGTGCTTTGTAAATATATTTTGCTATCAATGATAACTTTATAGATAACTTATATCAATTTCATGGTTACAAATATATATAGGTCGACACAAGCACTGCTAGCAACATCCTTTTGCTACCAAGGATAGATACTAGGACTCTTGACTACATGAGGAGACGTAGAGCTGAGGTACACGAGAATTCAATTTTAAATTTTAATTAAATTATAGTTCAATATATTAATTTTGATTTTAATTTTCTATATGTACAAATCATATAATTTAAGCAATCTAAATTATGGTTTGAATTTTCTTGTTTTCCCAAGATCTGTCAAAGGTAATGACTGCTTCGAAGATGTTGAATTTTGATGATCCACCAGTAGCATAGGATGTCATAGAGACATTTAGTTATATAGATTTTGAGATTTTTTATTACACATTTCGAGATGGCATATACCATATTATATAGAGACATGTATATTTTGTAGAGATTTTGAGATGGCATATACAACATTTTGTAAAAATTTGATCGAGTTGACATTTACGCCATATTTATATATGGAGATACATACTTTTTAAAAATTATTTCATATACATAATGTGAATTTTCATATTATTTATTCCTCATGTGAGGTAAGTGTACTATTCATGTTTATGGAAGCATTGCGTATGTTTTGTTATGGAATCATTACGTATATTTGATTTATTTGGAAATATTTTTTTTGTTTCCATAGTATTTGATGTTTTTTGGTAATGTGTTTCCTATTTGTATCTTCATATGAGAGATTCAAAAAATTTCATTAGTGTAACCTTTACAGAGATTCACAATCCTTCATCCTTTATTGCCTTTGAAAGAGTTGCAACCTTTCATATCTACCACCTTTTGAGAGAGCCACGATCCTTGACAACTGGTGTAGGAGAACCTAATGGATTTCTAGTGCAAGAGCACCTAAGAGATTGTAAGCCTCCAAAAGAAAAATTTTAATTTTTTTTGTTTCATGTTCAATAAGGTCTTAAGGGAAATTTTGGAAGGTTTTTCAATAAATCTATGTCATTGGAAGCCACTATGGGTCCAAAATGTAAATCTGGTTCAAAATTGTTAATGTTGCGATAAGGTGAAAAATATTGTCAATAAGCCTTTCATGGGACCTTGTGATGTAATAAGGTAAAATTGACAAATTTTAGGCCTATTTAGTTTATTTTATGTCATTAAAAAATGTTGGCACATGATTTTTTATACTAAGTGCAAAAATTGTAAAATTTGTTGAACAACTTTTCAATTTTGACTTTCTTCTTTCGCATCCATTATTGGCATTTTCCTCTGCTAGTAGTGTTTATGTAGGCTCTCTATTTGGTATTCATGGATTATAGATGGCTAAATCTGAGGATTTTTGTGCAAATGAAAGATTGGGAACGCCCATTATCAGGCCCCTATTTGGGTAGGCATATGAAGGTAGCCTTCAAAGCACTCTCGGGAGATGTTTTGGAGGTGATTAGAAACATAATCGGTGATAACATTCTTCTTACTGATGCCCCTAGGTACATTGTCCACTCCCAGGTGGTTTTGGTCTTCTTATCAAACTGGTACAAGATGATTCCAGACTACAGAGTGTTTATGAAAATTGTGACAAAGCTGCTCAAACCATAATTTGTTTCGGACGAGGAGCCCCACATGGCACTCAGAGGGTACTCTCTTAAGGGATCTAAAGCATGGATTGGGGGCCTTTTCCCTCCTACCCACTTGGACAAAAAGAAGGAGGTTGTGCGCCTATATGAAATTTTGAAGCTGGCATTGGAGGGTCGAGATCTCCAACATTTCAGACAGGAAGTAGCAAAGTTTATGGACGTTCTCCCGAGTGGGATCATGGCTAACGATTTTCTCCTATTTGAAAACCTCTTAGTTATCCTTTAATATGTGGAGAATGAGGGTAAATTGGGAGATCCCTAGACTCTTAGTTGACATTCTTTTTCTCTGTGTTATGCCTGAGGGATCTTTGCTAGTTTTTTGAGGAGACAAGTCAGTGTTCAGGGGCACTATTTTTGTGATAATCTGGTGTACAGTGGCAATGCTTCTATCATAATTTTTGTGCCCACCGGATTTCTTGTGCAGTTCTTATTGGCTTCAATTTTTACAATAGCTTGTATTACTATTTTAGTTTATAGATGTTAGGTACTTTTAGTTTTCTTAGATGTAATGGTGGCCTGAGTGAGCTTTTTGTAAAATTTTGGTTATATGATTCATGGGCTAGCATAGGGGGTTTTCTTCCCTGCTTCTTTCCCCCTTGAGCCCCACTGAAGCAGTGTAAAAATTATATAATTATAATACAATGGCTCTGTCATTTTTGCCAAAAAAAAAACTTTTTAATTTTGAAAAGTTTCTTTAAGGAGTCATATTGCTCAAATTATAGAGTCAATCACATTTTTATGGGAATAAGGTGTATTGTGTAAATTCATGTTGTAATTAATTTATTTTGGGTTTATTTGTATGGTTTTGTCTATTTTATCACAAAGTTACAAAAGTCTATGTAAAAACTGTCAGAGGCATTCAACGGAAAAATGCAAGGTAGCCCAAATATCTCTTTGTTCATTGTGGGTACAAAACGCCACGATGAAAAAATTTAGTTGGGTCGGTTTACACAAGGAATGGTCCACTTTTTCTCCTCACTTTATGAAATTCTCAAATCCATACCCTAGCGAGAGTGTCCCTTATGTGCCCTAAGTGCATAAAAGTGACAAACTTTGACGGGGTATTTATCTCAATCTAAGGTACCTAAAAATGATCTATTTGAACCCATAGGATTGAGAGAGACACCTCTAAAATAACCTATCTTATGTTTTCAAGACTCCAAGTGTTTTATTTAGGGAAGTAAATTTTATGTCGATGCAAAAACTATCAGAGGCATTCAATGGAAAGTTGCAAGGTAGCCCAAATCTCTCTTTGTTCATAGTAGGCATAAAATTCCACCACCAAAATGTCTGATTGGATGGGTTTACACATAGCATGATCCACTTTTTTCTCCCCACTCACTAGAATTCTTGGTGTCATACCCTACCAATAGTGTCCCTTAGGTGCCCTAAGTACACAAAAGTGACAAACTTTGTTGTAGTAATTCTCTCAATCGGGGGCATCTGTAAATGAGTTGTCTGAACCCCTAGGATCATGAGAGGACCCTTTGCAATAACATATCTCATATTTTCAATAATCCAAGTGGTTTATTGAGGGAATAATTTTTTCTATCTATGCAAAAATCATCAGAGGAATTCAATGAAAAGTTCCAAGGTAGCCCAAATATCTCGCTATTCATCGTGGGCATGAAATTCCACCACCAACACACACGATTGGGTGGGTTTACAAAAATAATGTTCTAATTTTGGATCCCCACTCTCTGGAATGATCGACGCCATACCCTACTCGTAGTTTCCCTTAGGTGCCCTAAGTGCACAAAAGCGACAAACTTTGATAGGGTATTTACTCAATCTAGGGCACATGTGAATGATTTGTTTGAAGGCCTAGGATTGTGAGAGGCCCCTCTACAATAAAATATCTCATATTTTCAAAACTCCAAATGGTTTATTTAGGGCATCAATTTTTTCGTCGATGAAAAAATTGTGAGAGACATTCAATGGAAAGTTACAAGGTATCCCAAATCTCTTTCTATTCCTCATGGGTGTGAACAACCACAACCAACCCATCCGATTGGGTGGGTTTACACAAGGCATGGTCTAATTTTGGATCCCTAATTTCCAAAACACTAGGATCGTGAGAGAACCTTATACAATAACCTATCTTGTATTCTCAAGATCCAAGTGGTTTATTTAGGGAAGCAATTTTTCTATTGATAAAAAATTTATCAAAGGCATTCAATGGAAAGTTGTAAGATAGCCCAAATTTCTCTCTCTCTCTCTCTCTCTCTCTCTCTCTCTCTCATGGACACAATCCACCACCACCAAAACATCTGGTTGGATAGCTTTAAAAAAGGAATGGTCCAGTTTTGGATCCCCACTCACCAAAACTCTCAATAACATACCCTACCAACATTTTCCCTCAAGTTTCCTAAGTGCACTAAAGTGAAAAACTTTGACAGGGCATTTCTCTCAATCTGGGGCACCTACGAATGATAGAAATGTAATACACCATCTAAAAAGTCATCAATACTATCAAAAAATAGTATATTCTCATGTCTTTATGTTTTCTTGTATCCTCGTGTACAAATACATTGTATATCATCAATACAACTACATCAATTCTATCAAAAAAATCCTAGGTCTTGATTTCCTTACTAAGATGGTTTAAGCTCATGAAAGAACTATGTTTCTCACGAGCAAGGTCCATAGTTTAGAGGATATATAGAAAGACTTTCAAATAGTGTAGAAAAACAAGATCCATCACCTCAAAGCATCAAACAAGGTTCATACATCAACACTAGTTCGAGAGGGAGAAATTGAAGAAGGAAATATATATGACTTCAATCATTTGTGTCATTCCTTATCCATAAGGAAATCTACATTTGATCATGCACAAGAGGATTGAATTGGGATAGAAGAACCTATCCTTGATATGCATTCAAAGATCCTTATATCAATCAAGAGCTATTGGGTCTTGATGTTGGTGTTTCCAGTGAATTGAACTTAGGAGTATTGAAGGAAGAGTTGAAATCTGATTACTTTCAAGGAATGGAATTCATCAAGAATAGTCAATTATATGGTCTTGTTTCTCTCATGGTCTCAATCAGTGATTTGTAAAGGCATACTGCAAATTGAGACAACCTTCTTGATACTTACATAGAGGGATTGGAAGTGATAGAGTTGCAACACAACAAATTATCGAACATTCCAATGGAATAACTTAATTAAGTGATTCCCAAGTTCATAGAATTTTTTAAAAGAGAAAAGGATAAGGGAGTGCATGCTCTAGATGATGAGTTGTTTGATTATTGGTCATTGGGGGAATATTCTCTTTTGCTAAATTGTATTTAATGATGTCATATAATGTTTGTAGCAACCCTAATTAAAGTTTCCTATGGAAATATCTTGGTCATTGGTTTCAAATTGACTTTAGCCATTCATTTTATTTGGAGACCCTATATAAACTCTAGTCCACTCATTTGTAAGGAGAGTTTTTGGAGAATTGTCACTGCGATTTTTACAAGATTATATTAAATCATTGAAGTGTAGTGATTTGGTGACAATTTTGGAAGTGTTGTGTGGTTCTTTGATCTCTCACATTAGTTTAGAATTTTCCTCAATTATTTAGTTTAAAATTTTCTTTAAGTAATTTAGTTGGATGAAGGAAATTGTCGATGAACCTTTGTGAAACTTGTCTAATCCATAATACTTTTGATTTTCTAATTTTAAGTCACTTTGTGTGGTCAAATGGAATCAAAATACAAGCTTAAATTCAATTGTTACTTATACATTGATATGTATCATTGATGGTGTTGGTGTTTTAGCAATGATCTAAACATCTATAATCTACCTTAGAAGATTGCACTAGCTTGGTGGAAATTTATGACAAAGTCAAGCCTAGTAGAGTTCACAAATACATTCATGGTCTCTTGCATTCTAGGATTAGATTAGGATTCATAAACCCTTAATCCATTTGCAATTGATTTCAAAACCTTGTTAGTTTAGCATCAAGTACCTCATTGACATATCATTCGCACAGGAAAGTTGATAAATCTAGAGTGAATTATCGTAAGTCCCCTTGGATAACCAATATACATCAAGCTATATGGGCTCATATCCACACTAAAGTCACAATTACACATTAAAAACCTTGTATTTGTCTCTATGATCTTCTTTGCAATCTTATCATATGTGGTCTCTTTTTTAAAGAGAGGATAGAGTATCTTTGGCACTTTATTCTATGTTGGTGTGGTCGTAAAACACCCATCAACATGTATCAACTATAATTTTCTCACAATTAAATTTTTTCTCAAAACTAAAGGTGTCTACTCGATATAGATCTAGAAGCACTTTTAGACAAGGCACCCAACACAAATTTTCTATTCACATCTATTGTAGACCTCATGCTAACTATGGGTTTCATCGTACAAGTACAATCAAACTTGAGAATCGTCCATAATGTCTAGCTTACTAACAAAAAGAAGTTCAATAAGAAATTTTTTGAGGTTTTATCAAAATACCTTAATATAGTGATATAGGAGTTTCTAACCTAATAATGGATTCAAAATTTGAAAACTTATTATCATAGCAAAAAATGAATGATTTAAAAACTATCCAACACCCTTATTCTCAATTAACAATTATCTAAAATAGGTTGGCCTTGATTTGAATTCGAGTCCATCTTACCACTAACCTAAAAGAAAAGGCTTCTATTTATTTTTGTATTTTTATTAGTATTATAATATTTTTTAATTATCTATTGCGATTTAAAAATTATTATCAAATAATGATATTTTTTCCTCCTACATGAAGGAACATGAGTAAAATTTGACTTTACACTTGCGAGATACATTTTCTCAAAATATTTCAAAAGCTATTTTTGAAAAAAAATACATTGTAAATATCTATTAGATGATAGTGGTCTAAGGCATTAATTAGGGTGCATGGCCTAGTGATTGTCTATGGTTCTACATTCCATATACATTTCCAAAGTACTCGTGACTACATTTGACAAATTCCTCTATCATCTACATTTTAAATGAAGGAATTTTAATAACATCCACGAGGTTAGCAATCTAAATGACTGGGAGTAAAAAATCTTACCAATTTTCAAGCTCTTTTTCAGTGTTGAATTTCATATAATGAAACTTGATCAACAAGCTACTAGTTTTATGAATCCTTTCATCTTCAAATAGCTCAATTAAACTTCCCAAATTCAAACTGTTCTTAAAATAAATAAAAATATCTACACATTTAGCACATTCCATGATAAAATGTCATTCCAATTCAACCATCCCTATTATAGAAATTATAGTTCTAGATTCTCATTCTTCCTTGGGGACTGTTCATCTACTTGTCTCACATTTAAGATGGTATGAATCGATTCTAAATTGCACAACTAGAAGTATAAACTTTCCCTTGATTGTGACCCTCAAATAACCTTTCCCACCATGTTCCCTTGCGAGGTTAAACTATGACATAAAGTGTTTTTTTTAACCAATCTATTTTGACCAAATGACAATCCTAAATATTTCTAATACGATTTTATTTATCTCTTCATTATTGTTTACACAATTTAATGTACCATTTACGTATCCACTTGTTATGCTTTTTATTAAGGAATAAACATATTTTGAAGGGACTCTAAACCCTTTTTTGAATTCCCTTCTTACAAGGGAAAAAAATAAAACTAGCAGCAAAAAGACACCAAAGTAAGCCAAAAACCAGTAATTGGACACTAGCCAAAAAAACATAGATAAGATTCTTGAGAGCCTTCACTATTTCTGCCTCCAACTAAGACATGTTGAGAGCTATCTTTTACAGATCCTGAATGTCTTCGTAATGTCCCTTTTCTAGCACAATTGGAATGAGTTTGTCATTAGCCTATTTACCCTTGTTCATGTGGGTTAACCATGACATTTAAAAGACTTAGAGGCCATTTGGCCTAGGCAATTTCAGTTGTAATTCATTCTGAGGCATTGAGTGGCAGTTTTGGACACACTTACTATTTATAGTAAGTCATTATAGCATGATTGGAACCTCTAGTGGAAGTGACATGTTGATGGAAATTGTTTAAAATCGACAGGAAGATTTATTTATCATTGATATAATTTATTGTACATTAATAAAGTTATTTTATAAAGTTTAATTTAAATATATAACATTATTAATGCAGTCTCTATTTTGTGGGAAATATTCCCCTTTATTCTATAATACATTAGAGACATAAAAAAGTGTTTGGAGACTTAAGTTGAAGAAAATCATATTAAATGGCATGAGAACTATTAAAGAAAAAATAGCGCAATAAAATAGGAGCCAAAAAAGCAATCGCGAGAAAATAGGGGCAAAAAAAAATCCTTAAAAAATAAGAAAGGTCAAAAAGGTGGTTTTGTTTATTCGAGTTGACAAGGTGAGTGAATGAGCTCTTAGAAAGCGTTATAAAAAAGATTGAAGAGCTCTCTTTCAACATGCTTGAATATATGTTAAATTTATGAAATTGTCTGGAGGATTTATATTCTTGGGCTTGGAGGATGAAAACTCTATTTTTAATCATTCTCTTCGTTGTTGAAAGATAGAATCAGGAGAATTGGATGAGCTTTCAATTTCAAGGTAAATACATATTGCTGAAAAAAAAATTTATTTTGCAAATATTATAGTGTTAGGAAGGGTTAGAATCTGAGGTAAAGTGGAAAGGGTTGGAATGAAAGTGGTGTTTATGCATTGTATTAGTTGGCCGGCTTCATCTAAAGGTTGCATTTGTGATTTACTGAGATAGTGAGGTAGTTGTGAATGTCGTACATGACGGGGTTTGATTTAAAGGAGATGTACATGACTTTGAGCTTCTACAGTAGAGATGTAACCAACCTATAACTATTCCTAAAGGTGATGTTTCAAGATTAATAACTGCTACATAAGCAATGTTGGATCTGCAGAATATTTGGGTGCAATTTACAGTAGTTTACATTACTATTGTTTTGTCGTTCTAGGCCAGAAGAGTTATACAAGACTCGGTCACTCCTTGGTGGAGTTGTAGCTAAGTTTGGGGTTTCATTAACATTTGTTAGTTCCATCTGTAGCTGCTCATATGTTTTAAGCGGTGAACTAAGCTTTGACATTGTCATTGAAATGTAATATCATAGTTGTCAAATTTGAGATATTTATTATTTTTGTAATTCCAATTTACCAATGAAAATATTACAATTCTCATGTGTTGAATCTACTTTGTCACATCATTGTGTTGTCTATTTAATATACATTGAAACTTCATTGTTGTGCATACATTGTGTTTTTTATTAAGTGATTTGTCAAACTTATTACATTCTTCCAAGAATTGGCCAATGTCAAACTATTCAAAAAAAATTAGAAGTCCAAACAAATACAATTTTCAATAAGGGCGTTCCTTTATAGTGATATCAGAGTAGTGTATCTTGTCATCCTAGTGGGTACAAAATGATTAGACAATGACATGACTAATTGCAGTGTACAACAGTTATCACATCATTATAATGCATAGAGAAACATGGCATTACTTAATACATGGAAAAGGGAAATGACATCCAAAAGAACACTTCAGCATAGGTGAACAAGTCATAGGGAATATGGGTGAACAAAGGGTTCAGGAGAAAAATTAGCAGATGGACTTATTGATGCAAATGATAACTAGACATATGGGTATTGATGTTAACAATGGCAGAAATATTGGAAGAAAATAACAGTGGTATCAGAAAGATGAAGACTTGTGAGGAGATGATAGAAGATATTTAGTACCTTCATGAGCATCATGAATGGTTTAGATCCATCTTCAAAAAGAAATCATAAGTTAATGAAACTGACTCTTACAAGTTAAAATATTTAGAATGTTAGTAAGACCGAATGAAGAAGACAAAATCTTTTCTTTTCTTACAAAGAGGATTGAGAGTCTAATCACATCTGCAAAGGGAAAATGGTTAAGGTATTAGTAGAATAAAATGACATAGAAGGGAAGCTCGAGGAAGAAGAATTTGCTTCTAATTATTCATATTTTTCTAATGAATACTTTGATGTTCAAAAGATCATAGAATCTAATCTAGCAAAAGAAGGGGAAGAATCATTTGTCACAGACAAAGAGTACACCAAGCTCTTTGTTGGTGAACTCAAAATCAACATTAATAAGGACAATAAAAAGTATTATTTTGAAGAGACTATATATAATGATGTTCTTTCATCCCCTCTAAAAGACTGCATGGAAACAACTAGTGAATCAATCCATGCAAATGATAGTAAATATGAAAATTTATTGAGTGAAAGCCCCATTGACTTTGGTGAACTTGATCAAAGACCTTTAGATTTGCCAGATTTGAAGGATCATTTTGTGGTTTCAGCAGAAGAAGTTGCACAAATATTATTAAGAGAGGATACAAGTCATAAATACATTGAAGACCTCATTTGGAATATCCAAATCAAGGAAAGGCATAAAGGAATTTTAAGTGGAGTCACTAGTTCTCAACTTTACAAAATCAAAGAGGCATTAGAAAGAATGGAATCTGATTACTTGCAATTTCTCAAGGATAGGGATCTTGCAATCCAATTTGTTGAATACAAAGAAAACAAAGTTGATGACCTTTTCTTGCCTCTAAGTATGACTCATTGTTCATTGTATAAAGGAGAAAATCAGTCATCTACTGCAGCAACTCCTATGGAACAAGAAGTAAAAAAGGCTAGGGAGATCATAGAAATTGTTCAAGGAATCAATGCAATAAGGTATGATGAAATAAGGTATGATGATTCCAACATTTCCTATCCTAAGGAAATATTATGTGTTGATGAAGATCAATAGGTACCAAGAGAAGTTGAGCTCATGAAATTTGATGAACAATTTTCTCATTATGATATAGTTTGTATCCATGAGGAAAAAAACACTTTAACAAGTTTTGCAATTAATGATACCTTTCTTGGATCAGTTGTTGATAGTAAATATCTAAATTTCTAAGAGTTGTGGTATGCTCATATGACCACATATGTTGAGAACAATTGAGAAGAACATCAAGAGTATAAACTCTTGATATTGGAGGAGGAAGTCTCACAAGATGTGTAGCTTGTAAGTATAAAAATGTTGAAGCGGACAATTTCCAGAGAACACTTGATAAAACAATCACCATTGACGAGAAACCTATATTTGAATAAAATTTGTTTGTTCACCATGAGGACACTCGGGGAAAAGGTGCAAAGAACATGCTAACTTGGTAATGGTAAACAACAATCCTTATACCCTTATTATTCATGAGATGTCAAAGATGAACTTTTAGATTAACTTTGGGTTTGGTGGTGCTATCTTTTCTTTGGTAATTAAGTGGGTGCAACCACATAATCAACACAATCAGATGGAGTTGAAACCTTCGATGGATGATACATTAGAGATGAAAATGATTGTAGGTGGACTTAATTAGGTTACATGGGAAGCCCTTCTTCATGAGTTTTGTCAATTTCCTTCCTTAAGAGGATATGTTAACTCAAGGAGTTTATTTTGGTAAGTTGCTCTCACTAGGTATATCTTTGGGTAATGAAGTTTCTATTCATGGTTTCATGGGGGAATATCTCTGTGACAACTTGGATATGGTGAGATGTTTGGACTATAAAAGGTGTATGAAAGGATTAATTCATGAGCCAATTTTCAAATTGGGGATATTAGTTTCCACCATTTGTATTGATAAATATAGTTGAGTATGTCATTTGGCATCAAGAGGATTATACTTTCAGTTTTGAACGATGGAGGATTGGTGAGACACCAACATTTGGAGTTTGGATGAAAGATTATCAATCATCTTGTATGTGTATGACAACTTTATGGTTCAAATTTTGTGGACAATTCAGTTGCTTCACAAGATGTTGTAGTATATTGGTTGTATCAGAGTATAGCAGCAGAAGCATGATGGATATGAGTCCAATAGATGTGAGCATTGGTTTTGGAAAAAAGAGAGTTATACTTCATCATGGTATGAGATCTACTTTCCTTCAGAAGGAAGATTTGTAGCTAATAGGATTTGGGACCTAGGTGCAATTTCTAGTGATGAGGTTCGGTGACATGATTGGAGTTTTGGGAAGAATTTTGGTATTGGTCCTGCTATTCACTTTCCAATCAGTATCCATAGGACTACAATTTTTGGCATGCAGATGAGTTTGTATGAAATTCTATTCCTATAGATGATTAACTACATGGTTGAAGATTGATGGTAGAGGAGATTTTCTCATTGGAGATAAATTTTAAACTACTTCCATTCTCATGACTCCAATGTATTTAGTGGGATTTCTTATTGATTGATGTTGTCTCAATTTTACCACATTGTTTATGGCGATCTCAGCCTTGGGGTAGTTTGATTTTAAGTACTTGTAGTCTTTAGTACAACAAGTTCTGGGAGATTTTCTAGGCATAGTTACGTTATTCACCACTATCTCTCGAGAGAGTTTGGGACATTGCAGTCATTTCATGGTGCTAGTTGGAAATCTTTTAGATGATGATTGAGTGATCATAGTGAGATGGGTTAGCCAGTGTATTTGAGGGCCTCCCCTTGACACTTCGAGATTAAGAATCAATGGTATTATTTTTTTTGGAAATAGTAGAGGCATTTCGTGGTTGAAAAATTGCAGAGTTATAATAGTAATTAATCTTCATTCTTGTGATGTCATGTGGAGTGATGCTTGGGTTTATGTTATATGGTTGAGGATGGTGTTCTTTCTATTTCCCAGGATTGTGATGGCAATGAATTTGCTGATGTGGTCTTTTCTAAGTTACCTTTTCCCAGGTCTTTCAATTTTGGTTTTGGCGATGTTTTCTTTGTCGGGTTCAACCAGAGAGGAGAGTGTAGTTTGAATGTGTTGGGTTAATAGTTATTAACAGAGTAGCACAGTGTCAGTGTGGTGGTTATGTTTCGAGTTTGACTCCAAACCTTGAGATCACATTGGTTAGCAGTTCAAAAATTGATACGAATTGACAATCTATGTCAACTTTCAATAATTCACTCCTATGGGTGTTCAGTTTAGTTTTTTTTAAGAGCATTTTCCAGAGATGACTGAGTTTATGCAATGCTTGACTACTCTACTTGCTGGAGATTGGTAGGATGTCTCTAATTTGGGCATCTTACAAGACAATGTCCACAATAGATGGTGTTGTAGTTTCCCTAGGTTGATTTGGGACCTTGGGATCATTCTTGGTTTTAGTATGGTTTAGTCAATTGATTGTGGATTGCATTGGCATTGCTTGAGGACACACAATCTTTGGGACAAGTGCATTGTAATGTCCCTTTTCTAGCACAAGTTGTGTGTTTTTGTTGTTAGCCTAAATCCCCTTGGTTATGTAGGCTAACCACGATATTTAAAAGACTTAGCGGCCATTTGGCCTAGGAAATTTTAGTTGTATCTCATTCCAAGCTGTTTAGACAGTTTTTGGTACACTTATTATTTATAGCAAGTCATTTTGGCATGATTGGAGATGGTAATTGTTTAAAATCAACAAGAAGATTTATTTATCTTTGATATGATTTATTGTGTGTTAATAAGATTATTTTATAAAGTTAAATTTAAATATTTAACTTTATTAATGCATAGTCTATAGTTTGTGGGAAATATTTAAATAAAAGAGTTCCCCTTTATTCTATAATACATAGGAGACCAAAAAGTGTTTAGAGACTTAAATTGAAGGAAAATCATATTAAATGACATGGAGAATATTAAAGAAAAAATAATTGCGATAAAGTAGGGGCCAAAAAAGTAAGCATGAGAAAATAGAGTCAAAAAAATAAAATCACGCAAAAATAGGAAAGGGCAAAAAAGGTGATTTTGTTTATCTCGCATTGACAAGGTGAGTGAATGAGCTCTTAGAAAGTGCAATAAAAGAGATTGAAGAGCCCTTCTTCAACATGCTTGAATATATGTGAAACTTTTGAAATTTTCTAGAGGATTTATATTCTTGGGCTTGGAGAACGAAAACCCTCTTCATTATCATTCTCTTCGCTGTTGAAAGACACAATCAGGAGAATTGGATGGGATTTCAATTTTAAGGTAAATACGTACTGCTGAAAATAAAAATTACTTTCATTTGCAAATATTATAGTGCTAGGAAGGGTTCAAAGCTGAGGTAAAGTGGTGTTTATGCATTGTATAAGTTGGTTGACTTCATCTAAAGGTTGCATTTTTTATTTACTGAGATAGTGAGGTAGTTGTGAATGTCGTACATGTTGGGGTTTGATTTAAAGGATCCATACAGGACTTGGAGTTGTTACAATAGAGTCGTTAGCAACCTATAACTATTCTTAAATTTGTTGTTTCAAGATCAATATCTGCTACATGAGTAGCATTGGGACTGTAGACTATTTGGGTGCAATTTACAGTCATTTACATTACTTTTTTTATGTCATTTTATGACCAAATTGTTATACAAGACCCAATCACTCCTTGGTGGAGTTACAACTAGGTTTGGAGGTTCATTAACAGTTGTAGCAGCGAACATTTGATTGGTATGTTAAACTGAGCCCTGCATTGTCATTGAGATGTAATATCATAGTTGTCAAATTTGAAATATTTATTATTATTGTAATTCCAGTTTGCCAGTGAAAAGATTACAATTCTTATATGTGTTGAATCTACTTTGTCACATCATTGTGTTGTCTATTTAATATGCACTGAAACTTCATTCTTAAATACATTGAGTGTTTTCTATTAAGTGATTTTTGAAACTTATTACATTCTTCCAAGCATTTTCCAATCTCAAACAACTAAAAAAAAATCATAAGAAAAAATATAATTGTCAGTAAGGGAAACCCTTTGTATTCTTGGTTATTAGCTTTCTTCTTCAGGTTGGCTCTAGTCCTTTTGAAATGACCGATGTTTTCCTCTTGCATCTTCTCAAATGATTCAATGTCAACCACCACCCCCTCCTATTGAAGGCCTTCAAGTTTTCTTACCATAGTATTCATATTTTTCATAGAGTTCTTAACCACTTTGTAGTTGTAGGTGATAAGGGAGATGAGAGCTTTATTAATCTTTTGAAACTTGTCTTCCAAGTGTGTAAGTCTCCCATCATAATAATTTTTGAATTTATCTTCCATCTTCATAATCCTATTGTCAAAATCCTTCTAGAGATCATTAATAGAGTTGACAGTCTTTTACATAGACTCCACGGTTGATTTCCTTTCTTCAACACTCTAGGGCTCAACATTGTAGCTATCCTGTTTGGTATTGACTAGAAAAAACTTAATATCAATTTCTTTGATTTCATTAAAAATCCACTTATGCATTTTGAAGTTGTCGACCGCAACATCACGAGCAATGGCAAGAACATCATCAGGAATTTCCCTGTCAAGATTAAGATAAGGAAAGTCCACATTAAGATCCCTAGGAAAAGGGGTTCTCTTAGCCCTATTCATGACATACATAGACTTATTAGGAATCGCAAGATAGGACGACCCTAACACAGATTTGGTCACAAAGATAGGGGATTTTCTAGCCTTCTTAGACCATTGATCCTTCTTTTTCTTCTTTGGATTCAAATCTGACTCATCCACCTCGGTATCTTAGTCCTCATAAGAATAATGACTCCCAAAGTCCCCATCTTCAATATCCGACTCATAGGAAGAATCAGGGGCCACTAAGGAGAAGGTTGAGACTTAAGGTGTTCAAAAATTACTAACAACAAACCCTCATAAAGGACCACTATTTTCTTGTTTTCCTATGCTCCTTAATACTAGCATTAATGGAAGCATGCAAATAAAAAGGAAAAGGAATCTACACTTTGTGCCTAAAGTGGTTCAATAGAACAAAATGGTGCCCAAAAGCCCTAGTATAATGGTCAATTAGGGTTATGTATTTCATGATAACCATAGGCACAACATGCCAAAAAAACTTAATCTTACCCATGTCATAGCTTCTCTTGGTAGCTTTAGTCAGTTTCTTTTTCTCTTTATCATTTTTTAGGGAATTTCTTGATTTCTGCATCTGAGAGTCTCTTGTCCCTGTAGAACCTGGCTCCTTCCATGGACAACCCAATGACCTCTGCTATAAATTTTTCATCAATTTCAAAGTCCCTGCCAAAGAGAGCGATATGCCTATCCTTCCATCCCTTAAATTTCATAGTAACATTGGGATCAAAACTATGAAGTTTCTCAATGAATGGGGTTAGGTCGCCTTGCTTAGAATTCTCCATATGGTAGCACCGTTCCTTATTTCCTCATAATAAAGAGGTTCAATTCTTTGCCTATCACCACCCATCGTATCATGAATCACTAAGAAACCAATATGTGGAATAGGCACCACTAGAAGAGATTACAAAGGACCCAAAAAGTCTGTAGGAGACTGGAAAATAAGCATTAGTAAACTCCAAAATTTCATAACATTCCTTATAATGATGGAAAGGGCTGCCATCTCAAAATATCTCACCATTATCCCATAGGGGGAAGAAATCTCCATGCTTGAGATAAATCATATCTCATCGGGGCTTTAACATCTGCAAGCACTCAGTCACCAAGGTCCCAAATCATCATTTTGTTAGCCCGAACTCCCTCATTTGCAAAAAAGTCTGCAACCCCATTAGCTTCGCGGTAGGCATGAGATATGTGAACTTTTTAAAAGGACCTTAGGATATCCAATGAGTTTTGAATTTGTTTTTCAATAGTCCATGATGATTTTTGGTGGCCCTTTAAATATTGTATTATACTACTTGAATCACCTTATAACCAAACCATCGTTGAGTAAAGAAATTTAGCCAATCTTAAGTCATGGAAGGCAACATTTGCATCAAAAAAGTGGTTAGTTAGACATCCCAAGTGGAGTGGCGCCGCTGAAAGGAACCTTATATTATCTTCTCTGACCACTTCCCACACCCAACCAACTCATCCACTTGCTATTTTCCACCCAAATCTTCTTTGGTTGAATTCCTCTTTAACCACCATTTTGGGCCAACAATGTCTATCCATGTTTTAAAATTTTTAAGTAACTTATTAGATAAATTATTGCTAATGCCTCCATCAGAAACATTCCTACTTCAACTAGAAGAATCTGATAGGGAACCTTGACTTTGAGATTTCTTGTAATTACATGTTTTTCAATTCTTTTGACTTGCCTCCCTTGTGGTTTCACATGCTAGTCCCTCAAATATTACAAATACAAGGCAACCAAGGTGACCAACAAACAAAAAAGGGTAGTTCTTTGGTTTTCCAATCCCATGACTCTAATTTTTTGCACTTTCTCTCCAAAACGTAAGAAGCTCTCCAACTTCCTTGTATCCTTTTCATTCTACATAGTCTCTCAATTGATCCTTTTGTGAAAATCAATTCCAAGATATGGGTATTCTTCCACTATCTCCAACGAGCCCCCCTCAAAGATGACACTAACTTGTCACTTCTTTGTTTTTTAAAAGAAAATCATGCCTTTGGTCTTACTAGTGTTCCCTTGTATCCCTACTTCTTGGCAACATAGCTCTAAAGCCTTCAAATGATCTCTCAAACCTTGGGCAGGTTTTAACAATGAGAATAAGATTATCCACATATAAAAAGTAAATTTACCACATAACTGACAAGTTGGATGCCATTTTTATTCTTCAAGTTTATCAATATATAAAGCAAGAAAGGTGGAGGATAAAGGACACCTTGTGTGACACCAACGTCGTGACTAGAGCATTCTAACATTCCCTCTTTAGATATGATTTTAGCTCTAGCTTTCTCATAAAGTTTATGCACCACTACCCTATCCTCATTAGGAATCCCAAGTTCCTACATTCTATTCCAAAGTCTATCCCTAGGGGCAATGTCGAAGGCTTTTCTAAATTCAACAAAGCAACAAAAGGAGGAATGGAGTGCCTAGGAGTGATGCAATGATCAATGACAAAATGCCTTTGTCTAAATCCAACCTACCCTTTCACTCTTTTTTCTAGCCAATTGCTGATTATGTCTTATCATGCTCCCAAAAGTCTTTCCAAAAATAAGATTGATGATAATTTATAATATGCACCAAAGCTCACATTATTGTGCAGGAATGAAGGGCACGACAAAGGTTGTGGGATTTGGCTTTATACTCACTAATCACATTTGCTTGAAAGTTTCTAAGGCATATTCAGTGAATTCATTTTATGCATATCCTTCACAATACATATACAATAATAGCATATCTCAAAGTTCCTCTACCCTTTATGCATTTAAATGGATATCCATAGCCTGTTCCAAAGCTTCCAATTCACATGTCATGAGGATTGAACTTGGAAAATGCACAATAATATGTGGACTTTGACTCCATTTAGTGAAAACAAACAAAATTTCTCACAATTACATAATGAGTCAAAGGTATAGAGTTTGTGAACCCTAAAGCAAGCCTAAAAAGAGTATTTCAACCATTTAGAGGTTTGACAAACTATTAAAGTGTCATGAAAATTGTATTTCAACCAGAGTAACAAGAATCGCCATGAAATCGCCGATTTGGCGATTTGATTCAGGCCTGCCGATTTTTTATGAATTGGTGAATCTGATTGTTGATTTCATCAGGATGAATCGCATCAATCGCCAATTCAGCAATTCATCCAAAAAATCGTGTGAATCGCCTGCATGAATCGTCAAAAATCAGTCATTTCCACCTTTCTATTTTGATTTAATGTTTAGTATTCAATCACTTTGATTTCAAAAACTGATCTTTTGTTTTAAGTTCAATTTTGACGTTAGCATTTGCTTCCTTGTATTAACATGAACATAGTTGATATTGTTTAAATATCGACACTAGTGGAAGCTATACTTATAGATGTTTATATTTCAAAGACCTCTTGCGCTTAGAAACTCTTTGGAATGTTTTCTATAATCTTGTTTATTGTTTCCTAAGTGACAGGACTATGTATCGATTGCCTTACCTTTTTTATTTTTTTGTAGTCTTTGAAAACTAGTCAGAAGTACTCTTTCCCTCTCTATGTCTATAAAGTATATTTAAATTGTTCTTTTTTGGTTTTTTTCCCCAAAATAATATGGTAAAAATATGATACAATCAACAATCTACACAAACAATGTAATTCATAATAATGATTTGGAGATGATTAACATGGATGATAATATTGAAGAGCTTCCTAATAATGTGAAAAAATTGCAAATGAATGAAGAATATATAATCATCCCTACTAAGCAGTGTTGGCTTGCCTTTGGCACCCAAGTTTTAAAATTTTAAAACCCAGCATCACTGAGAAATTTCTCAAATTTTTCCCACCCTTTATAATGGCTTTTGTAAATAATTTTTTTGTGAAGTTATGCTTTGTAAAGGGCACTGTTGCATGAAGTTATTTAACTTGAACCAAATTATGAAGTTCAAATTTATAAGTTCAAGTTTACCAGTTCGGAAGTTGAGATCCAAGTTCATGGTTCAAGATGCAATATGCATTGTCAAATTTGAAGCTTGAACCGAGAGGTTCAAAGTTCGAAGTTCAAATTTTAATTTTTAGGTTTTGTGATTACTATGCAAAAAAAATAAAAATTGGTTTATTCTCTACATAGATCATTTAGCCTATAGTTAAAATTTCATGCGAAACTGAGCTATCAACAAAAAGTTATGCAGGTTTTTCCGATGCAATTTAAAGGTGCAATATGCATTGTCAAACTTGAATCTTGAACCGCAAGTTAAAAGTTCAATGTTCAAAGTGCAAGTTCAAATTCACAAGTGCAATATGCATTGTCGAAATTGAACCTTGAACCACAAGTTCAAAGTTCAAGGTTCAATATTCAAAAGGCAAAGTTCACAGCAAAAGTAGAAAAATGGAAAGTTTTACTAATTGTTTGACATGGATTGCATTCAAATGGTGGTAGTGCATAATGTGATAAAGGGATTTATAATCAACTCATGTCACATTGTATAAAGGATGGAAGAAAAAAATAAATGTATTGAATAGGTAAATTTGGAGAGAGCAGTTTGATGCAGTTGCAGTCTGCAAAACAAATTTTCTAAATTTTCTGACAAAAGACTGTCATGTTACGGGGATCATAACTTTCAACTCCACTGTTGGACCCGGCTGAGCTCTGGATATATTTTAGGAAACCTATTTCTCTAAATCTTCACTAGAGGGATTTCCAAAAGTGTACCTAGTTTACAAGATATGAATAATAGAATATAGGCCTGTAAACATATTTCCTGATTTCTTTATTGACAGAAAATCAGTCTCAGTGCGGGGGCCATAACATTTCACTCCACCATTGAATTTTGCTCAGTTTTGGATATGTTATGAAGATGACAATTGCGCATGATCTCACTAGAGAGATTTTCAAAATTTTGTTTGGCATTTGAGATACAGATGACTGTGTGTAGCACTATCAAATTGCCAATAATATTATGGTCCACCCAGCATCAGAAATTTGCTTTAAATTTTGATTTAAAACGTATTCAAATGCTACCTGTGTATATTAAAGAGTATTTATTCTCTTAACTATTCAAGAATGGAAAGGTGAAAAGGGAAATTAGAAATATTTTAAAGAATTAGTTACCAAGAGACTGAGATAGTTTGGAGAAAACTATTCAGTTATAGAAAAGAAGTGCAAAAGTTTTATATTTGATCTTCATAATTTAATTCAAAAATGAAAGGTTTTTGGGAGTAATTATTAATTGTAATTCTTGTGAAGAGAAGGGGGTTCTTCTTTTTCCAGCAGTTAGTTGGCTATAGGAAAGGAGATCATTTTCTGAGTATTGAATGTAACAGAGAAGGGGAGGAGAATTTTTTTTTTTCTTATTTGCAGACTTGTTTATGGTGCAGCAAAATTAAATAGTAAATCTTCCTTCATTTTTTTTTGTATTGAGAAGGATTAAACAATAATCTATAGGTTTTTGTTTATTCTTCTCTTTGTCCTTTAATCTGAAGCTGCATTCATACCATGTTGATGGATGAGTGTTAGTATGCCTTTGTCTTCCAGTTAAAGACGCAACCAACAATTTATTCATTGCATATATTTTAAGAGGGAGATGTACCTCACAATTCAGAGGAGATTTATCAATTTAATGATAACTTATCCAACTGTTAGTGTTCTTTGTTCTTCTTTCCGGGCATTTGGAGTTAGTTTGTTTATCAATTTTTTTGAAGGATAAATCTATTCACTAACAAATTTCTGGCGACTCTACTGGAGACCTCGAAAGAAAAGATCAATGTCTGATATTTGGTTCCTCAGTTATTAAATTATCTGTGTGCAGGAGATTGGCGACTCTGTGCAATGACAATGCCGAATACAAAGGTCATAAGGATGAGACCTAAGCCCAGCATTTTGGATATCACCCAAGTGAAGGATAAAGTGTTGCAAGATTTCTTTGAGCATTACAAAGAAAGCATCTCTCATGCCGTAAAGACCAGCCTAAGCATCAAAGATGATCACATATCTGCCTTGTTGTGGAGAAGTTTATGTCACAAATTTCACAAGTTAAAAGATCTGGAAGATTGTAAAGGAAAAGTGCAGCAACTTGAAAAAGAACTGGAGGTAGATGATGAAGAAGCTCCAATAGTTTCATCCCATTATATTTCTTGCAATTACGCACTCGTGAGTGAACAAGAAATGCAACAAGAAGCATCTCAGCCTCATGAAACACAAGCATTGATGGTCAAGAATGACCAAGAAGCTGAAAATTTGGTATGTTTGAATGGAAAAGGTTTTCTTGATTGTATTTCCCTTCCAGAATTTCAAAGCTTCACTTTTGAAACTTCAGAAAATCATCTTGCTATAACAAGTCTAGAGGATGGAAAATTTCAAATTTCTATACTTCTATATTATTAAAAATTTTAATTTGATGATAGGAACCAAAAGTTTTTCATGTCTTGAGGAATGTAGCAATCCTATTTTGGAATCTTTTCCTTTGCAAGATGGAATTATTTTATGTCCTTCTAATGGAATTTGTAAGTGATGATAAATCAGGCTCTGGGAAGCAGTCCTTTAATTTTGAAAATCTATTTGACAAGGCAAATTCTGAAATAAATAGAGAGCATGTTGAGAATTAAGCTGAGATACTACATCCCCAAGAAATGTCAGACATCTTGGAGAGTACTTTTTCTTGTGAGAAAGATATCACAAAGAGACTCATATCATCTACTCAGCAAGATATGGTTCAGCCCCATATGGATCAAGCAGTGACGAGAAAGAATGGTGTAAGTGGAGAAATTTTTTCTAATCTCATTCTTTTTCCCGAGTTTAAAAGTGCTGAAAGTTATTCTTTCTCTAGAAAACTTAAAAAGGAAAACTTTTAGTCTCATCCACCACAAGAAAATGAGATCTTTTATTTTACTCGGGATAAGAATGGATATAATTCTCCAAGTCAAATATTGTAGAATCTAACTTATTGCATGAAACCTTTTGTGTTGAATGTGAAATTAGTTTATGCCTCTCTGAAAGTTCTTTAGATTGTATTAATCTTAATGGAAATGAAAAGTCTGAAATGTATGCAACACTTGGTGAGATTGTTGAAATATCGCAGTCCCAAAGATCATTGGCCTGCTCAGGTGGTGATTCTTTTTATGAAGTAGAAATCATCACGAGATTCTTGGCAGCCATCAAGCAAGAAGATCCCGAAAAGAAAGATTCATGTATGGATCTTCCAAATGTATTGATCTTGGATAAGGAATTTGCAGATTTAGTTGCAGCAAAGCAAGTTGAGTTTATGCTAGTTAATGTTCACCCTATGCTGGATGAAGTTTATCTATATTCTAAGGATGTTTTAAATGCTGAAAAAATATTTAAAGATGAGGGTCTCCTAAATGTTGATCATGGGAATGATGTTCCCTCTTCCATGCAAATGTCTGAGCATTATTTTTTTCAGCTAGGGGTTGGAAATGGTTCAGGAAGTTTCATACAAAGAGCTCAAGAAAAATCAGAAATCTATGATGAGATGTGGCTATTTGAGCATGATGGTTGGTTCACATGGCCCCTGCACAAAATCGGTTTGGTTTACAACCAAGAAGAGTTTGCCAAACGGAGATTGTATGAGTCTATCTCATTCAGCCGGAACTCATTGTCCAGGAAGGGATCATATTTCTCTCAGCCTGGCTTTGTGTAAGTACTCATTGTCTCTAGTTCTTGAAGTGAGGTCTTCTCACTTGCATATATTTGTAAATAGCTTGTTGCTTTCTAAGTTTTATTGTGTGTAGCTTATTCTGCGTGTTTTCAATTTTGGCTTGCTAGTTGCCCTACTCCCCTCCACCCTCTTTGCTAGGAGCTCCCTGATTTTTGTGCTTTGACTCTATTGCCCAATGGAAGGCATTGGTCTTTACCAAAGATCGTTGGATTCTTCATGTCCCTCACAGCCCATATCCCCAATCAGAGCCAGCTGTTGGCTTGCCTTTGGCACCCAAGTTTTAAAATTTTAAAACCCAGCATCACTGAGAAATTTCTCAATTTTTTCCCACCCTTTATAATGGTTTTTGTAAATAATTTTTCTGTGAAGTTATGCTTTGTAAAGGGCAGTGTTGCATGGAGTTATTTAACTTGAACCAAACTGTGAAGTTCAAATTTCAAAGTTCAAGTTTACTGGTTCGGAAGTGCAGATCCAAGTTCATGGCTCAAGATGCAATATGCATTGTTGAATTTGAACCTTGAACCAAGAGGTTCCAAGTTCAAAGTTTGAAGTTCAAATTTCAATTTTTAAGTTTTGTGATTCCTATGCAAAAAAATATTTTTGGGCTATTCTCTACATGGATCATTTTGCCTACAGTTAAAATTTCATGGGAAACAGAGCTATCACCAAAAGTTATGCAGGCTTTTCCGCCACAGTTTAAAGGTGCAATATGCATTGTCCAGCTTGAATGTTGAATCGCAAGTTCAAAGTTCAAGGTTCAAAGTGCAAGTTCAAATTCCCAAGTGCAATATGCATTGTCAAAATTGAACCTTGAACCACAAGTTCAAAGTTCAAGGTTCAATATTCAAAAGGCAAAGTTCACAACAAGAGCAGAAAAATGAGAAGTTTTACTAACTGTTTGACATGAATTGCATTCAAATGGTGGTAGTGCATAATGTGATAAAGGGATTTATAATCAACTCATGTCATATTGTATAAAGGATGGAAGAAACAAATAAATGTATTGAACAGGTAAATTTGGAGAGAGCAGTTTGATGCAGTTGCAGCGTGCAAAACAAATTTTATGACAAAAAAAAATCGTGTTACGAGGAGCATAACTTTCAACTCCACCATTGGATCTGGCTGAGCTTTGGATATGTTTCAGGAAACCTATTTCTCTAAATCTTCACCGGAGAGATTTTCAAAAGTGTACCTGGTTTGCAAGATATGAATAATAGAATACAAGTCTGTAAACATATTTCCTGATTTGTTTGCTGATAGAAAATCAGTCTCAGTGTGAGGGCCATAACGTTTCACTCCACTGTTAGATTTTGCTCAATTTTGGATATGTTATGAAGAGGACAATTGCGCATGATCTCACCTCACCAGAGAGATTTTCAAAATTTTGTCTGGTGTTTGAGATACGGATGACTATGTAGCACTATCAAACTACTAATAATATTTTGGTACACCCAACATCAGACATTTGTTTTAAATTTTGATTTAAAATGTATTCGAATATTACCTATCTGTATATTAAAAAGTATTTATTCTCTTAAATATTCAAGAAGGGAAAGGTGAAAAGGGAAATTAGAAATATTTTCTAGAATCAGTTACCAAGAGGTTGAGATAGTTTTGAGAAAACTATTCAGATACAGAAAAGGAGGGAAAAAGTTTTACATTTCATCTTCGTAATTTAATTCAAGAAACAGTTACTAAAAACTGAAAGGTTTCTGGGAGTAACTATTAATTGTAATTCTTGTGAAGAGAAGGGGGTTCTTTTTCCAGCAGTCAGTTGGCTACAGGAAGGGAGATCATTTTTTGAGTATTGAATGTAACAGAGAAGGGGAGGAGAATTTTTTTTTTCTTATTTGCAGACTTGTTTATGGTGCAGGAATAAAATGGTCAGTTGGTCATTTTGTCTACATATTTAAAATGCAGAGAAATATATCTTTAAATATGTTGGTTTGGATATATGTTTTTCTGAATGAAGTTAATCTGTTAGTTACTTCATTTATATTTTCATATATTGTTTTGTGATGTTATGTCAAGCATATGAGTGCATTATAAATCTGTTTGTTTTGTGTATTCATGGCTACCAAATTAAATAGTAAATCTTCCTTCATTTTTTTTGTATTAAGAAGGATTAAACAGTAGTCTGTAGGTTTTTGTTTATTCTTCTCTTCGTCCTTTAATCTTAAGCCGAATTCATACCATGTTGATGGATGAGTGTTAGTATGTCTTTGTGTCTTCCAGTTAAAGACACAACCAACAATTTATTCATTGCATATCTTTTAAGAGGGAGTTGTGCCCCTCAATTCAGAGGAGAGTTATCACTTTAATAATAACTTATCCAACTGTTAGTGTTTTTTGTTCTTCTTTCCAAACATTTGAAGTTAGTTTGTTTATCAATTTTTTTGAAGGACAAATCTGTTCACTAACAAGTAGTCTCCTATTGATGAGTCTGAAAACATGCTGACTTCTACAAATTTTATTCAAACGAACAAAAATGCTAAAGAACTAGCCTTGCATAAAATAAACTAAAGGATTCAAGTTGAAAGACTAGCTAGACCCCCCACTGCTCCCCAAGATACTGTAAACACATACAAAGGATTCAAGTGAAGTTGCCCAAAAAACATTTGAAGGTCATTCTTGATTGTAATAGGGTTGTATAATTATTATTGAAAATGACACTACTAATTTTCAGATTTTCTCAATTTATGCACCCAATGGTTATAGAGATAGAATTGAATGGTAGATATGATTTGGTCCTCCTCCCTCTATAATGTTCCTTGGGTCACTGGTGGAAAATTTTACATGTTTGTGTGAAATGAAGACATAGGGGGTATACCTATCCATTGGGCAGATCATAAATATTATTTTGAGCTTAAATCAAAAGGATCCTTGCTTTTGTTGATTCACATGAACACAAGAAAGTTGATAGTAGAAACATTTGGTTTATATGACAAAAAATTCAAAAGAAAGGTAAAAGAATATATTCATTTATCATTTATGTTCCTTGTTTATGTATGTTAGCTTTTATTTGATGATGTTATAGTGTGTTTAAGTTATATTCAATAAAGGGTGCATGAAATATGTTTTAAATTATTAAAATCTCTAAATTTCAAGGGTTTTTTAACTTTGCTGATTCGATTCGATTCCGATTCATGGCCGATTCGCGATTCGATTCAGCCTTGCCAATTCCGATTCCGATTCTCGTTATTTTGATTTCAACATTTTGAAAATTTTGCAAAAATTTGAAATGGCTTTACGTTTGAAGTTTTTCTATGAAATGTCAAAGTGCCGAAAATGTCATATTCTTTCAAAAACTTAGTATGACGACATCTAAAATGGTTGGCACAGCTAACTTTTCAGCTACTTGAACCTTTTTAGAACTCTCTTCTACAAACTTGTATCGGCCTTTACCATATTCCGATGAATATGACACATTCCTGGCATTCGTCTGATGTTGAAGAACAAGCACATGATACTGGCACAGATGAATAAAACATATGCCTGTTAAATCAATCAAAACTCCTTGGAATCATTAACACCATAAAATAAATCCTAGGCATGCAGTTAAGTTCTAGAAAAATATTTTATGCTTGTGAAGACTCTTATGAAATCTGCCCTGCTGCTATCAAGACCTTTCCCAGGAAAGCTGATGGTGGATAAACTTCCAATGCTGATCAATTTGGCATTTTTGATTAAGGCTAAATAATACACATTTAATATTTTCAATTGGAACGAGTTTGATGTGACAGATTTGACACAGAATTTAGGACATCAACCTCACCATAGGATACAGGTTTACATATATTAATTCAATGGACACAAAAAGTAGAGTAGACAGTTAAGTGCTCATAAGAAAGTTCACTAATCTCAAAATTAAATGCAGCAGGTTACTGCACTCTCTCATCTTTTCCATAGAATGGAAAAAATGTGATGTTAAACAATTCATTGTGACACAAACATATAAAGAATTTCCCACGATATTTCCAATTGAATATTTCAATACCAAAGGTCAAATACAACATATTACCATCTTCACATATAGAAGAAATGCTAATTTCTAAACAGACTTCAAGGAACAATTTTATTTCCATTTTCTCAAAATGGTTCAATGAATCAATCTAATCTACAAAATCTTGGCGGGAGATAACATTTTAATTAATTCGAAAAATTAACAGATAAACTTGAATTCTTGCTCTTTCTCAGAAAATCTGTGTGATCCCCACTCTCGATAGATAAATCAAATGATTTAAAAGAAATCCACTGTGCCTGTCAATGAGAATGGCTCTTTGAAATCAACGTGAATTGCATGACCCTGGGAAACCAGTTGGGGCAATAAGCTTGCCTCTTTAGGAGTGGCACCAGCTCCAGTCCAAATCTGATGGCAACACAAATGTTTTGTTCAGTGCGATTCAAAAATTAAAATATACAGATTTCTTACAAGATTGACTTATAAAGTTAAAGAACTGTTGGACATTGATGTAGAATGAATATAAATTTCATTATAAAGATATTAACATTTAAAACAAAAACAATTTCACCCCAAAATGAGGGCATTATACATAGATGCAGGGGTTTGATACTCTTAGATACATCAAGTGTCATTAGAATCCTTCTAGAGCAATGCATGTTTTACTTGAATCTTTCAAAATAACAGCTTTAAATATAACAACAATAACAAACTCTCACAACTAATAGCAAGTTGCTAAAATCCTCTTAGTTTCTTCATTTTTTTCTAATACAATTTACAAGTCTTGCCTCTGAGGTAGCTATGGCATCACGTAAGGGGATATTATAGTCCTCCATATTCTAAAATCTAAAGAAAAACATATTAGAAGATGCACTGAGCTTAGTATTTAAAAAAATCTGCTTATACTTCTTTTCTTCAGAACAATTCTTTGAGATCTATTTTTTTTTTCTTGTAAGAATACTGCTATACATTTGGGCGAATTTCCACTCTTTTCAAATGTGTTATTTTGAGGTCCAAATCTGTGTTTTAGCATATACTCTAACCAAGATGAGAGCCAAGTACAAATAATGGTCATGGCAATGTTGTCCACTTTGCAAGACTTCTATCGAGGTTCAAAATCTATCATTGCAATAATATGTTCATTAACTACAGCAGCCACATATTGGTCCACTGTTTCCAAATGTGAACTATGTTTATAAATTTAATGACATGGTCCACTCTTACTCCACACTGCATCAAAGGAAGCCCATAACCTCTGTCACAGGCCAAAAATATTATAGGAATCATGACTTGACTAAAGAATCTCATAAAAGCCATACAAAGGGGACTGTTTATAACCTATGAGGCACTGTAAGTTCTAAAGTTTTCACTGTAGCTAGTGGACATGATGAACTTGTCCAAAGCTCATGTAATATATAAATGAAAAGGAACCAGCATGTGGATTCCACAGGATATATAGGAAATTTGCATCGTGTAGATTGATCATACTCAAAGTTTTAAAAATTCAACATTTTTCTGGTGTGGCTGGGTTTTTCCCTCTAGTTGGAGGGTTTTTCCAGGATAAAGTCGTCGTGTCTTTTGTACCTATTTTGTTCTACTTTTGTTTATTGTTGTTTATCATTATTTCTGGGCTAAACATTAACATGGTATCAGAGCCAGGTTAGATTACAACAATATGAAAGTGTTGAATGTTCTAGTAGTGATATAGATCTATTATTATATTCTTGCTCCAGTTCTGTTCATTCCTTGAAGTATAATGGTCTCAATTCGTGACTGTTCGTGGATATTATATTTCTTCATATTTTGGACATGTGTTCAAATTCTCAGCTTGTCATTTTTTGTGCATTATCAGAGAGTAATATCGTGAGCTTGCAATATTCTTAAGACGACAGTTTATCAATATTCTTCATGTGCGTTGGAGGCATCGTTTCATCCTCCTAATTGCCACAAAGGTCTCTTAACTCCCGACGGTTGAGTTGTTGGGGTCACTTGTTCATTGGCAAACATTTTGCATTCTGACCGTTTTCATTCTTGGATGGATGATAGTGTTGTTGGTGTCTTATGTTCTATGGTTCCAAGCATTGAAGAAACACTAAGAGTGTCGTTCTCTATTTTACCTTTGATAGTTCTCTATTGGTAAAAAAAAAAAATCTGAGAATACACTTCTGTAAGGAGTCTGTGTGAGATTGTAACTGTGATCTTCATGTCTGATTTATCATAGTATCTGCTACAGCCATCTCTGCATCTACTTCAGACATTTTGTGTATGGGCATACTTCTATTGATTGTTAAGAGTTAACAGGTGATTAAGCCTGAGAGCAGTTTTCAAATTTTGCGCATCCAAACTACAAAGAGATAAGTATTCTATAATTTTTAGCATTGATCTCTATATATCTCTTTATGATAGGTTGATTTTATTTATCTCTCTTGATTGCAAGACCCATCAAGAAGAAATGAGATGATGAGAGATTCATAAACATGGGGACGTTCCTTGTAGTCATGGGACTGAATTGATGATACATATCTTCATTAAAAAAGGAAGACCATATACAAGAAATGATATTTAGAGGGAGACTTTTCAGCTTCAGAGGGAGGTTACGTGACGGAGGGAGATGTCTATTTCTTTGCAAACTTATGTGGCAGTGTAACTGCTAAAGCTCCTTGTTTGGTCAAATTGGAATCATCTATCTTATTGTGGTGATCAAAGTTGTCCCTGTTGAGAGGGTCTCTATTAAGAGAGAATCTCAGCCATTCTTATACATGCTATTAAGGAGTTCTTCTCTGCGAAAGAAGTTCGAGGTGAAATCCCTTGTTAATAAGTTCTTCGCCGCGAGAGAAGTTTGAGGTGAAATCCCTTGTTAATGAGTTCTTCTCTGCGAGATAAGTTCGAGGTGAAATCCCTTGTTCCACCCTCTACGAGTAGGCATGGTAGATTGTAATGTCCCCATTTTGAGCAGGTCATTGAATTGATGGTGCCAGGTCATTATTGCGATCCCTGTGGTCTGGCGAGGTGTTTAGAGGGACACTGGTGTGAACTTACTATTTATAGTAAGTCAATGGATAGTTCCGATGAGCTCAGATGAGTTAGAGGAGTTGAATGATGCTCTAAGTTTCATTTTTGGCTTCCGGTTTGGGCTCCAAGAATCTTGGAGAGAGCGTCTATTTTTAGTAAGTCACCCCCGTCAGGTTCATTCGTCATCTTTCAACATCAGGATCACTCCTGTGCAGGTAGAACTCGATTCAGATGCTTCTTCTGTTGTTTTCGCAAGACGGGTGGATTATTATTATTATTTATTTTAATTTGCTAAGGTTGCCATTATTGTGGGTATTATATGTTGGGCACCTTAGTGTTATAGCTCGTTGGAACAGGGATGAAAAGTTTTAAATCTTGGGCACAAGAAACAAGGACCTTGTGTGTCATAATTTCATGATATTGATGAAAATGTCATTTTTGAAGCCAAATGAGTTAATAAATTATATTACTCAATATGTGCCTAAGTATAAAAAGTGTTTTAAGTGAAAAGTGTGGGAGAGAAGACACTTTTTAATTATAAAAGCATTGCTTTGTGAAAGGCAATTCATTCATGAATATTATTTGCTTTGAAAATTATGGTGTTGAGGGTTTTGAGATTCCTCTTTCTTGGTAGACGCCAAGTTCTAAAAATGTCATGCAATTGAGGCGCAAATCTCAATTGGCATCTGCACTTTGAATCACTTCTTCTAGTGGTGAATCGGGTATGTGAACAGCAGCGAACTAAATCATTTTGGCTTATTATCTTTTATTGTGTGATGAAATTCTGCATGGAGAACGAGGGTTTGCTGGGTTTTGAGAATTGAGACGGAAAAATCAATTTTTCTTCTACACTTAGAGCCATTGCAATATATGGTGAATTGTGTCAATTTTCTGTGTGTTAGAAAAGACTGAATTCAAGGAGCTGAGTCCTCTTTCTCCTGCTGTGCGTTATTGCAAGCTGGTACGTGTTTCTTTGAGGTTGTGATTCACATATACAAGGCTGCGAATTTCTTTCCAAAGGCTGCGTTTACTGTTGAAGAGGCTATGATAACAATATAAGCCAGCGGCTTGCATTGTGGGGGCTGTGTTAATCACATTAAGGCTGGCGACATTTATCAGGGAGCAGCGATCAATGCTCAGCTGCAATCAAAATGCTTAGAGGCCACGTCACATACAAAGGGACTGCGAAATATAAATTGAGGGTTGTGTATACATGTCTGGAGTCAGCGTATTGTTTGGGTATTGGCAGCATTGAGGAAAATCAGTAAAAAATCATCTGAATAAGGTACCCATTAATGGATTTGAATTCATTATTCTCAGCCATTGGCATTTGAATGATTAATGTAATTGCAACAGTTAATAGTATAATTGCAAAAGTTTACATTGTAGTAGAATTTGTATCAATTTCAGAAGTTTAATATTTACTTGCAAGGATCCAAATTATATATATTGCGGATTTAGTGATGCATTTGGAATTTCAAATATTTAATGGCACTGGAATTAGAAATTGAAAGTTATCGCTGCAAATGATATTGTAAGAGTAAAACTAGTAAACTGAAAACATGAAATGTAATGTCATATTCCTGGTGTCTGTGGAGTTATAATCCCGCAGGGGTTATTACATAGATTCACCCTCTATGAGTAGGCATGGTGAAAATGCTTCTTCTCTGGGAGAAGTCTGAGGTGAAAGCCCTTGTTCCACCCTCTGCAAGTAGGTATGGTGGAAATGCATTCTTCTCTGGGAGAAGTCCGAGGTAAAAGCCCTCGTTCCACCCTCTACGAGTAGGTATGGTGGACCACCCTCAATGAGTGGGCATGGTGAAAGTCATGTGTGACTCCATGACTTCAATTTTATGGACTTATGAAGTAACTATGATGAGTAATGTTATGCTAAGATAGTAATGTGATGAGAATTTATTATTGACATCTTTGGTTGCAACTATGTGTGCCTGCCATACTAAAAATCTCTCAGTTGCTAAGAGGGACTGTTGAAGATTGTAGCTATGATAGAGATCTTTATCTCTGATTTTGCTATATGTTGAAATTGGGACAATACCTTTGTATTGCGTCATAGCTAGAGAAGATATTTATGATGATATCTCCGTCATTTTAAGTGAGCACAATGTGGCATTCAATATGTGCTAGGTGTCACACTCTAAATAATTCACATTTTATTATATGAAGAGACATGGGACATGTGAAGAGTCATGCGTTTGGAAATATGAGGAGACTTGTTTTAGGAAATTGAAGGGACCTTCGGTTGTGATATGAAGTCTCTCAATTATATATATATGTGTGTGTGTGTGTGTGTGTGTGTGTGTGTGTGTGTGATTGCGTTGTGTAGGTATTTTTTTATTGCATCAAGTTGAAAGCATTGTACTTGAACTTCTATTATTAATAAAAGAGATTTTTCTGGTGTGGCTAGGTTTTTCCCTCTAGTTGGAGGGTTTTCCCAAGATAAAGTCGTTCTGTCTTTTGTACCTATTTTGTTCTACTTTTGTTTATTGTTGTTTATCATTATTTATGGGATAAACATTAACACCCCAAAGGTGCAATATTATTTAGGGCAGATGATTGTGAGGTGCAAATCAAAGATGTGAATTCATTTACAAAATCCTCATTGAATACATAGAGATGGTGGGTCATGAAAATGTGATCCAACTCATTATGAAAAATGCAAAAAATTGTAGGACTGTAGGTGCTTTTTGGTTAAGCAAAGATATGAGCACATTTTTTGGACACCATGCACTATACACTCCCTTAACTTGGTGATGCAAGCAATTGCCACTCAAATAGAGTGGGTGAAAGAAATTTAACAAGAGGGTGAGGAGATCCAGATGTCTGTGACAAACCACCATGTCACAAGACATATTTAGGAATTTCGTGAGGATGGAATTGTTGAAGGTAAATTTAATTTTATTTATGCCATGTTCAATATGTATATAATATTTTTTAATGTTTTATTTACATATTTTTAATTTTTTATTAACATGATCCTAGGTTGCTAAGATCCAATATGCATTACATATGATTATTACGAGACAATTTTTGAAGGTGCGAAAGGCATTGGTTGCAATGGTTATTAGAAACCCAATGGGGTGTTTGGAAGCAATCAAATTCAGAGGGCCCAAAAGGTCAAGTCGTTGATCCTATGTGACGATTGGTGGGCTTGTGTGGAATGTCTTGAATTTCACAAAGTGTATCATGAGTATGTTCAAGCTTGCTGATATAGATGCACCATGTTACGATGGAAGTCCATGATAACATGGACACCATGTTAGACAAATAAAAGTCATAATAGGAAAAAAGGAAAATGACCCCAAAGAAACCTTTTTCAAAAGGGTGGAATCAATCAATTCTTCATTGTTGGAACAAGATGACTACACCATAGCACCTCCTTGCATATGCACTATCTCCCAAGTACTACAGCTCTAAAGTACTTTCTTTTCCAAAGACAACACCATATAGAGATTCTGAAGTTGCTACTAGGTACAAGCAAGCATTTTCTAGACTCTTCTTAGAACACAAAGTGGTCAAAAATGTTAGGAGAAAATTAGGCATGTTCAACTCGGGAACAATCATACTCATGTTTTTTATTAAGGTAAAAAAAGGTTTTGATGGGGCCCCAAAACCCATTACAAACAGATTTTAAAGGGATCTGAAACCCCACTAAGACGAAACGCTGCAACAGATAAAGCATTTGCAAAACAGTAGCCCAAGGCATGTCCAAGGCCAGCAAGCAGACAACAACCATTAAATGCAGATCATCCAAAGTACCGACTGCCCAAGAGAATCCATGAAGAAGCCAAAGCCTAAAAACAAGAACAAATCTCTTAATCAAAGAGATCCGTGAGGTTTTGATGGCTCCCAAAACCATAATTAGAAGTTGCCACAAAGGATTGTGCATCAAAGAACCAGCAACCACAGAAACCAGCATGGCCTTCAACCCCAAATCTGAACGATCACAACAGACTGTAGTCCATAACAAGAATCAAGACTCCACATCTCTGACACCATAATCCACGTCCATTGGATAGGTCATCACCTCAATTAGATTGAAGAAATAGGAGACAGGATGAAGAACGAACCACAGCCAAAAAGTAATCATATAGAACCCCACCTCAATAGGGCAAGCTCCACCTCTATAGGAGCCTTTTGGAGGTGAAACCAACCACAACAAGCAACAGCCCATTGAACAAAAAAACAAAGAAGAAACGGGGCTCCAGAAGGTCCAGAAACAACCCACCTTAACCAAAAACAAAGTGTGACCAAGTAGGGCCCTTGAAAACTGTCAGCATCCTCTTGGCCAACAACTAGCACCAAACCGCCATGAAACGGGAACAAAAAGCTGCCACCAAAGGTCCACCAGCAGCAAGCAACATCGACAGCAAGATCTTCAACAAATAGGTTCCCAAGCCTTCTGAATACACCCCTGCGAAACCAATGGAAGCCAGCCCCCACAAGGAACACGGCTCAAAAGCACAGAAAACAAAGAAACCACTCAAGCCAAACAAACCAAGAGAAGATCAGTCTCCCCTCCACCACAAAACCCGAACAAAGCAGAAAACTCCACTGGACAGGGCTACAAAACCCCCCAAATACCCCAAGCTCCACCACAAGAAGGACCAAAGTCCCTGGGTGGATTGAAACCACACTCGGCAGCAACACTGCCCAAATGCCGAGGAAAGACACAACCGGGGGGAATAAGCCCCTCCAAGAGCGAAGATGCAAAATATGCTTCATAAGCCAACCTAGCGGCTACAACCGCAAAGAAAGAATCAGAACAACACTGTGGCTTACCAAGAAGCACCTAGAATCTAGCATCGCTCACTTGAGAAAAGAACCCACCCCTAGAAATGCCAAGTCCAGCAGGGAAAACTAACCCCACCCTTCTGTGATGACCCCATTTTAAGCAGGTATTGGCAGTGGCTTGCTCAGCTCATCATTGCGACCCTCGTGAGTTGATGCCTGGTTTTGAAGGTCCCAGTTGGCAGACTTGTTATTTTTTAGTAAGTCTGGACTTACAATTTTTAGTAAGTCAGTTTGGTAAGTTTCTATTTTTGGCAGCGCAGTGGATGGCTATGACAGTCTAGCATGATCAGCAGTGGATGTGGGATTTATCGCATGAGTTCATATTTATTAATTAATAGTTATTAATTAATAATTATAAACTATTAATTAATAGTAAAGCCACATTATTATAATAATACTTTATTATTATAATAAGTTAGAAGTTGTTATTTAAGAGATTGGTTAATTGAAGCTCTTTTTGGGAAACTGTGGCCAAGGATGGATTATAAATATGAGCTCATTTCATTGGGATGGGGATTTGATTATTGATTAAACTTTTGACTTTGTGGCTTTGAGCCGGAATTTCTGAATTATGCCCTTGCTGAAGTATAAGTAAGGGTTTCTGAGTTCTACATTCTTGCAAATGTGCTGAAGTAAACATTTGCTTTATCTCTCTATTGTGTTTCATCTGTATCTAAGAGAGGAGTTTTGGAGTTTGTTTATGCACACTGAAGGTGCAAATTTATTTAATTCTGATATCATTTGCTAGAACGTTTGAATCCCACATTTTGTGGTTGGTTTACTGGAGACTTGAATCGATCTGCAATTGTACGTCTAGAATCATTTCGGAATTCCTTTAGGAGTTTCCTGATTTGTGAATCGTGTGGGAGTGGTTGATTGAACGCCATGAGTGCTATGATCATGTGGTGTCATTATTGCTGACCATATGTGAGCAAGGAGAAGACGTTTGCAGAGGCGTTTTCAATATTGGAGGGTATCGTGGGGTGCTGGTCTGTCCTTTTCACCAGCCGTATGCATTTGAAGGTTATCGTGGGGGTGCTGGTCTATTCCTTTCATCAGCCGCATGCATTCAAACAATAAATTAACAGCAAGCGGGAGGATTAAGCCTAGACGTGGCACAACATATAGACACTTTGCATCATTAAACGCTTTAATGGTATGTTCAGTTTGTTAAACATACAACATTTGAATTTGGTTGTAATGATTAATTACTTTTCCAGAATTCAGAAAAGACAAAATCGACTATTGTTTGTTTGTGACGTTTTTATATTGGAAAGTCTCTCACAAAACACAAGAGATTATAAACATACTTTCCAAATTACTTTGCAAATTAATATTCAATATTTGCATACAGAGGAGTTTAGCCTTTCCTGACAAAATTGTTATTTGCTTTTAAATTTTGGAAAATGTTTCAAAGGGTTTAGTATTTGTTCTCAAAGGAAGAAGTATAGTTTATTTTATCTTGTGAAGCAAAATTGTTGAGTTTGCAAGGAAGAGCCAGGCAGGCTGATTACAGTGGTATCAGAGCGGTCTCGTGCCATCCTGTGGGGTAGAAAAATATTTATTAATGCAGATCTGTTGTTATATTTAGAGTGATCAGCACTCTTGCATTTTTTGGCGATGGATAGATACATGCGGCTTAGCTCCGAGAGCCGGCGCAGCAGTGTGGGGAATAGTGACAAAATAAATACATTAATGGAGAGACTTAGGCTTCATCAGTAGAGGATGGCGGCAAGACTATCAGATCCAGAGACAGTAGATAGGGCAGCGAGGTATATGGTTTCTGCCTTCAATAGGCCGGCATCGAGATCGCAGCGTAGGAGGCTTGAGTCTTCCCCGACAGTTGTCCGAGATGTAGATCCACCAGTATATAGTATGACACCTACTCATGGATCTGATGATAGACACTCCACACATAGACAGGTGGACGTGTCTGTACCAGTGGTAGACTGCAGTACTGAGCTTCAGAAGGTTGAGGCTTTCCGATTAGTTGCTGCAGTTGGTGCAGAGACAGTTGATACAGTAGTTGCCTCTGATGGTCCAGATTCTCTCGAGGGAATTGTTATCGGAGATTTATATGTCAACTGTCGTAGTGTAGCTCCGGAGCGAGAGGCAGCACCCCTCTCAGGTGGGATAGACGAGAGCATGGAGCTACCTTGTTGTGGTATTGATGATCAGGGTGTTACAGCTGAGTTGGCAGATGTTGGCACATTTTTGGGAGTTATTGATTCACATCCTGACATTGATTCAAATGTACAGAATCAGGAGATAGCGGTTGAGCATCTGTTAGGGGATGTAGATGCAGTGAGTATGAACACTTTGGATGATTTGTTAGATGGTAATATAGGCTGCATGGGGGATGACATTCCTTATCAGATATTGGGCGATGACTCTGAGGTGCTCTGGATGGGTCCCAGGATCAGGATTCACAGGGACTCTCTATTATTGGCGATACTACTAGGGTTTCTGCTTCTTCTTCTACTGAGGTGTTGGTTGTGGTACCGATGAGTTGTATCGCAGTTGCAGATGTGTGCGAGGACAGTAGCACACATGGGGTCCCTGATCCAAGAGATATCAAGTCCATGATATCATCGAGCATTGGTCTAAAGAATATCAAGTCCATGATATTCACCAAGTGCTCGGTGTAATGGTCTCCCAACATCAAGTCCATGATGTCACCAATACTCAAATGTGGATCCCTGATCCACGAGTCTCCAAGAATATCAACTCTAACATATCCAACAAAACATATAAATGTGAACTGCCACAATCCACATACAAATCAGAAGCTAAGTAAGCATTAATGAACTCATATAACTTTACCACAAAGAAATATAAATTCTAAAACATACAACATTAAAGAAATGTTAGTCCAACAAACTCAAATTTTCACCATGCCATGTTTATTCCTGAAATGTTCAACTTTGCCCCTTGCTAAAGGTTTGGTGAGAATATATGCAGTTTGTTCATCAGTACATACATATTCCAATTTAATGGCCTTTCTTTCCACCATGTCCCTGACATAGTGATAAGGAATCTCAATATGTTTGGACCTATTATGGAACACAGGGTTGATGGCAAGTTAAATGCAACTCTGATTGCCACAATAAATAACAGTAGGTTCCATAGGTTGTCCAAATAATCCTACTATGAGTTTCCTTAACCAAACTGCCTCTCTAGCTCTGAGAGAAGCTGTAATATACTTTGCTTCCGTTGAACTCTGAGCAACAGAGTTTTGTTTCTTGGTAAACCAAGAAATCATAGCTGATCCCAAGCTAAAACAACATCCGGATGTACTCTTCCGGTTTGTAATGCATCCTGCCCAATCTGAATCTGTAAAACCATGAAGATCCAGTTTTACATTCTTGTATAATAGACCATACTCAATGGTCCCATGAAGATATCTCAAAATATGCTCAATTGCACTCATATGCAATTGTTTAGGTTCTACCATAAACTGACTTAGAGCATTTACGACATAACAGATATCAAGTCTAGTGTTAACTAGATACATAAGAGATCCAATGATTTGTCTGTATAAACTAGCATCTGTTGCCTCAAAACTAGCCATGGCTTCTCTTAACTTAAGAAGGTTGGTTTCCATAGGTGTGGACATTGGTTTACACTCCATCATACTGAATCTCTTTAGAATATCAACAGTATATTTCCCTTGATTCACAATAATCCCATGAGATTGTTGCCACACTTCTAAACCAAGAAAATAATGAAGAAGGCCTACATCCTTCATTTCAAATTCCTTTGCAAGGTCTTGCTTGCAATCTGCTATAAGGTATTCTTCTCTTGTGATTAGGAGATCATCTACGTATAGCACCAATATCAATAAGTCTCCATCTGATATCTTGAAATATAGATTAGGATCTGCATCGTTCTTTGAAAATCCCAGATTTTGAAGATAACGATCAATCCTTTCATACCAAGCTCGAGGAGCATGTTTGAGCCCATATAAAGCTTTCTTAAGCTTGCACACACATAAGATTGTTGATCCTTTGTAACAAATCTTTCAGGTTGCTCTATATACACTTCCTCTTCAATTTCTCCATTTAGAAATGCAGTTTTAACATCCATTTGATGGATCTTCCAACCTTTGGAAGCTGCAATGGCAATTATTGCCCTAACTGAGGAATATCGAGCAACAGAAAAGTCTCCTCATAATCTATTCCTTCCTTTTGAGTGAACCCTCTGGCTACGAATCTGGCTTTATGTTTCTCAATACTACCATCCGCAGCATGTTTAATCTTGAATATCCATTTTGATGATACCACGAACTTGTTCTTGGGACTAGGAACAATATCCCACACATCATTCTTCATTATGGATCCGTATTCTTCTAACATTGCATCTTTCCAAGCCTGAATTTTAAGTGCTTCACAAACAGAAGAAGGTTCGGAATCTATAATCTCACTCATAAATGCAGCATAGTTAGTATACCTCTTAGGTCTTTTACTTTCTCTGAAAGTTCCAGCAAGGGCTGTAAAGTTGTTTGCATCTTCCAACATTTTGGTGGCCCACAATGGTCTTTTCTTGTAGATGGAAGTGCTAGGTTCACTTATAGGTATTGGATCATACTCAATAACATCATGATACTCCCTCTGAATCTCAGGAGGGTTGGATTGAAATAAATCATCACATGCTATATCTTTAGAGGTTGAGACTGCAAGGTCTTCTTCAAATATAACATCTCTACTCAACTCAATATGCCTTTGCCCTGGAACATAGATCCTATAGGCCTTGGCAGATTCACTATATCCCACACATATTCCCTTCTTTCCTGATGGTTCCAATTTGGTTCTCTTTTCTTTTGGAACATGAAAATACACAAGCCAACCAAATATCCTAAGATGACTCACATCAGGTTTGTTTCCACTAAACGCCTCTTTGGGAGTCTTATTGTTCAATGTTGAATGAGGACATCTATTTTGAATGTAAACCGCAGTGTTTGATGCCTCAGCCCATAGTGAAGTATGAAGATTTTGATCATGTAACAGCCTTTGCTGCTTCAACTATGGTTCTATTCTTTCGTTTAGTTATTCCATTTTGTTGAGGGTTGTAAGAAACAGTGACCTCCCTCTTAATCCCTGATTCTATACAAAAGGTGCTGAAAGTTTCAGAAATGTATTCTCCACCATTATCCGTTCTAAGAATCTTTATCCTCTTGTTTGTAAGATTCCCTATTAGAGCTTTGAACTCTTTGAACTTGTTGAGAACATTGACAGATTCCTTGTTCTTAAGAAAATATATCCAGGTCTTTCTAGAAAAGTCATTTACAAAGATGATGTAATAAAAATATCCACCAATAGATGGTACGGACATGGGTCCACAAAGATCAGAATGTACCATTTCCAATATTTCCTTAGTCTTGCTTTCACTATTAGGGAAAGAGGATTTGATATTTTTCCCTAATGCACATCCTTTGCATACTCCTTCATGTCTAGGAGATAAATGAGGGAAACCTAYTACAACTTTATCCATAGAAGATAATGTTTGGRAATTTAKATGCCCTAGCCTCCTATGCMATAAATCACATGAGTCMATTGATTCAACCATTAARKCTTGAGATGAAATAGTATCAAGTCTATAAAGACACTCATGTCTTAGCCCTATGGTGTATGCTTGTTTCAATGTTGAATTTTTGGTCCAAGCCAAAACTTTCCCATCCATAAATGCAATCTTATAACCCTTATCCTCAAGTGTTGATATTGAAACTAGGTTTCTCTTTATGCCCGGAACATATAGGACTTGAGATAGTTGTAAGGATATGTCAGACTTCATTTGAATGTTGCAATTCCCAAAACCGATAATTGGATATGAGGTGTCATCTCCCATGGTAACTTCTTAAATGTTTTCTGAAAATGAATCAAAGTTTTCCCAGAACCCGGTGATATGCCTTGAAGCTCCACTATCAATAACCCAAGAGTATTTATTTGTGGTTTGGGTAGACAAGACTGAATATAGGACTGGATTCTCCATGTTTCAAGTCTTAAAAGTTTGAGACTGTTTTTCCTAATAATCTGGATATGATCTTTTACTCTACCTAGGCTCTGATACCATGTTAAGATTTTCAGATCAATGCTGGGAAAGGAACAATCTATAGATGGCTTTTAAAATTTAAACAAAGTATCACAGTATTTACAAATAGAGTGGAAAGATAGTACTTGATTTGATCACCAATTGTGCTTGAATTCCAATGGATAAATCTGCCTTTATTGCAATGTCCAGATGCTGCTATCACGGGTCCAATTTCCAGCCCCAAGTTGATGTAATATGGTTCCTTTTAATATGTGAATTCAAACCCTTGAATTCGCACTACAAATCAGATCTGAGTTGTCTTTCCAAATATGCTATAAGAATGCTTTGATATTCGCAATGGCTGGAGGAGTTTGATGTCAAGAAGTCTGATCCAAATTTGCCCCAATTTGTTCTTCGATTCTGCCCTAGATTCGCATTGTTATTATATCAATGTTGCCGCTCCAATTTGTATAATCATTTGCCTAATTTGCTGCCCAACAATAGAACAAGATTCAAGACAAAATTCGCTCCAATGAGTAGAAGAATAATTCGCTATATCTGATTCTAGGAGAAGATATACATGTTATGTTTTTGATGATTTCTCTCCTAGAATCGATTCAATATATATATATATATGGGTTTGTAACTAATTTTACACCCTCCCAAGAGTTGCCGACTTGGCCTATAATGGGCCCTTCATTAATTAAAACCAGATATATATAATTACTTGCATTTTATAATAATTACTCATATTATTATAAAATCACACAAGTAATATAAGGGTGAAATTAATAATATTTAATTATTAATTTATTTGTCCAATTTGATCTTAGCTGAAAGGCTATAATATTAACAAAAGGAGCCGACACTGCTGCAAACTCCATCAGGAGTGACAAAGCAAGCCACCTGAAACCCCCATCCGCCTAGCAGATCAGGATCCTCATCATCGTCACCTGATCCCTCCTCTGAGACGCCATCCTCAGTGCATCCCCTGCACCTCGAAACCCTACTAGAACCCGCCTTCCTGCTTGCCTTCCCACTCATTGCCACAAATTGGAAAATCATACTCATGTTGTTAATGACCAATCCAAATGGATTTTCGTACATGGCGGCACCTACATGGTCAAGATTTTTTTTTCTTCCAAACTCTTGCAATCAAGATTCTATCAAGCGAGGCTTTTTTGTTTTTTGTTTTACAATTTGTATTGTAGAATTTAGTAGTTCACATTCTTTAATTTACTTTACGTTTTTTACTTTTAAATTTTGTTGGTTTTCTCTCCAATTTCAACCAGTTTCAAGTTCTTCCGCTGAACAGAATTGGAGTACATACTCCTTTATCCACTCGGTGAAGTGTAACTGGTTGGCTGCAAAAAGAGCAGAACACTCGGTTTATGTTCATTCCAATTTGCATCTTCTATAACGTAGGAAACACCAATACAAGGATGGGTCAACAAAGCATTGGGATGTAACTACTGAGTATACCAACTTGGATGCAACTGATGCAACCATTAAAGATCTTGCTCGATTGACTATGGGTGGTGATGATGAGATACCTATGCATGATGCAGCTAGTGCGAGTGGCACTTTTTTGGGTTCAAATAATGTTGAACTTGCAGCAAATGCAATGGATGATATTTTTATCTTGATCTTTTTGCTGATTGATGAAGATAAAAACAATTATTATATTTTATTGTCAATTTTGTGATTGTAATTATTTTCATTTGATTCGTGAACCTAGACATATATGATACGTTGATATATATTATATGGCATATGACTTGTATTGAAATTCTGAACTATCAATCAGCATTTTATATCTTTGGCATTTGGCATTGATCAATGATTATCATACTATTAAATGATTTAGTGTTACAAGTTTGTATATTTCTTTAGATTTTGTCTGTACACACACACACATAGACATACATGTAACCAAACCCACATACCCAAGGGCAAATTGTTTTTGCCTATAACCATGTACCAAGTTCTTGTACCTGCTCCCGAATAGGCAACTTAGATATATGTGTTCAAACATCAAAATTATAAATATAAAATATAACTATAACTGCATAGCTATAAGAAGAGTGATACTCATAAATCCATAATTACCAAAAGATAAATTTTTTAAATACCTCATATATTATATTCGTCATAATTTGCAAAAATGATAATATTCAAGTCTTAAAATGTCATTACACAATGAAAATTCAAATTGCAAACTAGATTTAATATCCAATTCCAAGCTTGGTTTCTATAGGACTTTCTGTTGACATTTCAACAGGTCTAAACTTCTAATAATTATATAATTTGTGCTGTCTTTTTGGAATTATAAACAACAGAAAGGAATATGTGGTTGAATTGTAAAATTTAACTCAAATAGGAACTGAGAGAGAGACATTTGCAATAGTAGTCCTTGAGAGATAGAGGCATTTACAATAGCACTCCTTGGGATGATGGAGTTAATCATCTAACTATTAGACAAATGCAATCAGTACCTCAAGGCTAAATGGCAGAACCTTATAGGTATGCTGTAAACATGTAAGGTGCGTAAAGTATTTGATGTGAGCCAATCTTGTATTGTTAAAGCAAGAGGAAATTAAAGGGTAAAATCAAATGATAGAATTTATAATTTAGAAGAATTTTAACCAATCTTTCATTAGTAATGCATTTGCTCTAGAAGACTGCCAGATCGAAGGACTCAAATTACTAGTGTTCCGTGGGACATATTACCCTAGGTATGCTCGAGTTCAACATGGCTTCATCCCAGGCCTAGCCCAAGCACTTGAATTCACTGTGGGCCCAGCCGAACCCATGATGAATCTAGGTGCCTGAGCCGAACCCGGGACAAACCCAAACCCAAATCCAATCCAGGGGGCATTTTGGTATCTTAGTCAATAAGATAATATTAACTAGCAATATCTTGTCTCAACACCTCCTAACATAGTTTAGATTTTTTGGGGTTTTAGGTGTTTACTATAGGTTTTTCAATCTTTTTTATCTTTTACTAGAATCTTTAATAGTTTTAATTTGTTTCTAGATAAAACTTAGAAGGCATGGACACACAGCAGAAAGATGTACGATTTGCTAGGCCAAGGGTATGGTCCCCATGCTAGATCCAAGTCATACAATGTTAGTCACAACACACATGCCTAGGTAGGGGGAGTATCCTATCCTACATCCTTGATATAAACCAGTATCCCCAATTTAAATTTCAAGTGATTCATGAATATACAAACACAATAGCTAAATAAACCCCTCAACCTAGCTGAATAAAAGCTGAAATGAATTGTTTTCTTGAACACAATATTTTATTATTGTAATGAAAATCAACTATTTTTCTATGAAGCTCATACATTGTCGCACTCATGGTACGTATAATAGTTATTAACTTAGGATAAGTAGTAGTGTTAGGCATATCATTAATGGCAATAGATGGTTACAAATTTTAGTTTGCTTATGTAGGTCTCTTCTATTTGAGAATATTAGATTCATTGACATTACACTTAGGTAATAACTTGTGTTTAAAAGTATTTCATTTTTGAGTTACTAGATCCGCCTGCAAACTAGCCAACTCCATGTTTTGTTTGAACTGGATCCATTCAATTCTGCCTATGGGTACAGTTAGTGTACAGATGAGTGAGGTTGAGTTCTTCCCAACAAGATCCGAGTGAACCAAGGAAAGATGTGAGGGAACCCAAACAAACCTAGGGCAAATCCATCTATTTTTCTGCCTTTTTGAAATTTGTTTCTATTAAAGAAAAATTTGTCTCTGACATTGCCTTTTAAAAAATAAGAAAATGGTGCACACCATGAAGGTATATGTAGTTTTGAATGTCTTATTTTGGCTTGGTTGTAGGGGCTCTATTCCTTGACCCAACTAGGGGCACTACCCCAAGACCGCCATGAACCAATGGAATGTGGAGTCAAAGAAAACTGACTTGGATGCTTCCATGTTCCAACATGTTACAATTGAGTCCAAAAGTAAGCAGACTTTTAGTGCAAGTGGCAGTGACACTACTTATTATTCTTCAAATGTTCCTACATGTCTAATGACAATGATAATGTTAGTGTTGATGATTTAGAAAATCCCGAGACTGAAAATTCATTGATAAACTTGATATAATCATTTTAACATTGAACTTGAAGATTGAACAATGATTATTTTATAATATTTATCATTTGAGTTTTAGATGACATTAGAGTTTATGGTGCTTTTGTTGATTATTCATTATATTATGCTTTGTGGTATTCTAACTTAAATACCTCTTTTTAGTCTACAAATGTATGTGCGTACAACATACACATACACACACGTGCACACACACACACATGACTCATACATACACATACACACGTGTGTAAGAACCCCAATAAGTTCTAACTCTGACACTGTAATATCTCTTACATTTCTGCTCTTAATTTTTTAGTTTTGTGTCAATTGTGTTTCGTCAAACAGTTGGTGTGCAAAGTCTGAACTGAATTTTCTGAGTTCTCGTGTCACAAACACAACACAAATTACAAGTACTTTGCATAGAAATTCTCTCAAACACTTGTATGGCAATAGTAATCTGATATATTTACTTGCAACATGAAGACATGAACTCAAACACTTGGCACTCAAACATAACTTCACCAAATGATAAATCTTTATACTTCCACATTTTAACAAACACTTGGCATGCAACATGGATATGAACAATTCATCAAATACTTGCCATGCAATTTATCATTTCTTATTAATGGCCAATTACAATGCTGATATAAACATGAATTTCCAAACATAAATGCAACCAATAAAATCTGAAATATATTGCAGCTTAGGAAAACGTGGCACCACGTATGGCCTGCAAAGAGATGAATTTCTTCAAATTAACTCTGCAAACCCTTTGAATGCTGAAGATTGATCAAATCTGAAACCAAAATAGCTTGAAACCCTAGACATTGTGAGCTAGGAAACTCACGCAAGCTGCTAGGTCTCACGTGGGCGATGGGAAGAGTACAACAACCTCCTATTCACTATTTCCAACACCCAAATTACAATTAATCACAGCCACAGATCAACTATGGATATTTCCTGTGAATTCTCTGAATTTCAAACACCAGTTTTGCACAAGTAGAACTCATGTATGAAGCTCTCACAAGCAATAATATCAGCTGGTCTTTCACAGCCTCATAATTGCAAACACATTGAAGAATTGTTGCCCTCCAATGCAGATGAATTGCAAAAACCTTTGTCTCTCCCGATTCCCAAGAACAAACTTCAAGCCAAGTCCAAAACAATAATCACATAATGAAATCCATTTCTTGAAGAGGCTTTATATACTTTTTCCCACTTGGTTCGATTTCCTTGATGTGCACTTTAAATCATTTAAAATGATATAAATTATTTTCCTTTCCAACTTCATCGGATGCTTTAATAAATAGCCCCTTTTACTAATCATTTAAAACATACTTTATATTTTTTGTTTGACTTTATAAAGTGCATCAATAAATGGGCCTCAAATAATAAAATCATTAATTGCACTTTAAGTCACTTAAATGAAGGGTCATGGCCCCATTGAATATAAAGTGCACATAAAACTTTATATTATGCCTTTAAAGATTAATTATCAATAAAGTATTAGTTTATTAATAATTAGAATAGCATAACTACATAAATACTCATTATTTCTCGATACAATCTGAACTAGGGAGTCAACCACTGCATCCACTATGCATCCAATTGCCTTAATAAAAATAGTAAGGGCCCCTCTCAAACATCCACAGGCTTACTATAAATAGGAAGTATATGAAACTAAGCCCAAACGAAGTCCAATTTGAGCCAAACGAGGTCCAATCTGAGCCAAACGAAGACCAAACTGGAACATACTGAATTCTGGAGAAGACAAGAACCTTCATTAACCAAGCCTCTTCCTCAAAAGACCCTCCATCTACAATAATTAGACTTCAAGGGTCACAATAATAGGCTAATCCCTCGAACTCTGATGCTCATGAAAATGGAGACATTACACACACATATGACTCATACATGTTTTTGTACAGACAAACCTAGACCCTTTCCATTTTTGCTGGATCCACAAACCAAAATCAAATTTTGTGCCAGCACCAATAACATAACTTATTTCATTAATAATGGTCTACCATTTCTCTATGTAATAAATCAAATTTTCCTATCAATACATTTATGTGAATTTCACTTTATTTCGATCAGTATTTCTCCCATGGTCTCCCAGGTTTAGATCTCTTGCTAGGGTTGCAATACACCAGACGTTGTGTTAAAGTTGGCTTTTAATCTAGCTTGGCATAAAGTTTCAGCCCAAGCATCCCATTGATGTGCCATCTTTTCCATTAGCAAGTAGACAACTTAAAATTAGAGATGTTTAATATTGTTTTATAAGGAATGAGACAGAAATAGTTTGTTCCAAAAACAAAATGTTTGAAGAAAAATCACATTTGAGAAAGCTAAGAAAAAGGAATTCATTTGATAGTGTGTTTGATAAAGTTGCTATTTATTTATGTGACATCAAAATATGAAAGAAAAATAGTTCCATGGCAACATTTAGAGGACGCATGTGTTAATTGGTATGAGGATTTCTTCAAGTTGGAGATCATAACTTGGGCTTCTATTTTAATGAATCTTCAATCAATTATGATTGATAAAGGAAACTGTTTTTAGTTTACATTACTATTTCCCTCAAATTGGCCCTCAGATCTGGGTCCAATTAATACCTATTAAGGTATGTCTCATGGTCTGCCGTGGATCCAGATAGTATTGAATATTTTGTCATTGATGTGATTAATCATCAGATCTTCGTCAGCTGCTTGGTTGGTTGGTTGAGCTACTTGGTTGTTTGTTTGAGCTACTTGGTTACTTGTGTGGGTTGTTTGTCTACTTGCTTGAGCTACATGGTTGTTTGGTTGAGCTACTTGGTTGCGTGCTTGAGTTGCTTAGTTGTGTGCTTGAGCTACTTGGTTTCGTGCTTGAGCTGGCTGGTCATCTACTTGAGTTGGTTGGTCATCTACTTGCCTTGGATTTTACAAAAGGGGCAATTTTTTTTTTTATGGTGTGATGACTATTCTTTCATTAACTAGGTGGTGTGGAATATTAATGGGAGAAAAACGTGGGGATGAATATATTCGATACCTTGCTTGATATTAAAAATAACATAAAAAGATTCTTTTGTCATGCTTGCAAGGAGTCGTTTTGGTATCCCGAGTTAATGACGATGGTTATTATTTAAATTTCTCGGTGTTTTTCTTGGTGAATTGTAACTTTCGTCATGGTTGACCGCGTGAATATAATTGAAAGCATGATTTGCTTTTGAAGGATTGGATGGGATGTGAATGGTTTTCTTCCAGCATGGAGTTTTGCTGCTGAGCGCATATAGTAATGGTCTTCCACAGTTGTGAATATGTTTTTTTATTTGTATTGTGTTAAGATGCATGATGTTTTTCCGAGTCGAGTATGTTATACTCGTGTGAAGAAATTTACTGTATTGTGCAGTGGTTTGAAGGTAGTGGGTTAAGAGTTGATGCATAATTATTCTTGACATAACCAAGCGGCTATGTAATGTCTTTAATGAAAAAATCAAACACTAAGGAGGTACTGTTAGGAATTGAGCAGTAAGGAGGTGCGGTTTGGAGTCAATAAGGAATCGAGCAGTAATTGTGTGGTGGTATATTTTTAAAAGAGTTGATGCATGGTTTTTGGAGGTAGCGTTAATCATTTTTGCCTTCATTGGGCAGAATAATAATAGTCTATAGCATATTTTTGGTGATAGACGATATGATCAGTTTCGAGGATCTCATTTTGAGGTGAGGGATTTTATTGAGTAGAGCAGTCGTTTTTTAATATATGCGAGTTTGAAAAGTCGATCCTTTGTGTTGGGTGTGTGATGTTAATAAAGGAGGTAAGAGAATATATAAAGAGATAGGAAGATTATTGTAGACGAGGGATGAAGAAGAGAAGGGGGAATTCTATGGGTGACTTATAGTCAATTCTATAGCATAATAAAAGAATTTGTTGCAGATTTTGAAGGAGGATATGGATTCAAACATGTGTGATGGAGTCATTTAATGTCCCATCCTTAGGCAGTGTAGACTATAGCAGAGATTAGCCTATAATTAGTGGTTCTCGTAGGTTAGAAGAGTGGATAGGGGCCCCATCTAGGGGTTTGTGGAGCTCCTCAGGGGCTTTATAAGCTGTTTTGGACAGTTTGAGGTAGTCTCCTATTTTTAAGGAGGGGTTCCTAAATTTTAGGGATTGACTAGGAGTTGACTGGGATGCACCAAGAGACCTTCGGAATCATTTTGAAGACTTAAGTTGCAGTTCCTATTTTTTAGGGAAGTTCCCTATTTTTAAGAGGGGACTGTCAGTTCGCCTGCTATATTTAGACATCACTAGGATGACATGTGCATTATCAATTTTCAGTTGAGGATGGCGAGGTAATGTGGTTTGAATAAAAATAAATATTAAAGTATTGACTATAATATTTAATTAAAATAAAATAAAGTGAATAATAATGTCATTTTATTATAAATTATTAAAGTAATAAAAGGACCCCTTGTCCTAGTTGAGATAACATTGTTTTAAAAGAGAGTGATTGAAGCGGTGTTAGCTCATGAATAAAAATGATTTAATAATTGCATATTGGGCCTAAAATGCAACACCACTTTAGAGACAGTATTTTATATAAATGACTTTATCGATTTTAAAGAAAGGCCCCAAGGTGAATGCCCAACTTTGAGGAATTATTTTTATAAAATAAACTTTACAAAAGTATGCAAGAAACACTAATTAGGGCGTTGCACTTTAAGAGGTCAATAAAGTGACACGAGGGAGGATCTTTTGGACATTCATTGGATTAATTTTTACATCAGCAAATTGCATTTGAGCTCTGAGGATAAACTTCAGCAGCTCTTCAGACTTCTGGGAATGAAAACTCCCTAGAGAGTTGTGAATTGGACGGAAACCCAAATCATAGTGGTGGGAAATCTATATAGGGTTTCCATTTGAGCTTAATTGGAGTGTTTTACAGGCAGATTTACAGGTTATTTCCAGCAAATAAGAATCAAGGGTTTGGTGTAATCAGATCAGTGAAATTCAATAAAAGTAATTGTTGCCAGGAGAATGATATTGCTGATAATTAGTGTAATTGCCTGCAAGGGTTAATAATAAAATTGTTTGCAGCAGCAATGGATCAGTCTTGGCAGATTTGTAGTGGTTTATGGACTTCCCTTCCAACCGTACTCTTTCCTAAGGCAGTCGTGCCTCTCTACCTGCAGGCCGTACCATGAAGAGGTTGCTTGGGATCGCGTGTAGGGTTTCATTTTCAGAATTCACATCAATTGTTTGATCTCTATTGGACACCACAATAAGTTGCTGGATCAGTTCTTAAGCATATTGCATAACGCCAATTTTGGATATTGGTCTTGCCTACAAGTCCAGGAGTGGGGTTTGATACTTGCAATGTTGATTCAGACCTTGTCTTTATAACTATTGCTGACTGGAATAATACCAAAACTGGCAATTTCAGTGCATCTCTCTTGTATTACTCATGGCTTCATCAATAACACTTACAACGGGTTGAGCATTGGAGTTCCGGGTATGAGACTATGTTGTTTGGTGTTTCCAATTCTTTAAAATTGAATTTATGTATTTGCTATCCTTAAATCAGAACTCAGAAATTTATATCAGTTCATTATATTTTACCGATTGGGTTCAAAGGCACCATTTATTTGGCATATGTTTATTGTTAAAACCTTGCTCGATCATTGGCATCTAAAACGCAAACAAAACACTTGAGAACTATCTGAAAACCTTCAATCAGCAAACAAAATTCAGAATTTTAGTTCAGATCGGTTTGGGGATCTTTCAAGTCAAGCATGTATGTTGTGAAGTCAAGCTTATCAAGAGTCAAGAACTGTTTTCAGGGGAATGTGTGTAATTTTGTATGGTTTCAGTGCATTTGAGTTGGTGCTTCAGCTGAATGGAGTTGGGGCTTAGAGGACGGATGGTGTTCTCTGAGAATTGGTGCTCACTTATGTAATTTGGGTTTGTGCCAATTTCATTAATGAAAGCTATTGATGTGTCGTGGTTTTTCACCCGAAAGGGTCTTCCACGTGAATTTTGGTGCTCTCCTTGTTGATGTTGGTTCTCTCTATTCTATTTCTTGTTTTATGTGGTTTCGTGTCTACAAGTTTAAAATACTCTATTTTGGTCACATTTAACAAAAAATATACAAAAAAGTATCTTACAAACCAGTTAGATGCTAGGTATAAAATTTGGAGTCTTTCACAAGCATCTTACTAGTTACAAATTTCAAATTTACAAGTATAGATAATTTGATAAAATATGTATTGACTTTGATTTCTAACTCTTCAATATATTGTTTTTGTAGTCTTGGTGGACAAATTGGGGTGCAAAGTGCAAACACACCAAATCTCCAAAGAAGAGCCCTCTACATTTTGTGCCAACCTTCTGCGCATTTAGTTGTGAGCGTAATTGGAACTTATTTAAAGCCATCCACACCAAGAAGAGGAACAAATTAGCTCAAACACTTCAATGACCTTGTCTTATGTCCAATACAACCATCGGCTACACACAAGAAGGGTAGAGGATAAATCAGATGATCCCATTGATTTGGATGAGATAAATCCTTACAATGATTAGACAAGGCAGGGTGAGCCAAGGTTGAAAATCTCAGTCTCAGCAAAAACTTGGCAGACCCAATTTTTTTGAAAATCTCGGTCTCAGCAAAAACTCGGCGAAAAAATCGACAATAAATTGGCACTTTTATCGAACATTTGAAAATATATTATTTTTTAAAATATTCTTAAAAACACACATAAACACCAAATTTGTAGAATATATACTGATTTGAGATATTAATCAAAGCTTTGAATTAAATACATAGCAATTAGAATTTAGAACTTAGCAGAAAACATAGAATCATTATCATATACCAAAAAACAAGGTACGACATCTGAATAAAAATAAGTTCAATACATATCGAAGTCAAACTCCATGAAACTACAAGTCTACAACTTTTGAATGCATATTAAGTTCAAGTTTCGGTATCAATAAAAACTAGAAATATATATAGACTGCACCTAATCCCAAAAAAAACAACCTAATCCCGACGCCTTTACAACTTTAAAAAAATCCCTAAATTTTTAAAAATCATTTATTTTTAACTTAAGTGTTATAAGCGGTGAGATTTTTGGGTAAAAATCGCATGTTGATATTTTCAGATCTATGCAAAGAAAATACAATCTATAGATGGCTTTTAAAACTGAAACAATATATGAATAAAATTGACAAAGAAAAATGGAAGGATAGTACCAATTTTCCTTGACAAGTCTGCCCTTGTTTTAGTTATGCAACTCCAATGTTGATGTGATATGTAATTGCATCTACACAGGTCCAAAATCACAGCCCTTTATGTGGTTGAATCCAAGTTCCAAATTATGCAAATTCTGCTCTTCAAATTATGTTGAATGGTGATCAAACCCTAGGTAGGGTAAAATCGATCCTTGGCAAGTAACAGAAATTTATGACAAGTATTATATTTCTGCTCCAAATCGTATCAAAGATCACCCTACTTGCTGCTCCAATTCGCATGTAGATCGCTATGAAAAATATCTTGCATTCCAAAGCTGAATTCGCACCATATAATGGGAGAACAAATCGCTGCTTATTTATTCTTGAGGGAATAAGAGCATGTTATGTTTTTGATGCCTTCTTCCCTAGAATCGCACCAATATATATGTGGGGTTATAACAATTATGCACCCTCCTCTAAGAGTGCCGACTTGGCCTACTTTGGGCCCTCAATTAATTGTTAATTCATATATATTATTATTACTTGCATTTATAATAATATCCTTATTATTATAAAAATCGCACAAGTAAAATAACTTAAGGGTGTTAATAATAATATTTTATTATTAATTTCAAATGTCCAATTGATCTTAGCCATAAGGCTATAATATTAACACTCCCTCTTAGTCTTGAGGGTAAGATCAATCTGTAAGATCAATCTATAGATCCCATCTATAGTAGGACACACCCTTAACTATCATCCTTGATAGTGGAAACAAAAAAACATAACCATCTCGGATACCTTATCCTAAGATGTCATAGATTCCATATCTATGAAGGTAGATCCCTATCTACCAAATGAAAACATAAGTCCACATGTTTCTCATTATTTAGTTCCATGATGTTATCCTTCCTGTTTGTGGATTGATCAGGTCCACAAGAATATCAAGTCCATGATATTTATGATAGCATCAAGTCACCAAATTCAAATATACAGAAATATCAAATCCATGATATTCAATGTAATATCAAGTCCATGATATTCACCAAATGCTCAAAGCAATGGTCTCCAGACATCAAGTCCATGACGTCCATCATATACTCAAGTGTGGATCACTGATCCAAGAGATATCAAGTCCATGATATCATCGAGCATTGGTCTAACGAATATGAAGTCCATGATATTCACCAAGTGCTCGGAGTAATGTTCTCCCGACATCAAGTCCATGATGTCACCAATACTCAAATGTGGATCCCTGATCCACGAGTCTCCGAGACTCAAAGAATATCAACTCTATGATATCCAACAAAACATATAAATGTGAACTACCACAATCCACATGTAAATCAAAGCTAAGTAAGCGTAAAAGAATGAACTTATATAACCTTTGCCACAAAGAGATATGAATTCTAAAACATAAAAGGAGATGTTAGTACAACAAACTCATATTTTCACCATGCCAAGTTTATTCTTGAAATGTTCAATTTTGTTCCTTGCTAAGGGTTTGGTGAGAATATCTGTAGTTTGTTCATCAGTACATACATATTCCAATTGAATGGCCTTTCTTTCCACCATGTCCCTAACATAGTGATAAGGAATCTCAACATGTTTGGACCTATTATGGAACACGGGGTTAATAGCAAGTTTATATTACGATGAGTAATTGGTTAAAATATGAATGTTTATTAACAAAAGCTCAATAAATAGCTATACAAATTTTACAAAGAGGCAAGTTTCTAAATTAGAAACTACCAGAAAGATCAAAGAAGATCTTTAACAAGATATTTACAGCAAGTTACAATATTGAGCATTAATACTAAAAAATAATAAAATATTATTCTAATACCCTCCCTTAATGCTCAATCTATCAACTACACCAATAGACCCCCTGAATTTTACAAACTTATCTGAACTGAGGGGCTTGGTGAAAATATTTGTTGGCTACTCCGAGGTAGGAACATACAGTAACTGAATGGATCCGTCTTCAACCAACTGCCGAATGTAGTGACAGTGAAGTTCTATGTGTTTGGTTTGTTCATGGAAGACTGGATTCTTGGCAAGTTTGAGCACTCCCTGATTGTCTGAAAACAAAGGAGTCGGACCGGTTTGAAATATTTGCATATCTGCAAGCACCCGGTGAAGCCAAACTGCCTCACAAGCTGCCTTAACAGCGCCTCTATACTCTGCTTTAGTCGAAGAGAGAGCCACCGCCTACTGCTTCTTACTAGTCCAGGTGACTGCACCAGATCCCAAACTGAACACATATCTAGAAGTTGATTTCCGATCATCAACTCAGCCTGCCCAATCTGAATCTGTGAACCCACTGAGTCTAGGATCATCACACCTAGCGTAAAGAAGGCCATAATCCGAGGTGCCCTTTACATAACGCAGGACACGCTTCGCGGCTACCCAATGATCAACCCTGGGGGCTGTCATGAAGCGCGATATGTAGCTCACTGCAAAACTGAGGTCAGGTCTAGTGGCAGTGAGATAGATGAGACTACCCAGGGTTTCATCTACAGGAGGAGAATCAGATGTAGCTAACAATTTAAGGCCAGTCTCCATAGGTGTGGAAGCAG
>MU226284.1:542845-567625 GCA_018584345.1 Thuja plicata
CATGCTCTTGTTCATCGATTCTTTGTCTCTTGTTTCGAAATTCAGCTTCCCATGATTGTTCTAACTTGTTTATTTGGCTCCTCTTACATAGATGACCTTGACTCCATGGTTCCTTACATTTAAAACATAAATTTTTCTTGATCAACTAATCCCGTTGTTGACATCGGTGTCCTGTACTCCATGGTCCTTTACATAAATAACAGGGTTTCTCTTGGTTATCCTTTCTTGGACCTTCATTACGATGGAATACTTTGGCGGAAAAGTTTTTGGATCTTTCCTTGGAATTGTTAGATTCAACCTTCCTTGCCTTTCTGATAGCTTCCTCTAAGTTTTGGGGTTCAAATGGTTTCACAACATTTTTGGTTGAGTCTTTAAGACCTTCTATAAACATATAGGTGAGCCTTGTTTGGGAAAGGTCGGGGATCATAACAGATAGCTCTTGGAAGTTGCAGGCAAATTCATCCACAGTTGTCACTTGTTTGAGATGGGTTAACTCTTGAAAATACCACTCAAGATCCTTTTCATCAAACCTATTGATAAGTTTTTGGGAGAATTCCCATAGGATTTAATATTTTGGTGACCTAGGGAAGTAAGTCCGTGATGCCACCACTCATGTGCTGCCCCTTCCAAATGGAGTATTGCAAATCTAAGGGCGTCTTCTTCTGTCATGGGACTCAACGTGAAATACGTGTTCAATTTTTGTAACCATGTGTGAACTGTGATTTTTCCTGAGCCATCAAAATTTGGCAGTGTTACTTTGCTTACTTTGTGCTTGAGTTCTCGGTTTATGTGTCTTCTAGGTTTTTCTCTTCGTTTATCTTCACAAAATTCTGTAAATGACACAACTTCCCTAACGTGTGGTTCAAGATCTGCATAGGCTCTCGCGATATCTTCAATTCGAGTCATTGGTTGTTCTATGTCTTCTTCTTCTCTTGGTATTTCTTCCCGGGGCAAGAGTGGTGGTCGAGGTACCCTAGATGGGGTGGACTCATTATTTTCTGAGTGATTTGAACTAGTGTCCCTTCCGTGGACCGGAAAACTTTTCAAATTATTTATTGAGTTTCCCATTTTTTGCAAGGCTTGGAGGAGGGCTTGATTTGATTTTTCCATTTGACTTATCAAGGTTTGGTTTGTTTGATCCATGCAAGATCTCATCTCTTCTGCTATTTCATTCATGGTGGCTTTCTTTGTTCTCCTTTGATAGGTTTGCATAAGTTTCTATCCACAGGATGGCAAGATTATGCTCTGATACCACTGTAAGATACCTTGCTTATTTGGCTAATCCTCAAGTGTGGAAAACCTGCAGAAGATTTGTTAGAACATTATAAACGCAATCAACATAGAACTAATTGAATTGATTTTACCTGCAACGAATGAGTGTTAGTATTTTATAAGAAAGATATGCATCTATATGTATAATACAATGCACAAGCTGCACACTACCCATACTAATCCCAACTCACCCTTAGGAGGATTCTCCAATCAGATTTATTAACCCTCTAATGAGAATAATTCTCAGTCAATCAACCATCATCTGGAGAGCCTCTTCCTAAGGTCTCTAGGATCTCTATTGACGGTGACCATCAATTAATACACGAAGGAGATCCCACCTCCAACCGAGTCTCTTGTCTCTTCATATGCATATGTTTAACCACTACAGTATATACTACCTCTAGAGATTATTATAATCTCCCTCTGACATTCATTTGGAATGCCCTCTACCAAGTCAAGGCTTGGTCTCTGAATTGTCTATTTGGAACTCTTATATTTAARAGWGTCTCTGTCAGGCATGGYCTGGCTGTTGAATGCTCATCTATCTGAAATGATTAACAATCTCTGATTTATAACACCTCCCAAATATCGCTTTAGATCATAGATGCTTATTATCACTAACAGTCTCTAAGTAATATCCATCCAAAACTAATTATTATTTGAGAGATCAACTTATAAATCACCGTAACTATGATATAGCTATCAGTATTACCTTAAATGTCTCAGTTGCAAATCTTAGTCCCACGTTATTTACTAGTTTTGGCGTTCTCTTCTCTCCGCCTGTTTTCTCCAATCTTCCTGTCTGTTGTCCCTCCCCTATCTCTCGCATAACCCGATTTATACGGGTCCCAACGTGGCAGAAGGGAGGGTCGTGACTGGAAGTTGCGACCTGTCAATGCAATTAGCCTGACTGGAAGTCGCGACCCGTCACTGCCCTTAGCCTTCGTTTAATATGTAATATTATTATTATTATTATATTATAATGATTATTATGAATTATATTATTAAAATAATTATTATAATGAATTTGTAATATAACAATTTTAATTATTATTATACCATTATTATTATGATATAATTATAATATTAATTATTATTATATTATGACTATTATGATATAATAATAATTATTAAAATTTAATTATCAGTATAGTAATAATAATTATTATACTAATATTAATTGTTATTATACTAATAATTATTATTATAATAATTGTTATTATATTTTGTAGTTTAATTGAGTTTGTATTGGAGGGAATAATTTAATCTTTTATTTGAATTCATTGAAGGTATATTAATTTCATAATTGTAAAATTTACATTTTATTATTACAATCAAGGGTCATTACATAATATAAAAGAATATATTATTATTATAGACCCAAGTTGACCAACTTGGGAGGCCAAGAGTTTATCTTAATAAGCTCATATATTAGAGTGACTTGGAGAAGGTAAGAAGCAACCAAAAACATAACGTTGCCTTCTTTCTTCAGCAAGATCGTTGGATGAGCAAAAGTATTTGAGCAGATTTACATTACATATTGAGCGATTTATATCAGACTTCTTTAGGCGAACTTGAGAAGTAAAAAAGAGGATCAAATTGGAGCCTTAAGTAGCATATTCAAGAGCGAATAAGAAGGAAACATTGAAGGGCAAATTTGAAGAATACAAAGTGCAGATTTGAAGCCAACCAAAGGATAAATTCAGACCTTTGAATCCGGGTAATTTCTTTCCTTAGTTGTGAATATTTATTATATCATGTGTCTTAGCACTTGAACGACCTCTATAGATTGTATTTTCCTTGCTATAATCTGAAAACATTAACAATTTCCACTAAGGAAAACCAATAGAAACCAAAATTAGGGGATTTAGTGTACCACAAATATATTTTATTTCTCTATTCACCCCTTGTTTGGCCAACTTCAACTAACAACCTTGCCATTCCTTTAAGCCCCATGTCTATGTCTTCTCATCATTGAGACGACTGTGGGAGTTTTATAGAATTACAATCACACAATTTTGTAAATCATGTAGGAGGGGTCCCTATGGCTTATGAGTTGTGAAAGTTGTAAATTAAACCCTAGGGATAAATTGAAATCAGTTAATGATAAAGAAATACTAGGAATTCTGCACTGTCTAGAAAAGTGAAGGTAATTACTAATATTTACTGTGAAGTAAGCTGCTAGCTAATGCCTTCATTATAATCTAAAATACCTCTTACAATGAAGGACCTTGTTGATAGAACAGCAAAAATGAACACAAAACTCTTCCATACATATTCTTTTCTATTGTTATATTTAATTTATTCCAATACTACAAATCCCATTGTTCACAAAAGTCACTTCAATTTTAGATTATATTTCTTTCTCTCTATACTCTATATAGCATTCACATGCAATTTTTCCTTGTATTGACAAAGATTGGTTTTCCCATTATTTGAACTAAACTCACAAACGATTTTCATTTCCTCTACATTTCTGTTAAGACTCCAAACATTTTATGTAAACCATACTTTCTTCTTCATATGTATTTCAACTGATTCCAAAATAAAAACAAATGGTCAAGAACCTAGAAGAGAGAGCAAACCTGAATTGCATTAAGATAGTCTGCATTTGCAAAGAAAGTTTCTCTGCATCGTTTCTCCCAGAGAGACCAATCCTTTGCATATGAACTTTTGCTCGGCTCTTGCCTAAACCAGCAAATCAAGAAAATAAATTCATTAGAAAACTAAGAATAATTATATGCATGGATAAACAATCCAAAATTCTAGCTTTGCGAGATAAAGCATATAATATTCTAGTTTTCAACATATAACTTTGACTTTTGAGTTTGACTTCACCATACGTGCACCCAACAACATGAAATCATTTTTAGAGCACTTCAATATTTCCACACCTTTGCACTATACAGAAAGCTACCATACATTTTCCCAAATTCAACTAGTTTATTATTAAGCGTATCAAGTAATATTTTTGTACTCAATATATAAAAGGCCAGTTCACCCATGCCAAAAACGATGGAAGTCAAAATAATATAAACATTAAAATATACATGACATCAAATGAGTAAACTATATAGTACAAATTTCAACAACCATAAATATTGAACACAAAAACTTTATTTTGCAAGCATAAATGGGTGTGTCACCAACCAAAAATGCATATATAATTGATCAGCTTTTCAGTATTCTATTTTGTTTGTTGCAAAACAACATAAAATAGAGCAGCACATATGGTACAACCATTCTTCATTTTACAAGAAAAAGCTCCTTAAGATCTAATTAAGCCTAAAACCTGAAGCTATTAACAAATTTACAATTATGCATACCATACAAAATTTCAGTGAGAGATTTTGCATAAATATAAATATGTAGTTGACTGTGTTTTTGGCCTAGATGCAAGTGTTATACTATCAATAGTCAACACCTGCACACAATTTTCAGATTTAAAGAAGCGGAAACTATCAAGCACAAACAAATAAACTCAACTTCCTACTGCCTAAAGCAGAGACTAATATTCAACTATAAACAAAGGTTTGAAGAAAAAAGAAAAGACAGATGTTGATTACTAGCTAAATAAGAGACCAGAAAATCTACATCAATAGGAAATAATGAAATGGAGAAACACTACAAGATTACAAAAAATAAATTGCTAAGTAATACTTTAAATAGCAAGCCTAAATGCAAAGCTTGACAAATTCATTCAATTCTATATAATTAATGGAAATGCAAACATAAGATCAGCAGCCAACCAGCCTGTTCAGAAAACTAACAGAAATAAAATCATGTTTAATGCACCAATCACACCCAATATGATCTCCTAAACAGAAAGAACACCAAGATGCCTGAATAAACATCCACAACTAAAGAAGAGACTAAAAAAGAACTGTTAGATTCAACCCAATGAGGATCATCAAGACTAAATAAAAACTAAATTGATAGTCAAGCTGTAAAACACCCCATATGCAATAGTTTTCATCTGACCATCCAATTCTCTATTTTGTGTCCTTTGATAAGAAAAAGGATGGTTTTATGATGTTCTTTGGATAAAGACTACGTTGTAGGGTTTGCCCCCAGGCAAGCCAGATCTGGGTCCGATGGACACCTAGTTCGGATATAGGTCCGGTTCGCCTATGGGCGTGAACAGGATTTGCTCAACCACGTGTGTTCAGTTTGGGCGAACTCAGGGAGAACCCAAAGCAAACCTGGATGCGCATCCACCCAAAAGATACTTAATTTCTTTTAGACGTCTAGTTTGACTTCTATGCCTCAATAACCTAAAAGTGACAATTCAAACGCCAAAAGTACCTCATTAGTGGTCATTTCTTTTGCAAAAAGCAAGATTCATTCTTACAAGCACAGATTGAGCGAACTTTTGCTTGTTGCACCAACATAGGGGGTTGAAGATTGACTTTTGAAGTTTCATCAAGCATTGCGCCTTCATTCCTACACATTTACAACCTTTGAATGGTTGTACGAGGCAACATTTTTTTCCTTCATTTTAGTTTTACAACTATGAAACAAATTATTTGTTTAGTTTATGTATTCTTTCCATTCTTTTATTTTTGTTTTGAATGTGTTCACTAAATTTCTTACGATAGGAATTAAAACGGCAACTAGTTTTACCTCCACAAGTCAGCAACTGTAATAATCCCTGCTGGCTCAATCTCTAACCAATCCTGTAAATGTCTGAGTTTGATTATTTTTTGCAGAGTTTGTACTTGAGTTGTTTTGAAAATATAAATATTTTGGAATTTGCACATAATAGACAACACATGAAACGGAAATTGAAAATGCTAACAATTGATCAATAGAGTTTTTGTTGCCATATTTAATTGACAGGCAATTGCAATGCATCTCAACGGCAAATATACAGACTGAAATGAAATTGCAGCTTGATGATGAAACTTAAAATAGTTCGCACCACCTGGATATTTGCTAGAAACCATTCCCAAACTGCATTCAATGATTTGCTAGGGCATGGCGTTAATTATAAGATCAAATAGAAGGGCCAAATCCAGGACGATTTGACCTAGATGCTTAACGCTGAGGCTGCAGCTGCTCACGTGAGGCCTGGAGTTGTACAGCAGCTTGTAATTCACCAAAAATCAGTCAACAAATATACTGCATACAACTGCTATAAGTCGGCTGAGAATATTTCCTTGATCTGCCTTTCAATCTCTCAAAAACTTCAACCAATTTGCAACAACTGTAATGAGCCCTGCTGGCTCAATCTCTAACCAATCCTGTAAATGTCTGAGTTTGATTGTTTTTCGCAGAGTTTGTACTTGTGTTGTTTTGAAAATATAAATATTTTGGAATTTACAAATAATAGACAACACATGAAACGGAAATTGAAAATGCTAACAATTGATCAATAGAGTTTGCCATATTTAATTGACAGGTAAGTACAATGCATCTAAATGGCAAATATACAGACTGAAATGAAATTGCAGCTTAATGATGAAACTTGGAATAGTTTGCACCACCTGGATATTTGCTAGAAACCATTCCCAAACTGCATTCAATGATTTGCTAGGGCATGGCGTTAATTATAAGATCAAATCGAAGGGCCAAATCCAAGACGATTTGACCTAGATGCTTAACACCAAGGCTGCAGCTGCTCACGTGAGGCTTGGACTTGTACGGCAGCTTGTAATTCACCAAAAATCAGTCAACAAATATACTGCATACAACTGCTATAAGTCGGCTGAGAATATTTCCTTGATCTGCCTTTCAATTTCTCAAAAACTTCAACCAATTTGCACAATCTGGACCTCTGATTGAATCCCACTGATAAGAAAAAATTCAGCTGATCTTTCACAATCACGGGATTGCACATACACTGAAGAATTGACGTCCTCTAATGCTGGATATATCATAAACCCTAGGTTTCTTGGCTCAATTCCCAAGAACTTAATCAACAAAAGCAAATAGACCAAATGCATAATAAAATCGATTTCTTCTCTTTGGCTTTTATAATATCCCCAAAAAGTTCGATCCAAGTAGCTTCAACAAAAGTCTTTTTAATGACTTTCATAATCGCTTTTGTGGTTGACCTTAGGTTATAACATTAATAAAAGTGTACATTTCCATTAAATATAATGGCCCCTCACATAATAATACTTTATAAAGTTAAATAATAACTTTATAATATAACCATTATAAATAACTTCATTAATGCCATTATAATTTTAATATCTCATTGATTACTCATCATCTGTTTGTCTCGTCTGAACCTGTAGGTCAACCACTACTTCCATCCCGCAACCAACTTCCTTACTAAAAATGGTAAGGGTCCATCTCTATCAACCCCTGACTTACTATAATTAGTAAATCCCTGAATACCTGATCAAAACAAAGGTGCCATGGGTCAACACTACAACTGAAGCCGGTCCAGGTGCTTTGACAAATATAGAAATGAACATATATGACTTATTATAAATAGTAAGTCTCCCAAATTAAGCCAAAGGAAGAGCAAACCTAAATGCTTCTATACTCTGGAAGGGAAAGAGCCTCATGTTCTGCCAATGGGACCCCCTAACTATCTGACTTAGCCTACGAGGGCCAATAATAGGCTAATCCAATCATAAACCATATCATGCCAAAAAGAGGACATTACGGTTCGCCCTCCCTGAAATTGCTTGTCCCCAAGCAATCTCAAAAACTAAATAACAGACTAGTCCACTTGGATCCCAAGGGTAGAACTGTGTAATGTCTCTGTTGATGCCAACAAGCTCTTGTGACACCAACACCAAAATAACTGACAGTACCTGCCGAACCAAATCAATACCAACAACTAGTGTCGCAGGTGGAAACAACTCAAAGGGAAGCAACTTAGAAGGCTGCCAAAGTTTATTTCCCAAAATTGTGCAAGGTGAACTATCATACACGCTATATAACACATGTGTCATTGAACTGTGCATCTGAAATAGGTCATGTACATGAGGATCAAAAGTAAAACTGCACGCACTCCTCACTATGTAAACACCTGAAAACCCCTCAATGAGCTCTGTCTGAAATCCTGATGCACTGGTAGGATCCCAATCATCAGGAAAGCTCATCTCAAGAGAGTGATCAGCATTGACCTCGAAAAGAGGATTGTTATATGACCATGCAGCATCCGCCTCAAAGAAAGGGTTGTTCACAAAGTGAACCTCACCATTGTGTTGATCTGAATTGTACACCTTTGAACTGTCGGAGTCATGAAATGTGTCACACTACTAAATCATATCATGCTCCTCCTCTAACACCCTATCCTTCTCTCTAAAAAGAGAAATAGAGCGCAAGCTCCCCTCGTGATAAGAAACATCATGTGTGCTATTACCAGTGCACACATCAACAACGAAGGTACTGCTGCTATGCACCTCATAGGATGGCTCAGAAGATACTGTAGAAATTGTTGATTTGACAATGTCTTCGCACACTTCCTCTTCCAAGGTAGTTGCATGTCCATCCAAAACCCGATCCTGGGACTCACTGCCTACCAATGAATTTTCTGATTTATTTTCCAAGGTCTGATTTGCAAAGTCAGATTTGTTGTGGCATGAATCTGCATCATATAATTCATTTCTAACACTCAAACCTTGAGTGTCAACACTAAGGAACTCCATACAACCACCTTTCACACATGGAATGGTTGTTACCTCATGATAGTGCAAAGAATTATGATTGCTGCTACAAAAATCAGAACTGTTAGAGCTTGTATCCTCTGCACATTCATCATCTTTGACACTTTCAACTTGTGTGCCAACAATTGTAGATCCTTCCACAACATTTTTCTTATTTACTAACACATCTACATCATGATTAAGCTCAATAGTTTGGCTGCAATGTAAATCAGCATGTGTATAAGTCTCCTTAATCTCAATGGCTTCATCATGGGATCCTCTTTGTCCTTCTAAATGATGTGACTCATGAATCCCATCATCTTCATGCAACATATGAATCTCCAAATCTGCCTCCGACATGACTTCCTCTTCAATGCATCTAAGGTCTTCATCATTCTCCTTTGCCTCATTATCTGTGCATTGGTGGTTAGGCTCACAAAAACCTTTGCAAGTGAAGCATAGACCTTGTCTTCTCATTTCATTCCTACTCATTATGGGACTTCCTGTAACTTGATCATTGAGCTTGGAAGTAGAACCACTTTCATAATCTGATTTAGTAGCTCTACCATACCTGCCCACACTGTTCCCATGACTGAATGTTTTCCCTTTAGATGAAATTGCCTTCTTGTACACCCTCTAATGTACTTTACCAGCCCAATCCTGTTAGGTCTCAAGAGAACAACAAAGTTCAGAAAATTATTAAGGGAGTACTGTGCTTTGAAAGCATCTAGCATATTTTGATACTCCTCAAGGAGTCGAGGACCTTCTTGTTCACATCTTTCCCCCATCTTGATGGCATCCTATTCGATCTCTTCCCTGCATTTCCCTACAATATTGTAGCAACCCATAACTTGAACTTATGAGTGTTGGTTACTCAAAATCAACTATGTGAGCTCCATGAATTTTTAAATCAAACCCCAACAGGATAGCAGGAAACAACTTTGATACCACTATAATGAACCCTACTGGCTCAATCTCTAACCAATCCTGTAAATGTCTGAATTTGATTTTTTTGCAAAGTTTCTACTACTTGTATTGATTTGAAAATATAAATATTTTGGAATTTGCAAATAATAAACAACACATGAAACAGAAATTGAAAATGCTAACAATTCACAACAGGAAATTACAATGCATCTCAATGGAAAATATACAGATTGAAATAAAATTGCAACTTAATGATGAAACTTGGAATAATTTGCACCACCTAGATATTTGCTAGAAACCCTTCCCAAACTGCATTCAATGATTTGCTAGGGCATGGTGTTAATTACAAGATCAAAAAGAAGGGCCAAATCCAAGACGATTTCACCTAGATGCTTAATGCCAAGGCTGCAACTGGCTCACGTGAGGCCCGGAGTTGTACAACAGCTTGTAATTCACCAAAAATCAGTCAACAAATATACTATAGACAGCTGCTATAAGTCGGGTGAGACAATATTTTCTTGATCTGGCTCTCAATCTCTCAAAAACTTCAACAAATTTTTCCCACTTCCAAGCAATAATTCAATTAGTCTTTCACAGTCTCTGGATTGCACATACACTGAACAATTGACGTCCTCCAATGTTGGATATAACAGAAACCCTAGGTTTCTTGGCTCAATTCCCAATAACTTCATCAACAAAAGCAAATAGACCAAATGCAGAATGAAAATCGATTTCTTCTCTTTGGCTTTTATAATATTCTCAAAACGTTTGATCGAATTAGCTTCAACAATAAGTGTTTTTAATGTCTTTCATAATTGCTTTTGTGGTTGACCTTAAGTTATACAATTAATAAACGTGCACTTTTCCATTAAATATAATGGCCCCTCACATAATAATACTTTATGAAGTTAAATAACAACTTTATAATATAACAATTATAAATAACTTCATTAATGTCATTATAATTTTAATATCTCATTGATTACTCATCATCTCTCTCTCCCGTCTGAACCTGTAGGTCAACCACTGCTTCCATTGCGCAACCAACTGCCTAACTAAAAATAGTAAGGGTCCATCTCCATCAATCCCTGACTTACTATAATTAGAAAATCCCTGAATACTTGATCAAAACAAAGGTGCCAAGGGTCAACACTACAATTGAGGCCGGTCCAAGTGCCCTACCAAATATTGAAATGAACATATAAAACTTAATATAAATAGTAAAGTCTCCCAAATTAAGCCAAACGAAGAGAAAATCTGAATGCTTACGTACTCTGGAAGGGAAAGAGCCTCTTGTTCTGTCAACTAGGACCCTCTAACCATCTGACTTAGCCTACGAGGCCAATAATAGGCTAATCCAATCATAAACCATATCATGCCAAAAAGAGGACATTACAACCACCAAAATTCAAAACAAATCCAAATTGTCCTCTAAGGAAATACGTTGATATGATGCAACCAGTTTAGGGTGGGGCATACATTTGGAAACGCGAGGGATGTGATAAACAACAATCTAGTTCATATTTTCGAGTAAAAGCCCATTTGTGTTGAACACCTTAAAATGGCATCAAAAGTTGCCTTAGAAAAGAGGTTTATGTATACTAGAAGACACAATGTTAAAATATATTATGGAGCAAGATGAAGCAGATGAATGAGAAGCACGTAGATTAAATCATCTCGTTCCCAAAAAATCAAAAGGAATGCAGCCCCCATCTAATCTCGCTATTGTGGTAGAAAACCACCCACTTTTATAGCCACTGATGTTGAAAATGAACAACCCACTACACAAAATATATCAATGGCACTTTTGGAAACTGAATTTCAAAATGAGAATCAAGACATTGCCAACCAACATGTAGCAAGATGTTTTTATGCAAATGTGTTGTCTTTCAATACTTTTTGTTCCCCTATTGGAAAGAGATGTTAAAAAAAGTTAATGAAGCTCCAAAATAGTACAAGGATTTTATGAGAAGGTGCATGGCACCTTGTTGGAAAGAGAGGTAAAGGAGGTTGAAGATGCATTGAAGCCTATAATGGGTTCATGGATTGAGACAGGTGTGTCCATTGTTTCAACTTAATCAAAAGATTCAATAAAATCATACGTTGAACAATGTCATAGCAATGTCCCCCAAAAGGGCAATCTTTTGAGAGTTGTGGATTGTGAGGGGCAAGTAAAAGATGGACAATTTATTGCTGCTATTCTCATCTCTTTCATTGAAATAGTGGGGCCCTATAGTGTTGTTCAAGTTATAATGCAAAGAATTGTAGAGCTACTAGATTATTGGCTAAGGAAAGATATAAAGATATCTTATGGACACCTTGTGCGGTCCACTCACTAAATCTTATGCTACAAGAGATTCGGAATAAAATTGACTACATCAAAGAGGTGTATGTAGAGGCTGATAACATTCAGATGTTCGTCACCAACCATAACATGTCTCAAGGAATTTTTAGATAATTTTGTAAATTGAAGCTATTGAAGGCAAGTGTAGTATTAAATTTTACATTTTTTGTTTTTCATAATTTCATTGTGTATTCTAATACTTCTTTAAAGTTCATTTTTTAATTTTGATCATTTTGGCTTTAATTTCTATTATAGGTTGCAGAGACCTATTTTGTGTCTAGCATAATCATCTTGAGGCACTTTCTAATATGGTGATTAGCCAAAATTGGTCTATATGGAACATAGTTCCATGACTCTGACTCACCTATCACTCGACAAGGTCGACTCGACCCATGACTCGCCGATGACTCGGCAACGACTCCGCAATGACTCGGCTATGACTCGGCAAAATGAAAAACAGATTTTTTACGATTTAAAACTTGTTTCATGCACCCATTATTGAATAAAGCTTAAAAACACTATAACATAATCAAACAGAAGCTAATTTGATCACATACATCCATCACATAAGTACAAACGTAAATTGTAGCTGAAGGAAATAGAAAATATAGATATGCAGAATTATAAATATTGTCAAATGTATATAAAATCCATGACATCAAATGTTCCCAAACATATGTATAAACAAAAACAAAGTCTATGGCTCAGGCTCTAGCTCAGCCTCAACCTCAGAGTAGTTTGTCTGCCTCCTACAAATGCATTTGAGGTAGGTCCTAGATGACTGACAAGCCATAGTCTCTACCTGTGAGGTGCCACTCTGATCAACATCAGCTGCATGGGCAGCTAATCGTGCTCTGTCCTCCTCCTCTGCCATAGCCACAGGCTCAGCCTCTCTATCTGCCTGGTCAACCCACTCATGATCCTTGTTGTGAGGTTTTCACACGATCATCCCATTGCAAATGGGGACCCCCTTTTTTTCTTTGGTTATAGGAGTAGTGGCCTTAGGTAGTCTTTGTTGGTGGCAATTTTCAGGTCCCTAGGTTTGGCAAGTGAGGTTTGAGTGATTTTAGCCTGCTGGGAAGTCATGTGTGTCTAGGATATGGACGAGAGCTAAGCTAAGTTTGCCATGGGCATGGCGTCGAAACCAAGTGATTTGTGATGGAATGAGTTAAAACCCTCTGAGAATCCTTGTTCCAGCTTCAGTTTGACCTTTGAAAGCCAGGACAGATTGTGGGAGGTAACCCTGCTGAAGGCTTGCTGAATCCTGAAATTTGGTTGCTTGGAATATTTTTAAAACCCCCAAAATCTAGAATATGCATCTTAACTGTTATGAAGCTGGAACCTATCTCAAACATCCTGAAAGTATTTATACAAATATAACTTAAAGTATAAGAAACTAAATAAATCAGACTTATACTTAAATGCTAAGTTGCCGGATTCGGACCCTGGACCCCGGATCCGGGTCCGGGTCCGGATTCGCCACCCGGTCTGTGTTGGATCTGGGCAGGGTCTGAATTTGGACCTGTGGGTCCGTATGGATCCGCGATCCGCAGATCGCGGATCCCCACGGACCCACAGGTCCAAATCCGAACCCTGCCCAGATCCCGCGCGAATCCTCAAGGATCCGCAGGGACCCGTCATAGATTCATACTATGAAATGATTTAGTTTTAGAATTATGTATATTTCTCTTATTTTTTGTATATATATTTATATATATATACACACACGCGAACCCATACGAATCCTAATGGGAATTTTTTTTTTTACAAATCCATGAACCAGATTCGCGAACCCAAATCCGTCCCCGAACCCGAATCGGCAACTTAGCTTAAATGTTATATTTGTATATATCCTCCCACCCCTGAATTGAAAAATTGGCTAAGTATAAAAAAATATAGGACAAAGTCTATTTTTTTGTTTTTCATGTGCAGTCTGTGACTTTCGCGGCTAGGTCATAGCCCATGTACCCGGCGGGTCATGACCCATGACCTGTCGGGTCATGCTGTCGGGTCATGAAAACCCGGCAAGCTCGACTCGGCCTGCAGGTTGTCAAAACTCGCACAACCTGCGGCGAGTTCAGGAACACTGATATGGAAGCAAACTAGCATTGAGAGGGCAACAAAAATTAGGCAAAGGATATTAGATGACTCAACGTGGGATCGTATGGAGTATCTCCTTAGTTTCACGGAGCCCATTATGAGCATGATTTGCAATATTGACACGGACAAGACTTGTTGGCATCGACTCAGTGCTTGAGAAGATGAAGTGCATCATAAGTGCAAAAGAGAAAGACCCTAAGGAGACTTTTTCAAACAAGTGCATGCGATGGTTGAAGAAATATGGAACAAGATGACCACTCCATTACATCTTCTTAGCTATACATTGACTCCAAAATACTACAGCAATCCATTTCTTTCTATGCTAGGAAGGCTTGCCCCATATAGAGATTTTGAAGTGTCAGAAGGGTACAAGGCAGCATTCCTCAAACTCTTCCGTAAAGATGAAGAGGGAGATGCAATTACAGATGAGTTCATAAATTTTGTGCACTCAAATAGTCAAAGTGATGAGGCTCTTTGTGATAGGTTTAAAAAGGATGCTAATAGTTGGTGGTATTTCCACGGCCAATTCTTCTAACATTTGAGGCCCCTCGCAATCAAAATTTCATCGCAAGTTTAACAATTAATGAAAAATTATTTTTTAGTATTTAAAGTTTTTTTTTTATTATATTAGTAAATGTATAGCTTTAATTTTTTACTGTCTTCATAGGTTGCTAGTTCATCTACATCAGAAAAGAAATTGGAGTACATATTCTTTCATCCCCTCAGTAAAGCGCAACAGATTACACTCAAATAGAGTGGAGAACATCGAATATGTACATTCCAACTTGTGCCTCCTTCCACACAAACAACAAGTTTGCAAGCAAGCAGAGACAAAGATGTGGGATACAAAGCTAGAGCAGACTAACTTAGATGCTTCCACTTCTCAACATATTGCGTTTGAGGACTAGGAAAGCGACCACACTATTAGTCAAGTGGCACTGGCACTGCTTGTGGTTCATCTAATGTTCCTAAATCATCTAATGTTAATGATGATGGTGATGATGTTAGTGGTCTAGAGATTGCATTTGATGATCAAAACTTAAAAGTTCCAATCGTTGAAATTTGAAATTGAAAATATTATTTTGATATTGAACTTGACATTTGAATGGAGAATATTTATCATACATGTTTTAAAATTTAAATGACATCAAGTTTATGGTGGTTTTGTTGTTTATATGATGGTATGTGTGAATTGAATTTTAAGTTTTGGAGATTTTGTGGCTGTCCTCTTCAATTAAAGTTTGTTTCATTCCTAACATGAAGGTAGAAGCATCAAAAGTATGAAATGACAATCTCTCCAAATATTATTACCTTTGAAAACAAGGCAAAATATTTAGTTTACATGCTTTCCAAAGAAAGCATTACACTCCACAAGGACCAAGACTAAGGGAAACATTGGCACTCTTGAAAAGGATTGTCATCTCCAATACAGTGTCCTAAAATATTTTATGATAGAGAATGGAAGAATTAAATGAAAATGAACTTTCTCAACAAAAGAATTATCATCCTGAAAAATGGGAGTAGAACTTTTTAAAAGGTCTACCATCTCCAACATAGCATTTTGAAATGGTTTGTACCAAAGAATGGTAGAATTAAAAGGAAAATAGGCATGTTGCGCCAGCAAGTCAATGGGGAATAGCCCTAAGCCCAAGGTAAGTGTCCATTCAATGACCAATGGATCCTTTTAGGGGATGTATACACAATCAAAGACAAACAAAAAAGAAAGAAACAAGGAAGCCTTAATAATTCTTTGAATAAGTTGATACACATTAGTAAGATTACTATTAAGTATGCTGCGGCAAGCATTGACATGCTGCTGAAAAGAAAAGGGCATCATCCTAAAGCGAGGCCTACCAAAAGGATCTTCAAGCCTAAGGACGAAGAAAGAGATAGTCTTGGAAATCATGGACATGTATTTGGTTGATGACCACTTGGAGTTCCTTACAGAGAAGTAGGAAGTTGTTGATCCTCCGAATGATCTCTCTTCATCTTAGTAATGAGCCTTGTTGTGGCCCGCACATTCTTTGCTGTTAATGTAGTGTCTCTTGTCATTGGTAGACAACTTTTTACGGGGGCATTTCTGCGTCCTCCTAGTTGTTCTTTGTAATTTGGTGAGCTACATTGTTACATTTACTCTGTTTTTTTGTACAAGGGTTTGGCCCCTTTCAAAACCCCATCTTTACCATCTAATAAAAAATGAGAAGCTACTAAAAAATGATAAATCAGAAAGGAAAGCATAAGAGCATTATACAGTGTTTGAGAGGCAGACAGTTTCCTTTGACCAGATTCTGTTGAAGCCAATTTCTCTCATATAGTAATTTTGTAAATTTTATTATTAAAAGAGCAGAAAGCTTTACATCGTATGCTTAATTTGTTATAACAAAGAGTAGAAAGATGGTAGATTTGTTGCCCCATAGCATAGATGGAAAACTTGCGTGCACTATAAGCGATTCGCGAGTCATCTGGTAAAATGCACCAAGTTGCAGTAACTCATGAGCCAAGCTCTACCAAGTATTCATTGACTTCTGCTCAATTCCTATATAAAACTCACTAAGTCCTGTAAAACAATTGTGGCATACTGTTACAAAGGCATAATTTATTGGGTTGAGGGTCACAAGACATAATTTTTCAATAATGGCAAGTTGATGATTATGAAATACTTTTGTGTTCTCTAAAAGTAAATGCAATATATCCTGTTTTTTTTTTTGCGTGTTTTATTATGTTTGTGCATATTTATTTGGCAAGGTCTTGCTAAGTCCCAAGTCCTGAGTCCAAATCAAAATTTTGGACTGCTGAGTCTAATTTTTCCAGCTATTCCCCAAGAATAGAAATTTTATTCATTCACCCATACGAGTGTTCTATAAGGTGCAAAGTTTTCTGACTAGTTCTTAAGAAATGGTTTGAGCTAAATTCTATCATATAGCAGTTATGTAAATTAGATTATTTAAAGACCAGGAATCTTAGCATAGATAGAATGGTAGTGGAAGAATTGTAATTAGTTGTAAAAAAAATTGAAGCATCACAAATTTATTACTGCTTAGAGTAGAAGATGAATATAAATCAAATACTCCTATTCTCAAACACCATTTATAGCCATTCATGCAAAGGCAATAGCTGAACACTAATTTTCCTCTAATTTCCTCAGAGTTTTTGGAGATTCAGACAGGATACAGTGACCATGTATTTCACATGGAAAAGGCATTAAAATGGTTGATAAAGAAAGTCAATTGCAGGTGTATTATTAAAGGCCTTAAGGAAGTCTACAATAGAAAAATTCAGATCAGGGAAGCACGTGAACAAGATAATTGATTCAATCTATTTAAATTAGAGGTTAGTGATGCCTTTAAATTTGAAATTATTCACTTCATCACTAGGATTTTGGACTGGTATGAAGCCTTCTAACCTATTCAGGAAAATCTAGATCAATTTATGTCAATATACAAAAAAAGAGGAAGCACCTCACAATTTTATGAGAGTCTCAAATTGCAAATACAAAAGGCTTATGTTAGAAAGAAAAATGATTGAATATTCTTTGAAGGTCTTCTTTTGCTTCCAGATACAGCCCATGACCATATTGATGATTATGGTAAATTTCAGCTCTTTAGGAAAGCATAACTTCTTGTTGGGGAAATCAAAATATTATTTATCGTAAAGGGTGAAATTTGACAAAGAAAAGAAAAACCCACAGTTCTTCTACCCTTTAGATCTGGTATGCAACATTTATAATGAAGATTCCGCAGCTCAAATGAAGATAAAAGAGACTAAGTTTGAGGCATTCATAACATTTCAGCATGAAAACATATCTTGGAATTGACAATGATGAACCACCATTATGCCATTTGAATTTCATTTCATTTTCTTAAGCTAGCTTTTCTAATTATTGAATTTAAGCATTCTCAAATTATAAATAGATGTATTTAGATTCAGTTGTTGGATTTTGCATCTTGTCTCAATCCTTCACCAAGGGGAGTACTGTTCCTTTACTTCCCGATATGGGAAGCTTTCAGTAACAATTCATTCATGGATTTAATGCTCGTCAATGTTGTACAATGATCCTTTTGGCAGATTATACATATTGAAAGCTTCATTTCAATCAATTTAACATTTTGACTGGTTGTTCACTTTAATTGATCTATATATTTTGTCTGCAAACATAGGGCATAAATTAATTCAAAATTCGGAACTCAAGTGTAACAATCTATTCTTGTCAAGGATATGAACTTTTCTGTGCCAATAAATTCTGTGTTTCAAGATACTAGATGTTGTTTTCGAATAAATGTATAGCACACTTAAAAAAATAGCAAGCACTGGTCAGCAGAGAGACCAGCGACCAACTTTGGTTTACAGCAACACTGAACAGTAGCATTTAATCAGAAAAGACTCAAGAGACATTAACTCTAATACTTGATTCAATAAAGAAATGGGAGAAAGAAGAGAAAGCATGAAAAAAAATCAAATAAAAATGGCTCACCAAACATTGTGAATGCTTCTATTCTAACTTTAAAAAAATGTACACATCAGTCATAGTTATGCATTCATAGTAAGACTTGGTGATAAGAAAATCAGGGGTAAAACAAAATTACAAGCATATCTATTTCTCAGAGTATTACAACATAGTGAATTTCTAAATTAAAATTTATAAGTTCTTCTACTTTGTCAGATGTGTTGAATATGCATTTGATTTACATCTCTTCAATCATATAGCATCAGCCCTCAAATTCAACCACTTCAACAGTCTGATTGATTGTGTGATATAATTGGTCTATTTATTTTGTCTGCAAACTTGGGGCATAAACTGATTCAAATTCGGAACTCAAGTGTGATAGATTATTCTCATTAGAATTTGAATTGTGCTATGCCATCAAATCTGTGTTTCAATTACTAGATGTACAATTTTGAAATAAATGTGTAGTGCTGTGATATCCCTATATTTTAAAAATGTAAATAAATAGGCAAGGAGAAAAGAGCATACCTTGTCTTTGTATATAATCTGCATTTTCATATAGTTTAGAAACGATCTTGTGATAGATGGAGCTTGGCACTCACCAAGACATCCATCCACCATGTAGATACCTTAGCTATGATGATATTTAGAAGTGACCTCAGGCTGATCACTTGTATATACCACCACAGCTAGTGAGCTATATGATGGACCGATGGCTTGATGATCGGTTTTGGCAACCATCATCATGTGATCCCAATCATGTTGTGCACTACATTGAGATTTCATATGCAATGCCAGCAACATACATGCATCCATCCATGGCATGCCACCATACATATATGATGGATGTATATCATAATCATTATCACTGCATCTATATTGCATCATTTTACATAACAGCTGATCCATATATCAAAGCATCAATCTTCATAACATTCATAACATAAGCCTTGCATCATACTTGAAATCTTAAATTAAGCATACGCCTTGCATTCTCATTATCAGCCAATCCATCAAATATCGGCATTTGCATACTTAGCCGATTTGTACAATCGGGCAGGCAGATTTAATAATATTTAATCACATATGATTATTAGTGGTTCGCCGCAATAATCATATTGATATTACGGTGAACTATAATACTCTTTCATTTGTTAGTTACGATGGGAGGCATCCATTCCATCGCACCCCTTCATTGTGCCGATGATGAATATAAAATGAACATCATATCATGGTAAGAAGGAGATCAGATTATTGAGTTAAATATATATAATGATTAATCCCTTGTGGATCGCTCTGTAGAGAAAAACCGATTGCTGATAGCAAGCAATCAGATCAGATTATTGAGTTAAATATATATAATGATTAATCCCTTGTGGATCGCTCTGTAGAGAAAAACCGATTGCTGATAGCAAGCAATCAAAAGGTGCAAGCAATTATAATCAATATCAGAGACGGCATCATCCAAAAGCACAGTCAATACAAGTAATATCAGAGACGGCTTCATTATCAGTGCATGTAAGATAAAGAAGGATCAGACAGCCTGTGTATCGATATCTCTGCCATTGAGATATTCTTCACCTGTATATGCAGCGTGGATAAACAGTGTCTGTCAAAGACAGCCATTCAGGTTATAAAAGGATAATTTATGTTGCCACATCAGAAACAGCATTTATGTTTATTGTATGCAACCTTCTTATTAACTTTGGAAGCGTATGCATTTGGAATTAAAACATATTCAGCATTTGCATTGGAATTACCAGTCATTTGCATTATAACTGAGTATCCATTGGGAATTATCATTCATTTGAATCATCATTCAGTATAAGCATTATTCATTTCATTGTATAAGTCTGCAATTTGGAATTATAAATCAGATTTGTATAATTGGTAGTGTCTCAAACATGTAAAAAAAGGGACATTACAAGTGCACTCGAAACAATAACAAGTGGTGATCAGGACAGAGACTAGGAATCAACTTTAGTTTACAGCAGCAGTGAACGGTAATGTGCAATAAGCAAAGTAACAAAAACTTTAATACTTGATTCTCTGTCACTGGGTCCTCCTGTTTTGCCTGACGTAACTGTGTGGGTTTGGCGGGGGGTCTTGGTTATCTACAGCTCTGCCCCCAAGTACACCAAGGGTACTACTCAGGGCCCATGTTCCCTGTGGTCCTTCACACAGAGGAATCTACAAGGCGCCCTAGAATTACCCAGCAGGACCCTGATTTACCAGCAGCCGCTAGACCTTAAAAAGCCTTTTAAACCATAAAACAAGATTTAAAAGATTTAAAACATTAAAGTTTCCTTGGCTTCCCAATCCCTGTCTTTTTCCAAAGACAGCCAGACCACCCCTTATTCCAAAAATCAAAGGTTTGGTACTCTGTTGGACCAACCCTACCCAAAAATTCATTCTCTCCTTCTGCCAGATCACATATTTCTTTGATAACCCATGGCCTGGTCCTTTTCGCCGTTTCGGCTCAGAATATGCATATTCTTGAAAATCAGCGAAAGCAGTGGTCTTGCTTAGGCCAAAGACTGAAAATCAACGATCTGATTGTCACCTAGACCATGGGTTTTTCTGGTAACTTGTGGCCTCCTGTGTTGTCCTAACGAATCTGTAACATTCCAGAATTATATTAATTGCTTATCAGACACTATATATGCTGTTTAAATAATCTTTTTACTAGCAATTATGAAAAATACGGTTCTTATAGTTTACAATTTTGAACATACACACACACACCTATTAAAAAAATCCACGCCGCTATACTGGTTTCCAGTACCCACATCATTAACTTAAACTTGATTCAATAAAGCAATGGGAGACAGAAGTGTAAGCATGATGAATTTTAATGACCAATTCATCTTCTGCTATAAATGAGAACCAATTAGCAGGTGAAAATATGAAATAATATATAAAAATACCTCACAAAAAATTGTGAAGGTTTCTACATTAACTTAAGAAAAATGTACTAATCAGACATAATTACACATACATAGTAAGAGTTTATGATAACAAAATTTGAGATAAAACTAAATCACAGGCTTATCTATTTCTAGAGGGTAAGGCGACATGGTGACCCGGAATACAAGCATGTGCCCCAACATAGAAAAAAATATAACACCTTATATAATCTTACAAACAGTACTGTATGATGCTTAACCTAACTCATATCATACCTTCCATGCTTCTTAGTATGAAGATTGTATAAATCAAGGCCTTCCTCCAAGATGCTTTTTATTGAGTCAGGCAAAGGATCCCTGAAAGTGAACATGTAAAATTTTAGCCATCAGCCATATAATCCATATGCAAATAGCATTAAACAGTGTTCCTCCAAGGTTCTAGGACAGGTGAACATGATGATAGGGTTTTGGCCCTCGGGGATGGCAAATAAAATTTACTAAGTTTTGGAGACTGCAATATGAGTACATATAAGAAAAACAGTACAAAATAAATTAGATAGATTAATTCTCTGTAAACGTCAAACATACATTTAACTAATAATTGAAAATTTTGACTAATAATATTTAAATATAATGAATTAAAATTTATATATTTAAAATTTAGGTAACTTTAACTAATATCACTAATTATTAAAAATTAAATTATAAATTAAAAATGATCCCTAAATACAGCAACCTATCACTAGGAAAAGAAGAAACCCCAAATTTTGGCTTTTTACATTTTGTTACTTAAAAGCACGCAAAATAATTTGCAAAGCACATCGAGCCCTTAAGTGAGGAAAGAAAGCATTGATGGCAGATTTTTGTTTCCAAGAGTTGACTGGTAAAATTCTATCTAGACGTAATTTCTGTATATTGTTCTCAGGCTAATATTGATGTGCAAATGAATGGAGATGATTATTCTTTTCCTAAATGATCAACAATGATCCCACAAGCCAGATTACCTGATTCATCCTACAAAGTTTCTTTCTGGGTTTTGAATGTATGACAGCCATTTGTAATTTGTATGAAGGGTGAAAGTTGATTAACAGAACACTTAGGCTGCACGAAGGCAGAAGTTCTTTTTGCACAACAAGATGAAACATCATCAGGTTACAAGATAATGGGAAGTTAAAAATTATGCCTAAAAAAACTACCAAGTCTAGATATTCAGTTCTAAAATGGTGCAAGGGCACCTAGCTTTGATCATGTAAGGGGGTTAGATGATAGGTTTTTGTGTTGTTGAGTTCAATTTTGATGTAATAAGCTCTATTTAAACCATTTGTAATGTTTTGGGTCATGTGGGGTGCGAACGATTTTGCAAAAAGTTGTGAAGTTGCACAAGCAACATTTGCATTTTTGGTTTGTATTGGAAGATTAACAGTTAAGAATTTGAAATGTAGTTTGTAACCATTGGTTGTTGGTTGGAAAAGACTTAAATATACCTTGTAAAGCCCAAGGGTTGGAGACACTTTTGAGAAAAAAACAATAAAGTTATACTCTGTTTTCCTGCACTTTCTATCAATTTTTCGCTGTTACAGAGACTTGTACAGCCACGTACAGCCTCAAATGGTGTGAAACCAACTTGGTTCGATGCTGCGGTAAATCTACTAATGTTTGCAATTGGTTTGACACATTTTAATTGAGTTTGAAAGAAGTTATAGCCGTTTTACTGAAAACAGTCTGTGAACCTAGGGTTTGAGGGTTTGAGTGCAAAAATCACGATTTGAAACCCATTGCACTAGTGGAAAATTCTGGAAATCGGTGAAATGGGAGTAGATAGGGTGTATTTAATGTTTTTGGAGTTTTCGGAGAAGGAGAATGGAGTTTGGGCTAATTTTAAGGCAGCCCTAGCCTAATATCTCTATGTATTAGGCTTAAATGACCAGGTAGAGGTAGGGCTTTGTAAAATGATGACTTGATAGTTGTTCCAATTGATGGAATTGGTGTTTTCAGACCCCATGTGATATGTTAGAAGCCCTGGAAGGAAGTTTAGAAGTTTGGAGTTGGGAAACCATATAGCTACTTTGTAAACCAGGCCTAATTAGGCCTAGTTACAGCGTAGCAGTCTAAATTAGAGGGCAAAACCACCCTATCTTTAAATTGGATATGTTGTTGAATGGCCAAAAGGGTATCCTAAAATGTTTCTGGTTTGAACCCATGAAGTCTATTTTCAAATTTGTGCCCTGAAAGGCCTATTTGGAGGGCTACTAAGCAATAGGCCTGATTGTGAAGCAACCATCAATGAACTATGCCCATGGTCAATTGTAAGTGTTTGATTGTGTAAAAAAAAAAAATTCTGATCCTGCCCTACATCATAAAACTGTAAATGAAACAGATGTCAAGAGATGTCACAGGGATGTTGTAATGTCCCCTTCTTGCACCTACTTAGTATCATGTTTCCATCAGCCTATTCCTAAGTTCCCATGGGCTAAGTGGATGTGGTTACCGTTAGAGGACTAAGTGACCTGAGGAGAGCCCTAGCAGATGTTTTCAGTGTTTTCTGGCAGAGTTTCTATTTTTAGCATACAACTATTTTTAGTAAGTTCTAAAATAGCACTTGGTCTTGGCTTCTATCTTCTCTCAGTTCAAACGCAACACTTTCCTGTTCAATGCCTTGGTGAGTTGTAAGGTTGACAGGTTGATATTTGATTTATGTCACTTAAGTGTTCTTTTATGAAATTACTTTATAACTTAAGTGAGGGTGACGCTTTCATGAAAGTGTTCCCCTATTTTAACACCTAGAAAAGTGGTCACTTCTAGGCTGTTTTTAGAAAGCTAGTTAGACTTCATATGTGATGCGAAGGCAAAGAGGTGTTTAACATTTTTTAAAAGGTTTTAATGTTGCCTGCTAAAGTGAGGCCAAGATTGAAGGTTTAGATAAATTGTTTTTAGAATGTCTTTATGTGAACTCAAAGAGGTCAAACTTCTTGGCAGATAATTTGATATTATTTTATAAAGTAAAATAGGAGGGAAAAGTGATGTCACATCACCCTCATAAAGGCTAGGAATTTATCTCATTTGATTATTTAAACTTCACATATTCAATATATTTACCAAATTAGTTGATTAATGTCTATTATATGATATTAATATTAATCAATATAAAACTTCACATATTTGATAGATTTACCAAAATAG
>MU226284.1:623902-653881 GCA_018584345.1 Thuja plicata
GAATAATCGGCAATTTTCTATGGGTCTTGTTACACCTATTATTGACTAATGTGGTTAGTTAACCACTAACCATTAGTCAATCAGAATGGGCGCCGATTTCTTGAGAAAGGGACATGATTTGGAAAAGACCGACCTAGGAAAGGGTGTCCTTGTTGAAAGGTCAAGAACCTTGGGTTATGTATAAGATAGGGGTGTGCTTGTAGATAGAAGGCACACAAATCACATAAGTCTGCTCCTTCTAGCTTTCAGCCCTAGGCGATCTAATTGCAGAATTAATAACAATTTCCAGAATTTATTTTCAGCCTCAAGGATCGAATATATTCAGTCCATAATATCTGAAGGTTAGTTGCAGCAAATTATAAGTACTTCATCAGCACTCTAATTATCAGAATTTGTAGAAAACTTACACATCTTTATTTTGTTGTCTTTGATTCTAGCGCACTTTTTACCTAGAGCTTAACTATTGTAACAATTGTATTTTCCAATTTCATTAACCTATTCTTCATCATATGTGGACATTAATTTAATTTCTTTCTTTGAATAACAAGAGACCAGTACTCCTTCGGGCATTTACATTTGTATTCAAGAGTTTACACTTGTCATTCCATTATATATATTTATAAGCCTTCACTTTTATACCGAGATTACCAATGGTAAATCACCTTGAAATCGTCAATTACACTCGTCATCAATTCCCTGATGAGTCATCAGATATGCTGTCAGCAAATTTACACTCAAATCCAGGACAAATAGACATCCTTAACTATGCCATTGTATAGCAGTATATCACCAGTACCAATAATTTTACAAGTTGTTTAATCTACTTTGTGTACTTTCTCAGTACCTATTATGCTAAGGCTATGGAACAAACTATAATTGTATGTGTGCACCCGATATCATAAATAAATTCACAATTGGATGTTTGTGCTTAAACTGCACGAGAAGTATGAGCTACTAGACCATTACATCTTTTCTACTGTGCTTCCCTTGGCTCAATTTATGTCCTGTGAGTACAACAAAACCATTCAGCAAATAAACTTGCAAAGTGCCCTCTCAACCAAAGATATAGATAGCATCACTGGCCTCTGTGCAGCTCAACAAAACAAATAAAAGGAGAAAAAATTACCTCTGGTGTGTAAGCAAATTGTTCATGTATCATCTCTAAAGAAGGTCTCAAGGGTAACAAGAGCACAATTATTTGCAAAGGAGATAGCCACTATATTGATACAGTCCATCAAAATAATGGCATCACACATCAAATTTCTCATTAGCAGTGACTTGACCATCTCTAAATAACATTCATATGTGAGAAACAATATGATCCATGCCACATTAAATCTAAATGTATGTGCTCAAAATCATTGAAGGCACATGAATCACTTATGCAGCATATGTATTCCATAAAATGAAAACAAAGAAAGGGAAACAGTACCAAATGAAAGCATGGAAGTCCTTGAATAGAAATCCCCCTATAACAAGAGAGCTTTATAGAAAGCCACTCTTAAAAAACATGTTATGCAGTCCTCTATATAATGGGAAAACTTCTACATTAACTGCTGCATCCAATGCCAATTTCATGATACATGTGATGCCCCCTGAAATTAATGCATGATAAACAATATCCACTCAACACTCATCAAAGAAATTACATGGCACAAAGTTCCTGAGCTCATTGGGTTCTTGATGAAGAGCACACAGAAAATACTGAGGGGGAGGGGAGTGTGAATAAGGAGAGCAAACAAGAACACCAAATTTCACATGGAAAACCCTTTCGAGTAAAAAACTACAGCACATCAATAGCTGTCATTAACAAATGGGCACCAACCCAAATTACATAAGTGAGCACCAACTCTCCACGAAGCACCAACTCCGATCAACTGAGGCACCAACCTCAGTTTGAACGCTGACTAAAAAGTACACTTCATTTCAGAATAACATGCTCAGCAATATATGTGAGTCACCCACAGCTCCTTCTATTCCTGTGATATATACAGTAACACACAGCTCCTTCAAAAATCTTCAACTCAAAAATCACATCCTCATTTTCATCCCCTGCTCAATCTCAGACATCTCAAACCAAGAAAAAACACATCCGATAGCTGTTCTAGCTCTATATGATATTATTTCATTCCATAATCTCATGCATCTATCCATTCTATAACATGCTCAACTCAGTGAAAAGAACACTGCTCAGTCACAGAAAAGGAAATTATTGCACCACAACCCAAAAAATGCCTCAACTCTTTCATCAAGAGAACAGTTCCATCATGCTCAACAATTTCCAGAAAACCTCACATGCCATAATACTTTACTAAGCAAAAAGGAGGTTTTTTTTTCAGATTTTGAAGCAGCTCCAAGACATAGAAGCAACGTTGTCAAGCTTAGCCACGAATCCATAAAGAGAAACCACAACATTGGAAATGGCCACATAACTCACACTCTATATAGTGAATCTCACAAAGAGTAATACAAATCTACGATACATACAAGAAAACCCCTGATAAACATTATGAAGCATCAACAATATTTGCGGTCCTGACTGAAGACCAGAGACAACAAAACTTTTTCTCTAATTAATTCCTTCACACGGCTTATCAAAAACAGAAACCACAACTCCAAAAAAATTGCCCAGCACTACTCAAGAAGGCTCAACTCCACATGGCACAATAATAGCATGAGTAATTATAGCACAACTTCAAAACAGAAACAGCTCCATCAAACTCAGCTTAGACACCTATGCACCTCCACAACTAGTTCGACACCTAACGCACCTCCTTACTGCTTGATTTCTTTTATCCTCTTTGCTGCTCGATTTCATTAATTAAAAATGTTACACAGCTTGGTTGCATCTCCTACTAATGCCCAGCCGATAAAAAATATATACGCACACCCACCTTAGCCATTTTGATATTTCCCATGTTCATGCCATATCATTGGTTTTTTTATTCGAACTTGAAGAAATCTATATTTACTCCAATACCCTCATTTTCAATAACATAGCCTACTTCTCGTACTTTTCGACTCCACAATCAAAGCCATCCATTTAAAAATCTCACCAAGGGCAGCGAATTGCTGCAGCAAGGACCATGTTTTCATAAAGGAAGACAATCGAATCACCAATCAGAGGAATTGACTTCACCACTAGCACCCTGCCTTAACATAACCTGGTATTCAAATCTGAAGCACACTTTTATCTCCAACACCATACAGGTCACAAATAATTCACACAATAAAACCCACACAATCAACAAATACCAAGCGCTTCCTGGAACCATTAACGTCTCACCAATTTGTCATTTCATTCCCTACGCATCAAACCTTTCCTCTCGAATGGCCTCAGACAATTCAGAAAACTCATGCACCATATGAAAAAGACCATGCTATATACCTTAAACAGCTAAACTCCATGCTCAGAAAAAGAAGCATTCTTGTTTCATCCAGTCCAAAAACAACTCCTCACAAGAACAGCTGAAGAAAGCTTTTTTTCGTACGCACAGCACGTAGAATTCCCACACTCAAATCACACGCACACACTATATTGAAAACGCATGACTCCTATGATACACACACCACTAAATGAAACGCATCCTCTACAAACTCCTTTTGGGACATAATTTATTTTTTAATTCAAAACTGAAGCAGACTATGGTCTCCCTGACACACATGTATTCCTCCACTAAGTCTATTTCACACTGCCCAGTCCTTGAGAGGGATTAACGCTGAAGGTCTCTATTTCATACGGCCCAGAATAGAACTGAGAAATAACGCACACCCAAAATAAGCAATAAAAATTAACGTCTCACAATTTATTATTCCTAGCTTCCTTTTCATTGCACGATTCAATGATAATATTTCTCCAACAATATAGTTGACTCTATATCAAGCCAATTAGAATAAGTTTTTAATTTAATGCCAAGCGCTGCCAAAAAAATCATTAAAGCCTTCGTAGTAATCATCCACAACACTCTTCATACTCGACCACTCCCCTTTTTATATTCAAGGCATTACATTTGTTACATTTGCCATCACATTTAAACTTCCTAAAAAAATGATCCTTTGAATATTTATACGATAACATGGCAGGCGACATGGCAATTTGGCCTGGCAAAGAAGTAGACATGCAGGCAGCTTAAGCAGATAGTCAACCAGCTCAAGCACGCACCTAAATAGCTCAACTAGATGACCAAGTAACTCAACCAGACAATCAAGCAGCTCAATCAAGTAACCAAGTAGCTCAAGCAGCTCAAGTAGACAACCAGTTCTCTATTACTTTGAGTAATCCTCCAAAATTTATACGACCTTGATCATCAAGATTTGACATCAACAACAAAATATTCAACACTTGATTTGTTGAGATTTTTTGTGATGCCCTACCAACAGGGACACATTTCTTAAATGCTATCTACATCCTTACATGATGCTTTTCAACATCACTTATTTTTCTTAACACAATTGTCTTTTATCATCCTTCTGTCCAAATTTGATCGTAAAAGGAACATAGTGATTTTGCTTTAACTTTTGAATAGTAGCCCTTTTGGCATACTCCAAGCCTAGCTGGAACAATCAAGACACCAAATGAAATAGAGCAAATCTATATCAGCAAAATGCACACATTTCCATAGGTTATGTCCATACAATTATGTCGATCAAACAAGTGTGACTCTTTGGTTAGAAGTGTTCCTTTACTCTGTGTGATTTGCCACTAGTTTTTACCATTTTAGCAATCCAATCATTTATTGCTCTCACCATTTATAATTGTATTCATTGACAATAGAAACCCATGTTTATCTGCTTAACTAAATATGAACCAAAAATAGTTGTCCCAAATCTTCTTAAATACATACCAGTGAATACATATTTTTCCAAGCTTATTAGTGATTCCCAGATTTTAGAAAGCAAAGTTTGTTTGCTCAAGTCCTAACTAATGTATTTCCCTTCGCAATCTAGACATATAACAACTGAACTTTATAAATTTGAAAAAATTAAATTACCAATAAAACTGACCTGCTTGTGTAAGGTGTTGCCTGCTGATATACCAAAATTATTGTTCACCATGCATGACTAATTATATAAATACTTAGAAGTTGGGAGCTCTCTTTGTTAAGTTTTAGGATAGCTGCAAATGTAATAGCAATCTATATTTTCTGTGTTTTCCAAAGGCAGCGATCTATCTTGCATTTATATTGAGGATGAGGCAAGGACAGACATGTCCCTTCATGGGATATGTCTATTCATTATTATGAGATTAATATAATGATGATTGATTATGTAACTACATAAATATATATATATATATATATATATATATTTGAATCATTATTATATTAGTTTCTCCTAATACTATTTTAGATATATATCTATATATATTATATCTCACATAAATATATATATATATATATATATATATATATATATATATATATATATATATATATTTTCAATAGTCTCATAGGATTTATCCAACAGAAGCTACAAAACATCAACACTCCCTCCTAGCTAGGGAGGATAAACACAAGATATGATATTACCTTAGCGTAATATCAAGAATGGCATGTTTAAGAATATCTTTAATCAGAAGATATTCACCAATAGAAAATCATCTCATGATATCAGGAGTAATGGCCACAGAATATCAAGTCACGTGATATTCACCATGTACTCAGAGTAATGGCCTCAGAATATCAAGTCACATGATATTCACCAAGCACTCAAAAAATGTCCATTAATGTGCACATGTATCCTCAATGATGCTTACCATAGGAACATTCATGGTTTGTTTAAGGAACTTAATCCACCATACAAGATATAATCTATCATGATCTGTCTTAGACATCATAAGATGTCCATCACAATAGAAGGTCATGATCTGTTTAAGGAACTTAATCCACCATGCAAGATACCATCTATCATGATCTATTTCAGACATCATAAGATTTCTATCACAATAGAAGGTCAAGTTATTGTAAGATCGTCACCTTCCAATAACTTTTACAAATACAAGTGATAATCATTTTGAAGTCGTCACTTCCATATGATGTACACAGGGGGCAGGCCCATTAAAAATATGGAGTCACACACATGACATCCACCATGCCTTAGCACAGAGGGTGGAATCAAGGGATTTCACCTCGAACTTCTCTCACAGAGATGAACTCATTGAGCAGATATCAATCTGTTGATCTTTTCGTCCAAGATTTCTTAAGATAAACTGTCAGACTCCCTCTAAATCTGATATCAATCTTTTGAGCTCTTTGTCCAAAGTTACCTCTGAAGCGTCAAACTCCCTCCAAATCTGATAGCAATCTTCTTTTCCTACAAGAGCATTCCCAGAAAAGATCAAGGCAAATGGTTTTTATAGTATGTATAGAAATACAGATGAGAGAGAAACTACAATGAGTAGATAAATGTAATATTCAAGGATAATAAATACTTATCTACGCATCAACATCCTTGACAAAAGTTGCTTCAATGAAGGTCCATATTCATCAAATCAGAAAACACCTTCTCAGATTATTTGAGAGACATCTCCCTTCGAATCATCTCCCCACTAAGGATGGTTCAAATGAGAATGTAACATTGGTTATTATTCCCCCCCCACAATGTAAAATTCCCACTCTTATATCGTTGAACAATTCTCATGTCTTCTTGCGAAATGACTTGATTGCTCCAAGAGAGGTGACACTATAATTAATGTTTGCTTTCTAGAAAGAGACACCCTTCTTTGAATACGTGCTTCTTTGTTAATGCTTGACCACGATCATAACAATTAATTTATCTCTTTAATGAAAGCCGCTACAAGGTCTAACTAATCATTATGGAAATCGTTGTGTATACTTTGCAAATTCATCGTCCTTAACCTCTTACTAAACAACGCTTCTTAACAAATCTGCTACAATTCACTTGACCTTATTCTTTGCACTTGGTGTGGACAAAATTCTGCAGCACAACTTCACTCACTGGATTTTACATATAGACCCATACACAGTCGGTCATAACTTTTGAACCTGACACGTTCTCTTCAATCGCTCTGGTGAGATTCTTCGCAATTTGCTTATCACCAACATATCCAAAATGCAAAAAAATCCAACGGTGTATTTGTGGGATATGGTCCCCGTACTGAGACTATATTTTCTGAGACAGTCACACATTCACCATCAACAAACTACTCTCTTACATTTGCAGTCTGGCTCTGATACCATGTTAAGTTTTAGGATAGCTGCAAATGTAATAGCACTCTATATTTTATGTGTTTTCCAAAGGCAGCAATCTCTCTTGCATTTATATTGAGGATGAGGCAAGGAGAGACATGAACCTTCATGGGACATGTCTATTCATTATTATGTGATTAATATAATGATGATTGATTATGTAACTACATAAATATATATATACACATATAATATCTCTGAATAATTATTGTATTAATTTCTCCTAATACTATTTTAGATATATATTATATCTCACATAATATATATATTTTTTCAATAGTCTCATAGGATTTATCCGACAAAAGCTACAAAACATCAACACTCTTCACCCTTTCTGTCAAAATAACATGCAAAATAAACATCCTTTTATCTATATCCTCATAGCTACAATATCTTTTTCCAAATCCTAGGACCTCTGCAAATTCTAAACAAAGTCCAATTCACATCAAACTTATATGAATAAATATCCTGAAAAGTAACACTTAGATCAACCTTGGCCTGTTAATGGACCAAAATGGGTTAATCCATCTAGGGTGAGGGAAAGTCCAAAGGAATGGTCACCACCAAATGAAAAGTGGATCAAGATCAATTTTGACAATGCCTCCAAGTGTAACCCGAGCCTATCAGGAGCTAGATGTGTGTCCAAAGATTGGAAAGGGAACACCTAAGCATGGAGCATGCAAAAAACTTGTCTTGGACACTAACAATGAAGTAGAAGCTAATGCGGCTCTCCTTGCAATGAAGTTAGCCAAGAGTATGTCAATCCCTAGGTTACCTAGGAGACTCACAAACTATAACAAATGCAATAATAAAAAGTGGAACTGAGAAGTGGAAACTTGATAAAATAGTGAGAATGATTAGGAACCTTTTGTCAACATTCACAAATTTCAAGATTTCACATGTCAACAGAGAGGGAAATATGGAGGCGGATAGTTAGTCTAAATTGACAATAGATTTGACGAGAGAGGAAGAGAGAGCTACATTCGCTGATGAGGCAATGGCTAGCATGGAGGGTGGGTAATCCTCGAGGACTGTACAGAGACTAGGTCAAGCATAGGTGAATGGCAAGTCATTTCCCTATCCTGGAAGTAAGGTGGAACACATGTGAAGAGTCAAGTTTGACCATTGAAAGGACATCATTTACTCGCACTCTTTCCTTCGCTTTAAAGGTAATTCAGTCACATTCTCATCTCGGTGGCCTCAAGCATAGAAGGTTGGAGCATTCTTCAGCGAAGGTAAAAATGCACGCAAATTTGCCCTTTCACTCAGTGAGGTCGATGGTGGCTTTTGGGCGGAATTTTGAAGGAAAGGCTTAAGAATGTTTTCCTCTTTGATGATGATGAAAACCTAGATAAGGTAGCAATAGTTCTTGGTGAAGAATTCGTGCAGGGAGAATATCGGTATTGTTCATGGCGTGGTGCCTTGAACTCGATACGAAGGCGGAAATTCTTTGGGTTATGCAACAATGTGTTTAGCAAGATTGGCACAGGGGGATGGAGTCATTCATCACTAATGCGAGACCAGGTGAGGGATTTGTGGTTCTGGGTGGAGTATGGCTTCATGTAGATAAATTCATTCCACCTCTCAAACCCTTTTTCCTCTAGAATGTTGACGAGGATAAGAAGGTACGACAAGCCGTGGTCCAGATAGGTCTCAGTGGCATTAAAGATTATCTCCAAGTTAAAGAAATAAGAGCTCAAAGGGAAGCAGTGGCTCGTCCTAGGTGTGTCGAGATGGGAGGTAAGAGAAACCAGGACGGAGTCAGGGAGGATCCCCTAGATCCAAGAATGTCAAAAAGCAATTGGTAGTGACCGAGCTCGCCAGTGACACCAATTAGCAACCATGGAGGAAAGTGGTTGTTGGTTTTTTGAGGTTAGCTCCCTGTAACAATTCAAAGCTTGATGTTTTGGCTTTGGTTAAGTATGGTTTTTGTGGGTTTGTAATGATTTATCTGCACATAGAGTCGCAGATGTTTTTCCGTGTGCATTTGTAATGATATATTTGTGCATGAAGGCCAAAGATGGGGGGGGTAGGGTTGTGTTAGTTGATGTTTTTGTCATGGCCCCAACTTACTAGAGTATCAAAGTGTTGTCGAAGAGGTAGCTTGACATTTTGTACAAGTATGTAATTTGGAACTGGATAGAAGGGTTTGAATAGAACAAATTTTTGAAACCTGCACACACAGAAGACTAGAAAAAATGGTTGTGGGTTGTATAGGAGCTTGTCGCAATCAAATCCCTGTTTTGGTATTTCCACCTCCACAGATAGTCAAATAGACAATCAATGATAGATAACCGAAAAGGATAAGGCACTGATAGATAATAGCAAATAACAAGATTGTGATAAGAGCAATATGATATGCTCAATGAAATACAAAGTGAGCAGATGAGTAACTCCCCTTCAAAACCACAAAGCCAACAACCTAATGGAGTGAAAGCAAAGTTAACCAGACAACGGAGCTACAATGCTATGAGAATGAAGAAATCGAATGTAAGTTGACCCAATACAATAAGAGATTGATATTAAAGATCAATTGTGAAGCTCAAGAGTGTATAGGAGTGAAAATGTAGCCAAGAGAGAGCAAATGAAACTCAATAATGAGCTTTAACATGGTCTGGTCGATCTTGGCGTCAGTGGGTGATAGTAAGAGGTGTTACGTTGTAGGGGTGTCAGTCGTAACACTTCAACGACTCACTACCTATTTGCAGAATTGTGGGAAGAGTGTGCACTGTGCGGATGTCTTCACGGCGTGCATACGTCCCAAGTCAACAAAGTCACGTGACCAAGAATCTTAGCAGGGGATGACAAGGTTAAGCAAAGGCTTGCGTGGAATTTCGTATTTCACCTAAGGTAGGGACATCACATAATGGTAAATTACACAAGGGTGCAAATTTATGACATTACACATTTATGAGTATATTTCTCTGCTCATATCAGGAGAAGTAAGGTCATTTAAGCACAACTAAACCTTTTGGAGGTCCAGACGTACGCTCCCTAGATCTTGTAGGCTAGCAGCAAAAGAATTGTATTGTTAAACTAAGAAAATTATCATGTTCTACAATGTAAAAGCTATGCAATCGCCCCAAAAAAATATAAATTTATCGACTACATATTCTCCTAAAAAAGATGGATCTTGGCTAATTAAAACATTAATATTGAGAATTACCAAAGCTTCAACATGTTGTCAAATTAGAGAGCCGACAAAAAAAGGCTACAACTAATAAAAACATTAATATTGCACTCACCAAAAATTCAACTTGTCAAAATAGAGAGCAGACCAAAAAGGATCATGGATTTATGGTGTGTCTAGATTCTACAGCAACACACAAATTAATACTCTATGAAGCCATCTCAAACTCGTGTCAATAATTTTTTAATTAACTAATTTCAAAGAGAACATTTTCTAAGTGAAGATGTCAAGTGATATTTTTCATATGGCAAAAGAGGCATCACTAAATAATAAAGGCCGTCACCCATAACAAGAGCTTTACCACAGAGGTGCATCTAGAGGATAAGGCTTGATTGATGTTCCCAAAGCACCCAAATAAGAAGGGTACCGTTGTAGTTCATATCTTTAAAGTGTCTCGTGGCCTCTGTCCATGGTCATCTGGTAAGGACCATGGTTGTTCTTCTTCCAAGTTTTGTCTAACAACATTTTGGAGAATCATATGATCCAACATATGAGGTTGACCACAAGCTCAACTGGCACTATCTAATTAAATTCCCCAAACTAGTGTACTCTTAGATGGCTACCTCAAAATTAGCACACAACTGAACTAGCATTCCCTAAATTGGCACATGGCACGGACAGCTTAATCTTAGGTGAGGCTAATTGCCAAACCACAATGCCACATTTGACATCTCAATAGCACTCAACTAGATTTATCCACTCTTAGTTGGTGTGCCACATCAAAGCATTATGCACAAGAAAACCTCTGCACCAAACCTCAATGACACGTCATACTATATAAGTTTGCATAAATTTATGCATTCTTCATAATAGGTCCCAAACACTTGTAGGTGTACACGCATTGTTGCTTCTTTTCTCCACAAAAGCATTGATCCTTCGTATGAGTTAAGGGTTCCCTTCGAGACATCAAGAGGCAACACCACAAGGCAACACCCTAAAAGTTCGATCAAGTTGTTACATTTTTTGACACTTAACCTTTGCACACCATCACTCCCAAAGATCAAAATCATGTATCCCATCCACGTATATGGATCCTCTAAAGTTGACATACGAACATCAATAGTTTTTGCATGACTAAAGTGCCATTTAGGATCATTGTGCCACACCACGCCATATAATAACATAAATCTAGATTTTGCACCATGTCGACATACATGTCTATCCAACATCTCAGTAGGAGGTAAACTGCCACAAACACTGTTAAGGTGAACCACAAGTAATTACAGAAACTTGAGCGTTTCATAGCCCTTCTGGATCATAATCATCTTTCTTGTAACTGTACTTATACATTGTAATCAAGCCTTTGACCATCATTAATAACAAGAACATGTGCCACCACACTCAAATCATTGCAGTTAGACCAATCAGCTGGGATGTTTTTCGTCCTAATTTCTGAACATAAGAATTCTCATCCCTTAGTCTAGTGCTTATTTGTACAAATATGTATTATCCATGTTCACATTGAATGGAAGATAATTGTTCTACTATAATGCTTCCTTTATGAATTATAATGAATGATGAATTTTATTGTGTTGCAAGTTCCTTGTATATTATAACGCAGTATTGTACTAGTTAGCTTATTGTGTTGACCTTTGTGCCATCATTCTCAGCCATGCGATGTGGATCCGGCCCGATCATCATAGTTATAAACATATAATTTTCAAGAGCAACTGAATTTTTCTAACATGCTTTATGAACATTTTATTCACTATTTCTGTGCAAAAGCATATAAAACTGAGATGGTAGATGTTATTAAGTGAGGACAACTCGGTGAAGATAATGGTTAACCTTAGCATTTGAATCATTTTAAGTTGAAAGCATGTTACAACCCATTAGTACAATAACAATTATTGTTTAATATTGTCAAAGAGCATGATCATGTCAGGTATCCCTTCACTTGTGTATATTAATTGCCATAACATGGAAATCTAGCTTACAGTTACACTCATTTCATTGTTCAACGTGATAAATATAGTCTCCGGGAATACGATCTTCATTATTCAAATTCAATAAATCTAGTTTTGATGGATATGACTTAACACTACTGCTAGTATGCAACAAGTATACCATCATCATCAAATAATATGATACGCATTCTTCATAGACTATAGTTATTTCCATTCTTGTAAATGTCTCCCTCCACCTGATACAATTCACTGCAGCCCTGCCCTACTGCACATAAATGAGATTGAGGAGCCTCCGTGTGCCTATTCTTGGGTACTTTACATGTTCATGGTCTGTTCCAGCCAGAAATTTTCTCATGAAGAATGTCAAGTACAGTTTAGGAAGCTCTTTTCTTTCTTAGTTTTATACTGTGTGTCTTGTGGAGCTAAATCATCAAACCAAATATAATGGACCATACCAGGTAAAAGAACTCACTTGTAACTTTGATGTAGCATAGTCTGCTGGATGTGACTGTCTGAACTTTGCAACCAGTGAATGGCTAGAACTTTTTGACCGCATATCCACAGTTTCATTGCCAAACCAGTCAGTATAGTCTGGGCACATTGCAGTGCCCACACTTCTGAGAAGAGCTTTTATTTGCTGCCAAATGATACTAATGATATCAATCTGAATGGTGGGTAAGGATAAATTCATACAAATAAAAAGTTAGCAACATACCTGTTGTTCACTTGATTTATTAGCAGCACATATCTCGCGGAGGCCTAACCCAAGGTTGTTATTAGCTGCCAATTGGAGTTTAACAGCTACAATTAGATGCACAACAAAGTTACTGAAAGCATCTATCGTAGCTGCATATAATCTACCTACCAACAGTAGTTTTCTATATTCAGCCTAACTACAAAAGCCACTTCATCTTATCTGCTCAAATCTTAAATACATGACCTAAAAACAATCCTTTTTCAAACAATGTGACTTTTGTTTCTAAAGATAAGATCACTGATCTTGCTAGCTGAATCTGAAATGTGAATATATTAAGCAATTAGAAAATCACTCCTTGCTTTTAACTTAGCTATAAAGCACTTTAGATAAAAAATTGGTAGCATCAGAGCTCTAAATACACTAAAGAATTGAGCATTAACTATATAAATATTTCACATTGTTGGTTATTTCAGTAAATAATTTGCGACTTTTTTCTTCTATTAGTTCTTAGCACATGCCATCCAAGTTTAATAGTGCATATCCTGGCCTTAAGACCACAGCTCAAGTTCAAAATAATGTATCTCGAATAAAGGGGATGAGCCATAAAATGCCATGCAACCAGGAATATGATCATCAAATTCTGACATGAAATATTGTTCCAGCTGCAATTAAAAAACAATATCCTTTCCAAGCCCCTAACAATCCTAAATGTTTTCTTTGGTGAATTGAAAATGGCAATGCCCATTTTAGAACTCAAAATAAGATCACCCTGTGCATTCCCATATTATCAATTAACTGTGTTTATCCTCACTGCACAACATAGAATATGGCAACATTTAACACGGATAATTTTGAAATTCAGAAAAACATCCCAGAACATTAAACTTCTTCAGCAACATTTTCTTTTTAACGGAATATTTTATGAGTAAGTTTTGCACAGACACACAAAAAACTTGCCAAAAAGGTAGGGATAAGAATTTTCTTTGGACCTTCACAGTCAGGTGATGGCGGGATTTCCTCAAGCACTTTTTCCAGGTGCACAGAACTCTCAGAGCTCACAATACGAGCCACAAGCCCCTCCAAAATCTCTCCCTGTACCTTCACATGATCTTTTGTTGCTGGATAATCAAATATAACAGTGAGTATCATCCAGTGATAGGAAAGTTAAATATAAAAGCAAAAGCATGGGAGACAACCACAAAAATGTTTATCATCAGCAGCCTGGATAAATGACAAAAGAAACCTGGCACTGAGATGTCTGCAATTTCATTAAGGGCTTCGCAGACAGGAGTTGCAGTTCCTTCTTCACAAAGTGCATCAAATGCAGCAAAAAATGATGTAACAGATTTCCTTCACCCAATAAAGAATGTTCAAGTCAGCAAGTAAAAAGAATTAAATACATGCTTATCCGTTCACATAAATAATTCCCAAATTAGATACACAAATGTATGCATGCATAGTACATACAATGAACATAATATACTTCTGCATTTCTCAACTAGAAAAATAAACCATCATTACCAGCAACTACTACAATATTACTAAGAATAATGTTCAATTGATAGAATAGAGTATACCAGATAAGTAATCCTAATAGACCAAAAGGACTAAATATTTAATTATTAATCAAAAAAGGATTCAACCTGATTTTTATCATAAGGAATGAAGAACATTTATTACAGCAGTTATAGAGATATAAATAAAACTAAGAGACTTTGATTATTTGGCCAACCTTCTAATATTCAAACACGTCATACATACTAAAATATATAACCATATACTATAATGAAGGAACTAGGCTTTCTACAATAAATGCATGCAATGCACAAAGGCACCAGCACTTTTACTTTGTCCATTCTAAAGACACTTCTTCTAGCTGTTATTTATTAAACAAATGCATACAATGTATTCAAAATTTCTAAACACAATAGATTCAAGCATGTGAACCTTACTCATTTTAAAGACACTGATCGTTTCCACTAGACACTAATTGCTTCTTGTTAGTCTTTTCAAGATATTTAAGTTGCAAATGTTGATTGGTCTTGAAAAATTGAATGTGCTCCTCTCTTGCATCATATGCTACATTGAAGAATCGGAAAAACTTGATAAAAATACCAGATTTTGGGGGATTCCTCTGTGTAGATTTGTATTGCATGTTCATTCTGGAGCACGTTGATGCAAATCTGAGCTCACCATTGAACTCAAGGTGTCCAAAATAGTCAGTTTAACCTTTTGAGTTGTCCAACTTGGACATTGGAGGCCAAAGCTACAAGGGTTTGAATTTGGCAAGTGGTTGCTAGATTGAAAGATTCATAAAGTAGCTACAATAACATTAATCTGCTATATATCTTCTAAATCCTGTTATCTTTGCATGAGGGATGGGTTCACCATTTGTGGAGAAGTACAAGCCTAACAAGATTCGTGAATGGTGGATAAAGCACCACAATGCAACTCCTTAAAGTTTACACGATCAGATCCAAAGAAACAAATCCCATGCATTATTGAAATTGTATTCTACACATTTTCATAAACTATTAATATTTTATTAAATACTGTACGATTTAAGGGGATGTCTTGTTGGACCTTTATTTCCATATAAAGAACAAAAAAAATTAGGTTTTAAATACCACCTTGTGTTAAAGACTTTATGCAGTAGGCTATTTAATACAAACTCATTCTAACTAAAGTATTTAATTAAGATGAAGAGTTTTTGGACTAAGTTAAGCTAGTTATATTAAAGTGTATAGATTTGATGTTATGTAATCAAATTTCTAACATAAGAGGTTCGATGAACACAGTAGAAAGTTTAAAATGAATGAATTTGATATATGGATTAATTAGTTATGTATGTTACAAATGCTTTAATATTATATTATTTTCTTAGTTAAAAGATCATACACCATACACACCACATACAACCATTAAAAATTTATTATTAAGTAATAATTGAGTTGTTTAACCTAATATTGTTTTATTCACTAAAAGATATTATACCTTAATGAAAAGGTATAACCACCCAAATGGTATTAAATGTTTCCGTGCATTTAAGAATCGTTATGTAAGATGAATAAGAGTCTTGGACTATTTAACCAATCTTCTAATATTTAAACACATTGCAGTTAATAAAAGGTAGGTTACACATACTGTAATATATGTTTATATATTATAATAAAGGAACTAAGCTTTCTACAATAAATGCATGCAATTCGCACAAGCACCAACATTTTTCCCTTGTCCATTCTAAAGAAACTACTTACAGCTATTATTTATGAAAGGAATACATACAATGTATTCAAAACATAATAGATTCAAGCCTGTGTAAATTGTTCATCTTAAACTCACTAATCATTTATGACAAGCACTAATTGCTTTTTGTTAGTCTTTTTGAGAGATTTAGGTTGCATATCTTGGCTGGTCTTAAAAATTTGAATATGCTCTCCTCCTGGGTGATATGATAGCTTGGAATTGAAAAAGCTTGATAAGATAAGATAAGATTAGATAAATCTATAAATGTCCAACAAAAGACCACAAAAGGTCAAAGGGACTGCCAAGTACATCAAAAAGGGCCAACTCGCAACATGGACACCAAATGGTGCCCAAAGAAGAAAGTAGCAACTGAAATAAAAATGGAAAGAAGGGTCCAATGGAAAAGATTCCAAATGAAAAGAAAAGAAATCCTCCCGAACCAAATTAAGGGTTCTAAACCGTCGTGAAAAACTTCTGAACTGAAGGATAAGCAATAGGACTAGTCAGAATCATGGGCCGCCTCGGAGTGACCCTAGATGAGGATGGTTGTTCTCGCCAAGAGTCTGTCCTGGGCCTCACAGATCTGAAATAAGTGGCGGGCCCAAGCCGATGCTTGGTACCTCGCAATGAATAAATCCCTGTGAAGAAGGACGTAATAAGCTGACAGGGTGGAGGCATTGTAGGATGTTGGTGCTGAAGTGTGTGGTCGCGAAGCCTAAGGGCTTCCTATAAGTAAAGGGCAAGGCATCTCTGGTTCGCATATCTAAAGAAGGTTAGTATGACTGTGCCTCCCTAAAGAGGTAGTAGAACCTCCCCCTGATCTCGTAGTATAGAGGACAGCGAAAGATGAAGTGCTCCCCAGACTCCACCTCCCCAATGTTGCAAAGCTGACAAATCTTGTGCACTTTGTCAATATGATGTTCGGTCTCACAACGGAGCCGATGTGAACCCGCTCTGAAGGAGCCAAGGGGTGTCTTGAGAGAATGTGGCTAGTGGTGGGAGAAGTAGGAAAGGCGAACAAATGAGTTTCTCCTTCAGATCCAAAAAGTTCTCTGCATAAAAGGTCATCTTAGGGCGAAGCATCTTAGGGCGAAGGCCCCCGTGTCAGACACTTAGTTTATTTTCATCATGCATTTTCTAATTTTGTAATTGACAAATTACATGTAATGTGAAAACAAGTTGTAATTGCATGTGATAGTATCATGAGCAAAGTTGTAACATGTAATCAGACTAGAAGTGCATTAGGCTTTGTAGTCTTGAATAAGTCAAAGGTAGTTAAGGGTTTCCCCTTATTCTCCACCTTTTTCTCAGCCCCTCACCTATAAATAAAGGAGGGTGCTCATTGTAATTTTTATCTTTTGGCAACGCAAGAAAACTCTAGCTATTTGTATATGCACTCTAAGACTTTGTGCTTGGATGTAGATTAAATTGCTTTCAATAAAAGAGGCAGATTGTTTTGAGACTTTGTGCCAATCCAAGCTGTTATGTGACAAAATTTTATTGAGTTGACTGTGAGTTTTAGTGCTTTGTTCAAGAGAGATTTGGATTCAATCTTGCAGACTTTGAGCTGCATATTGGGTTCCGAGTTATAATTTGATTTCAGGTTTGATCTTGGAGACTTTGGGTTGTGTATCAAATCAGAGATTAACATAAGACGCTCAAACAAGAGAATAGCTTGCAGACTTTGTGCTGATTTGTTTTCTTTGTTTGTGCATGCAAGGTGAAATACGTGTCGGAGACTTTGAGCTGCACATGTGTTTCATTCTTGTTCTCAAAATCTCATAAGGAGCCATGGAAAGACTTTGAATTTCCATGAGCTTCTTGGTTACATAAAGTGTTGGTACGTTGAAGATTATTCTTACGTCTAATCTTCTGTTTACCGGAATTATTGCTCCAACAGATACTTTGTAAGTGAAATACACTATTGTTTTAAGGTTGTATTGTAATAGTAACATCTATTCTGAAATAAGAGAATAGGATGAGAGTCTTGCCCTGATCCAGCTTAATGTAAATAAGTAGTTAAGTGTTTTGTTGATTCTAATAGCAATAAGAGGGGGGAGCCTTCCCTGAGAAGTAGGAGAAACTGTCTCACATGTTGTGGCTGGAACCACTGTTTTGCAATTGATCCTTACAAACTGTCGGTTGCAAACTATCCACAATTTTGTAAGTTGTGGTCACAGTGACTTACAAAATTGCCACCCAACAGTTTTTGGCAACTACTGGGAACACAGCGCGCATTCAAAAGCCTCATGCTTTTGTTTTAAGTATACTTGTGTCCTATTCATTGTAATTATTCCATTGTATTTCTTGTAATTTTTCAAGCTTTTACCAGGGACGTGTAAATGGTTGCCCAAGGTCCTTGGGAAAATGCTTTTGGTCTGTTAAATCTAGCTCTAACTCTACATCCTCTTCCTGATGGCTCACAGAAGAATTTTCCCAAGTTCTTCGATGATGGACAGCAACATCCTGATGAACATATTGCTTCCTTTTACATTGCATGTGGTGTTCATGGTGTTGAACATGAGGAAGTGTTTGTGAGGTTGTTCGTGGAAACTCTCCAAGGTGTGGCTACTGACTAGTTTTACCATCTACCACCACAGAGTATCACAAACCGGGCTACTCTCATAGCCAAATTTGAAGAAAGGTTCAAGCCTCTTGAAGATGCTCATGCTTTATTGGCCCAACTCACTCAGTTGAAGAAGGCATCTCAAGAGCCTATGCGTGAATTTGTGGCTCATTTCAACAAGTTGACATGAAGGATTCCAACTGTTGCTCAGCCTACAGCTACGAATTTAAAGTGTTTCTTTGTCAACGCTCAAATTCCTGAAGTCAATTTTTTGTTAAGAAGAGCAGCCCCAACTACTCTTGGGGCAGTACAGACTTTAGCAATCGAAATCGAAGATGATCTCATTCTTGACAGGTAGATAAGAATTGAAGCAAGTGGGCTTGAAGAAAGTTTTTTTTCTTCAGATTCATTTTCTTCCATCACAAGGACGTATCCTGCAATGCAGAGGTTGGCAAATGAGTTGCTTGCCCTCAAAAAGAAAATAGCTCAAGGTATGTTCTTCATTCCTCATGAAGATGTACAAAGGAGACCTCTTCCAAGTGTTGCTCGCACTCCTAGTGGGAATCAACAAAAGTTAGTTTCATACCCAATGAAGCTTGCTATTGAGGCACCATCAGTGAAGGCAGCAGCGAAGAATCCAGAAACTGAGGCTAGCGATCTTGCTATTATCTTCCAAGAAAAGGAAGCAGACATAGCTGGCAACTCTTATTTCCTGTTTACGCAATCTCAGAAAGCCAGTGATGAAAATCATTCTTCTAATGTTCAAGCGAATGATGACAATCATGTCATAAGACATGAAAAGGTGGACATGCATAAAGGTCCTAGTCAAGCTGAAAATAATGCATCTTTGTATCAAGGTCAAAACTTGAACGAGTGTCGCATGAATGTCCTATCCCAAAGCTTGAAAAGGAACTTCTCGTAAACAATCAAGACTCCAAGTCTGCAGATTGTGAGCAGCACACTGAGGTATGCAGTGCAGTCAATCTTCACAATCAACCTGAGGTGTTCGTGATTGATGAACTAGTCAAGCAGGTTGCAGCTGGCAAGGAAAGATCAATCTTTGTTCGATCAACGGGATGTCCCAAGAGACATCTTGCTCAGTTGGAGGCCCATGGTGGAAAGTTAGTTGTTTCACTTGTACCTGAGCATGAAAATACAATTGAAGAAGAGGCTAAACATACATTTGCAGTTCAGCAAGAGCGGTGAGTTCATGGACCTACTTTGGGATAGCGGTACATATGATTCATCTCAAGAAGGTGAATCTGATCATCTCTTCCAAGAGGTGTTGCATCAAGCATTGGCGCCATTGCTCCAGTTGTTCGTGTTTCATGGTTACAAAGTTGCCTGTGAACATGCAAGGTACTGCAAGCTGCTGAAAAAAGGAAGCTATTTTGTTGAGCCGGTAAATGGTTTCATCTGAAAAATTGCATTGTTGGCTAGTTTTAATTAGGTAGGTATTCTTTATTTTCAAGAAGTGTGTTTGCACAAGTTTGCTTTGTTTTAATTGCTTTGCATCAGTTGCGTCATCCTTTTTGTCGTTTTGTGTCTTTTGATGCTTGACTTTGTAGCACAATGGATACTAAGGCACTTGGAGATTCTGGATTCTACATTCCTCATTGTTTCTAAGAACAAACGAGCTACATTCCCCAGTCAGAGCCAGTTGTTGTCCTCCATTTTGTATTCGCAAAATTGGGGCAACCCTATGGAAAATTTCATAGGATGAACTCTCTAAGTCGTCTCCTTAATTGTTTTGTTTGATTTTGGTTTTGTTTTCACCCTAGGATTGTTGCATTTTAAATCTGCTCGTTTCGAGCTATCTTAGGATTCAATCGGAGTTGTCTATCAAAAGATATTAAAGATTTAAGTGATCAGCAGGTGGGCTTTTTAAGCCTAACAGCATATCTTCATTCTTTAATTAAAATCTTTCTTTAGTGGGTTTTTCGTTGACCATTGCATAATATCATTGGTGTATTTACATGTGAAATGGAAATAAAACTCCATTTTTATACATTCGCATGAGGATGCATGAACTTTAAATGAGTTTATAATGTAAAAGCGGGTTTTTATTTTAAACTCTGATTACATATACTCTTTTAAAATGTGGATTGTAATTACACATTAAAAATCCATGTGTTAAGACATCTATTCTATAGAAGGGTGGCAATTTTTGGGGTCATTGCATGTCTTAAATAACATGACTGCGAAGTATGAATGTGTAAATGGACCCAAACAACCCATCACTTACCTAATGGTGGCGATTTTTAGTGGCATTGCATGTTTTGACTTCATATTGTAAATGTGTAAATGGACCCAAACAGCCCGTCCTAACTAATAGTGGTGTTTTTAAAGACCTTTCCATGTTTGCCAATACATGTAATCACATGTGAATGGTATTTCAAATCCCGTAATGACTTCTTGGACATGTAAAGAGTATTTTAAAACCCGTCTTAAGCCTTAGATGCTGTGTTTTCCTTCTCAAGTCTATGGTGGCGATTTTAAGATGGATTGCATGTTTTAAAACTCATGAGAATGTCTTTTGAAATGTGCAAAAGCTTATAAGAAACCCGTCGCTGCTAAGGAATGACGTTATTTTCAAAAACCCCAGCTTCTATCGTCTTCCTACACAAAATGAGAGAAATCATGCTCAAACTCTCCCTTTAAATACCGAAACCCTAGCTACCGTTAGGTTCAGAAGAAGCTCATGCTAGAAGAAGAATAAGCTCTCGTTAGTTTTAGGAACCCTAGCTCCTGTAGACTTCCTGCAAAGAATGATTATGCTCAAAGTCGAGAGAGAGAGAGATGCTCAGAAAGGTCCTCGTCGTGCATGCAATTGCGATCTTCTTCGTGTCCAAACTAATGTTCACATCCAGTCTTGAAATATTCGCATCCAATATCAGCGTCTCTGTGTGAACCTTTTGCATCAAATGGTCTTTAGATCATCGCATCCAATCTTTCGTCTTGCAAATCGTCGCGTGAAAATCTTTCGTCACGGGAATCCTTCGCGTCAACTGTGAATCCTCAGAAGTTTCACATAGAATCCTTTGTGTGAATCCTTCTTGTCAACTGTGAATCCTTCATGTCGAGAGAAAAGTTTGCGTCGGGAGATGTTTTCGCGTCGAGAGGAAATTTTTGCATACCAATTTTCAAGAGGAATGAGATAGAAATACCAGATTTTGGAGGTTCCTCTTTGTAACTTTGTATTCCAGGATCACTTTAGAAAATGTTGGTGCAAAATCTGAGCTCACCATTAAATTCAAGGTGTCCAAGAAAATTAGTTTAGCCTTTTATTTTATCCAAATTGAATGTTGGAGGCATATCTAAAAGGGTTTGAATTTGGTAAGTGGTTGTTGAATTCATAAGGTAGTTGCATTTTTGGAGCATTTTGGGACAAATCTAATCCTACCATCAGATCCAAAAGACCCAAGAAACTAAAGATCAATTATCTTTTAAAAAATTCGATACTTTTTCTTTGAGGCATCAAAGAAAATTGTTACCTTCCCATCATACAAATTATACAACTATTTGTACCATTGTACAATTGCAGAAATCCTTTGTGTCATAGAGATTTGGAGCAGTCTATTGTCAAGCAGTGAAAATATATTTCCACTTCCACACTGTTAAAAGTTTTGTCAATAGGTTAAGTTTAATATTCTACGGTTTTTTAACTTTTGCAAAGAGTGATTTTAACATCTGGAGGCTAAGGACTAGTAATCTAGCATCAACAAATATACTAGATGTTCATAGTCAAACATCTTGTGTGGTCACATCATTCAGCGATACATATTGTAGTCAGATGACATACATTGAGATCTCATCTCCACCTCTTGTTGGTTCTAATGACATACATTTATCTTGAAGACTTGGAGAACACTATCAAGGATTTTTATCTCCTCTTTGATGTTTGCTTCTATGGCTTTGCATCATCTTCTTCAAATGTTGTAAGAGCACCTTCAATCCCTTGTTCATTCTCTACATCATCATTTGTCACAGTTTGGCATTGGTGTGGAGAACCTTGAGTCGCATTTGGAGGCATCTTTCTCTTTGGATTATGTTATATATCTATTTTCATAAGGTTCTATATTGTCATCTTCATCAATGTGTCCTAGATCATCTAACTTGATTGTGGCACATTTTGGCACTCACATAGGGAGTGCTTGAGAAAAGTTTAGAGACATCACATGTCTTGATCTATCTTCCCTTGTAGTCCTTTCAAGATTTGGAAAACATCTTGCTGGTTTTTTAATTTTTTTCTTCCTAAGAGGAGGAATGTTGTTCAATAGGATTGGATCATCTCCAACATTCATTATCAAACATCTACTATCATGGCAAGAGGTCCCACTTTGAGGGGCTGCATGGTCTCTCTTCTTCCCTCCTATGAGGAGCTTTTCCTCACATTGGGTTTTGTCCTCTTCATACTTTTGGAGAGCATCTTGTATTTTCTCTCTTTTCGAGAGAAGTTTTCTCTTTTTCTTTGTTTTTGAGAGATTCTTTTATACTTTGTTATGTAACATGGCCTTGTAATTGGGATCCATCATCGCATCCTTGCGTGTTTTCTTATTCTCCCTAAGTTCCACTTTAGGAGTGCATTGGTGTGGATGGAGCAATTTACCTAACTGATCTACCTCAAGGTAACTCAACTTATTTTACATAGGGCATACCTAGGGCATTATCGCTTTATGTCTCAAGTCATAAGATTAAGATACGTATCATAATCTTATGTTCTCTTATGTCTCACCTTGGTCTATATAACTAAGGGATTCCATTAATCTAATTAATCATGTTCATGTACCCATATTGTGCATTTTCATCATTTAATAGAATAGAAATATTATCTCATTTTGGTCTCTCTTGTGCTTTCATTGAAACTCCTAGATCTTGGTTGGCTATCTATATAGACAAATTTTGCATGGTATAAAGCATTCTATACCAACTCTTACAAGGCTGACCAAACAGTTCTAAACCTTCTAAGTCAACAGTCGTCAGCATACATAAGACCCACAAAGATGACTTTTTCAAACAAATCATTGGATAACGAAATCAGTGAATCCAACCCAATGCATTATTTTTCAGTTGTCAATCATACAACAGTTTAATAGTTTATTCAATGGAAAAGTGCCCTGCGAAATTCTAAATCACTGATTACGCTCTTCAATGAATCTTTGGAAGGCAAAATTTCTTCCTAAGATGTAGTATCCTGAGATAGTAGCCCCTCATTCCCCAGGATGTCACCAAAGTTCTGATGGCCTTTAGTTGCCCATTTTTAAGTCAAGCAACCTCCTATTAGTTCCAGAGATTTATCTTTCTACTTTAAATTCTGCCAATTAGATCTATCAGAGTAATCCATCGTCCACAAATCCCCCATTCTCTCTAATGAAATTCTTCACATACTCTCAGGCCCTCCAAATTGATCCGAAAAAAAAGTTGAACCCCCTGGATTAGGTTTAAATGGACCAAACAATACATCTCAATAATGAATACCTTTCCAACTTTTGGGAAGCCAGAGCAGGCATATTCATAATTGAAGGCTCCTCTCACATTCCAATGCAAGAATAATCCACTTGATTGCAAGAAAATTTTCATTAAGAAAAAAATTATCAAGTCCCATACCTCCAATTTTCCTTGGTTTAATACACAAGTTCCAAGAAACAGCCCTACTAGCATCTGATCTTAAGATACTTCTGATTAATTTTTACATCTAATTAATGTGTAGAACACAGAAGCCAGCAAAATTAGTAAAATATATAAGATGAAAATCTTCCAGGCAAATACAACAATGTGCATGACCACTTACTAATTTTATTGGTAATCATTTGCCAGTCTTACATTATCTTAAACAAGGAAGCAAAGCAAAGGATATCGAGGAGATATATAGGGGAAATGTTCACAAATGAAACTAAAACAAAAAGTAATATAAACCTTCAAAGTCCATTAATGGAATAGAATGCTCTGACTCCAAAAATGTAAGATCAATTGTTAAATCCTAAAAAAAATGATTACTTACTTTGTTGAGAACAACCAGACACTATTAGTTGGCAATCGCCACTTTCGACAAAAAGAAATTATATCAGGAGTAGAATAGAAGCGTGGTTTCCCAGCTCCTAATTCTGTTACAGCAGTTACTACCACTGTCCAAAAGCACCAAAATGAAGGCATCGCAAAATGGATTGTTACCATCTGAGTAGGAAACATTGTCCAAAAGAAAAAAAAAATCAAATTTCAAAACTCAACAAAACAAACCAAAAGATCTGCGCACCATAGTCTTGAAGAGGCCGCTGCCCATGGTCTCCCAGCACTGCAGTAACCAATTCCATTGATATACACATGTGATTCTTCTGCAAATGGCATCAAAGATAGAAAACACAAACACTCAGAAAATTTAGGAAAATGAATGACTGAATAAAAACATAAGGAACTAAGATCTAAAAAAAACTTACAATGTTATACAAAACTAATAATTAAGGTATGCGCTTGACAGTGGTAAAAGCATACAAAGCCACCAAAAAGAGCAGCTAAATTTTAAGGCTAATAGCAAATATAATGGGTACATAATGACAAGATAGAATGTTGTTTAATTACTTGGTGAGACACTCGAAAAGATTTCAAATAAGTTTGTAAAATGTTCTTTAAATAAATCTACTTCCTTGTCTGTGCATATTGACCGTCAATCCCCTTTCAAGCCATTTTTGAGATTATAAAATTAAAAAATATATAAATCAGCTCGATTGAGGTGAAGCAAAGACCACAATCCACAGAGATTTGTACATGAAGAAAATCATTGAATTCTTTTTGCTTTGCTGCTGCCTGAGCACCCCATGATTCTTGAAATGTCCGACCAAGAACAAATACACCAACAGCTGTATAGCTGCAGGTATAAGATTTAATGCTTCTCAGCAACCGTCAAAATTAACGCAAAGCTCCATTAATGAAATATTAAACACTTCCCTAGAATACTTTATGTATCATATCAAGTGCCTTACATGTTTCCATAGCTATTCTTAGCATATGCTCCACCTTCATGACCAGCATACATGAAAAGAGATCCTGAATGCTTTAGTGATACCTATTAGAAAAGAAAATACACCCATGAAAAAGATTTATATACTGAGGCAAATACAAAATGGTGAAGCATCAAACATCATACGAAATTTAGAGAAGGTAATTAGTGAAAATAAAATCAAATGCTTCAGCCATTCCCAGGAACAGATTATTAAACTTAAACTTCTATAACACACATCATTACACTGCTTCACATTTACATATAATATTCATTCTCATTCGGATAATTAAAATATTTCAGGAAGAAATAGGAAGCAGAAAAAGAACATGACGCCTAACTGGGTTTGTGGTATAGAGTTCAATGTACCATAGACTTGATAAAGCAGCAATTCCAACTAACAGGAAGACCATGCACATTAGTTTATTGAAAATTGCTTTCTACAAAACATGGTAAACAACTCATATGGTATTTAAGTCAAAAGATGTTCAGTAATAAAATCAATACAACTTAAGTTGATTCTTGTGATTTCTTAGGAAGAATTATTGTTGCAAAAAAGAATGATTGACAATAACAAAATTACCTCTAAGGTACCCTTGCCTTGTGACACATTTTCTATCATCTTCATTCTTATCTGTGCATAAAATCCAATAACACTGCATCATCAGAAATTATGAATAGAATGCATTCCAATCATCCACAGAAATTATAATTTAAAGCAATGATAACTGCTCAACACAAATATAATCACATACAAACATAATTATAGGCTTTGTTAACACGTCATTCATGACTGGGCCAATAATGGACAACATCTAATACCTAAAGGTCCTAAACAATGCCTTGAATCCAGTAAAAATGCCCAACGTAAACTAGACCATCTGAAATTTAAAAAACCAGCTGAACAGAAAACATATTAAATACCAATGTACACCTATACTTATTTATAATTTCTTCTCAAGTTCAAAAACTTATTCTCTTCTGATTAAAGCTACAAGACATAATTTTATAGCTGTACATTTGCATGTGATATTTTCTCAGCTTGTTCGCAGGAGGATGATGAAGAATGATAGAAACAAAATAAGATGAACAACAAAGGAATAGAAGCAATTTAACAAATAATATAAAGACAAAACTGCTTACACAAGTCCCTAAAGAGCCATACTGACTCTTAGTTACCAGTATAGGAATTGATGCATTATTATGACCAATGGTGGGAAGGACTTATCTTTTTAAATACTTTATCCTCAAATTACTGCAATATTTTTGTGCTTCTGCCACCCATAAACAGAATATCATATTGCTGGAGAAATGATAGTGTTTATGTCCATAATGACCAAAGGTCAATGGGTCTGAAAGTACAGGAGGAGCATAAAGATATATAAGGGGGTGCCTAAAGCACGGCCCACAGCAGAGGAAATGTGATCTTACAGTAATACCTTTGTGTTATTTAATTACCAACAGAAACAAACTGATTATTTAATTATTACCATTTATATTGATGTAGTACACTAATGTTCGCAAGGATTATGTGCTTCTTCGTCTTTCATACGATATTAAATTTTTGCAGATATGAAGTTATGTTCAGGTCCATGAATGATCCACCAAGGTTCAAACCCCTGCTAGGCCATTGTGCTTGCACACCGTGTGCCTTGCTGGGTTGTTGAGCTCGTGGGTTTGAACGAGTGAAGTGGGGGGATGAGGTCCAACGTTTGTGGCCTCACCGGTTCATAACTCCGGGTCAAAAGCATTTTACATGGAGCCGGAGGGCATGTCATGCCAGCATCACCGGTCACGTTAAATAGTTTACTAGGCATTAATTTTTTTTTAAAAGGTCCATGAATGATCAAAGTATTGGAATGAATAAAAATATGGAAAGAAAAATTAACATACAAGCAGCTTCCTAAAACACAATCTAAAATAGAAAAGAAACTAGATGGCAAAAAAGTACAAATAGAGGAGATTCCACTCATTAAAGTAAACCCGATGATCAAAAAAAAACTACAAATGTACACATGATAACTATAAGAGGCCAATATACATAATATATGATAAGCACTCTCAAAATGAACACGCCACACCAAAAATTAAATACCCACATCAGAAAACTTTAAAGAGCTTTATCAATTCCAAACATAAAACATCACCTACAAGCCAAAATCACTGAAAACTGAATTCTTAACACACCAACCAGATAGGGTGGAATGTTTCACCACTGAAACCAACAACATTGTAGAGGGTTTTCATCTTCAACCAGCAAAGAGAGAACTCCCAGAGTTTATTCCACCAGCGTATCCTTTAAGTTGTCAATTTGAACAATCAAAATGCAAACCAACTCTCATATTTATAGTGCGGGGATGAATAAGGGCAACACAATTGAAATTTTTAAATTTCTTCCCTAACTTTACAACTTCTAGAACAATATTGCATTTCCTCTCGTCGGTGTACCCTTGAGCTCATAAAATGAACTTTTAAATCATTTGAGTCTTCAACTTACCTTGACGTCACCTTATGGGGTCATACACATTACCTTGGTGCCACCTTATGGGATCATAACATGCTTTTAAAAAATAACTTAAATTGACCCCCTTCCCTAGGTGTAGCCTCTTGGAGACATTTTCTAAGAACTTTGCACTGTTTCACAAGTAATGTGATGTGCCCATCCTAATTTACCCTAAAATCACAATTGCAATGTAATGTCCCCTTCTCCGCGCTAAGCCATTATGGCGCCTGATTAGTCTATCTCCCCATCTGGATAGGCTAATGGCTACTTCGGGAGGATGCCAGCCAGTCACAAGCTTTATTTGGGCGATTTTTAAGTATTTGGGAGCCTTTTCCATAGTTAAGTCACTTTATTTTATAAAGTTACTTTATGACTTAAAGTCATTTTATATTAAAAAGTAACTTAAGTGACTTAAGTGAATGCACTTTATCCCACATTGCTTAGTATTCTGTGTTTTCCCTCATATCAAGGTTATAAAAGCATAAAGCTCTCCTTGGGAAAAGTACCATGAATATTATAAACAAAGAAAAACAAATCCCTGGTTACATTTGTGACTGGTTTTATTTTCTTGAGGACGAAACCCCTTGAGGAAAAATTGGGAAGTTGGACGTAGCCCCAGCATCTCATTAATGGTGGAGTCATTCAGATTTCACAATGGAGTTCATTGCGTAAGTAAGAAAGAAATGTTATTGATTAGCATTCTTAGTGTTAAATCTTAGCAAGCAAGAAGTCAAAAAGTATTCAAGAAAGGATTAGCAGAATATCAGTGGGTTGCTACTATGGTTTGGAGGTTGTTGTAAGAACGCCGAGGGTGACTTCTCACAGTGCTAACGTCCATTAGCGGTTGGAAGAGTACAGTTCGGAGTTTCATTGACGTTAGAAGACACCCGCAAGAGAAGGCGCCAGCTCTGGACATTCACGGCGTAAGGAGTTACAGTTCGGTTTGGGTGTAGAGTCGGTTGGAGCCGAACAGGCATTGCCGCAGAAGTTCTTTCATTTGCACCTGAGCGTTACTAGCCGAACGCGTGAGCACGTCATTGGTGGACATGAGCCTCCCAGTCTCTTACACTGGCTAAGTGCGTGAGCACTTGAATGAAGTAACGCAGGAAGAGCACCGAGTTCCCAACGTCAACCAAGCATCGATCGGGTCTACCGTTGGCACCCGCGTGGAAGAACAACCGACTACAGCGCTGGCCATATACGCGTCACACAGTACCAGTGGTACCAGAGCGTTCAAAGAATAACAACTACTGTAATTTGGAGATCACGGGTGCAGAGAGGTTGGCATTGGTTCATGTAAATTGTTGGGCATTCACAGGGATACAAGTGTTAAAGTATTGTTCGTTCGTGTTTAATAAACGACGAGACAATCATGATATGCATATAAATATAGATATATTTATATATATGTACTATATAATATAATTGAAAAGTAAGTATATATTAATATGCATATGTGTGTGTGTGTGTGTGTGTGTGTGTGTGTGTGTGTATATATATATATATATATATATACAAAGTATGAATAAACTATTGGTTAAGATATGTTAACTAATAGTTATGTAATGAAGTGACATAACCATAAGTATGTACGGTCATGTCTATTCATTACATAACTATTCGATATATACATATACCCTATTGTTATTGTAGAATCAATCAATAAAA